>JAHTLZ010000129.1:49645591-49719076 GCA_023846285.1 Phrynocephalus versicolor
AGAAAGAAAGAAAGAAAGAAAGAAAGAAAGAAAGAAAGAAAGAAAGAGTAGGGGTGGGGTGTCTCCCCACAAACTCAGCAGTGTCCCAGATGGAAGGTGAAGGGACTGCTCTTCTTTCATCTTCTTCAGTTGTATCACATGTGACTGCTGGCTGTTGTGTGTATAATGATTCAATGAACAAAAGAGGAGAGCTGGTTTTAACTCCTCTAAATGAAAAACGTTAAACTCAATAACTAGTAATTTTCTGAATAAGTCTGACCAGTGAGGGAGAGGACTGTGTTATCTCGTTTCCTTTTAAATTGTACCACCATGTGAGGGATGGGACTTTAGGAACTCACTTTGAATAACGTGACTGTTTCTTGCACAGCCAAGGCAGCTGACAAGAACGTCAAGGTTCTCTTAAATCCACCCCTCACACACACACACACACACACACACACACACAAGCAAGCTTTCCGTGAAAAATACTGAAATGTCATGTTCATCGTCCCTTCCTTTTTTTGCACCTAGTCTCTTGGGCTCAGTGTTTATGTATAAGATCCCTTCCTCACCTTTCAAACATTTCACATTTCACATCCCCAAGTTTTGCCAGTGAATGGCTGGAATGGGGGAGTGTTTTTTTCCGCCAGGTCCAGCTTCCGCTTCAGTTCAGCCCAGGGTCTCTCTCTCTCTCTCCCCCCTCCCCCCTTTTAACGCAAAGGGAGCGAAAACTTGGGAGAACAAAGGGCAGCAATCTGTGGAAAAACAAAAGGGCCCCGGCTTGGCTCAGTGAAGCAAGAAACAGCAGATAAAAGAAACTCTCTTTGGGAGCAGGAGCTGGGCTGCTTGGAATGTGGGAATCCGGGCGAGAAGGAACTTTCTTGGGACCTGGGGTTTCATGAATGATTGGAGGAGAGCGATTCCGCCTTGAGCATGACAAGACTTTCCCTGCCTGTGATTTCTTCCTTTCCACATCTGGGAAGGTTGCGTTTTCCTTCTTTTTAATCAAGAATACAACCAACCAGACCCTAGACTTCTCTCCCTGATTTCAATGGAAAGATAATATATTATAACTCATGCCTTCGTTTCTTTTGTTCTTTTTTAGTCATTCAACTTGAGTGAGAGAGTTGAGCTACAAATAAACGAGTAAAGAAAGAAAAACCCCTATGCATGTACTACTGTAGTGCTGGAGAAAAATTATCCATCGGAATCTACTAAGGAGGCAAACTTTGCCCATTTAGGCTTTCAAGACTTTGGTGAATTTTGATGATTTAGGGTTTTTGTCTGTGATCCTGAATGGATTGGCAGCAAGCAAAATGATCCTCCTTTTCTACACCACTGGGTCCACCTTTAGTCACCCTGGAAATACTGGGTGCCATCTTACAAGGAGTTTGCCAAGTGTTCTGGCACAGATTGAGCTTCTAGGACTTGTAACAACGTCCTGCTGTGAAAATTCTCCCCTTTTAATGTGGACGGGGTAGAAAAACATGCTTGTCTAACTTCCTTGTTGCACAGTTGTTACAGAGGCAGAAATTCTGGGGCTGGTTACTCACAGGCCTGTTTTTGCTTTGCTTCCAACCACTTGAAAGCAGATATGAAGGCAAGCAAGCAAACAAACAAGGTAAAAGATAAACAGTATTAGTTTTCTAGGGGAGTGAGTTTGTCAGGAGAACCATAACAAGTCATTTGTGAAAGGAATCTTGTGTGGTTGCAGTTCCACCTCCCCGTGCTTACCAATAAGGTACAATAGCAAAGTGAGACAATAATGGATGGTGGGAGCACCAATGAAATGTAGGGTGAATATTGCAAAGTGTTTACCATTAGGATGCATCTTCTGTTATAAAGAGACTTCTGCCATTTTGGAACGAGTCTGTAGAAAAAGCCTGTGGAGAGAAAGACCAAATAACTGGTCCTAAAATAATTCGCCAGGTTTATTTGAAATATCATTACCATCTTGGTTTCAGAGAAAAGGAATGAAATACAAAAGGTTATGCCAAGTACAGCATATCAGATACTTAATACTTTCAGACAGTTATTACTCACATTTCAAAGCCTGATTGAGACTTAGTCTAAGTGAATTGATTTAATAAGTTGACCCCTCTCAGACCAAGACAAAGATATGCCCTTGAAAAGTTTGCCAATTTGGAGATGAATTTCTGGTCAGTTATTTTTTTAACTGTCAAAAAGATAGCCTTTTGTTCTCTCAAATAGATTTATATTTGTCCATTCTTCCTTTTAAAAATATCTCAATAGATCTCCTTGCCTTGTACCAAACACCTGTTACTGTGATTGACTAACTTTTTGTCACAATGTGAGTAGAAGCAGAACTGAATCTAATAGTCTATGAAATCTTCTGTCACAGAGTGTAGATGAGCAGAATTCGGAGGGATTTAAAAAGATGAATAAGGTGCTTCTCTCATCATTGGCCAAAACTCCAAGTCTAGTGTTGTATTTCTGAAGGACATGATCTCACTCTTGTAGCACAGCTCACCTGTCAATGGAATGGCTAGAACTGGAGTCTCGCTGAATATTCCATACTTGCCCATTAAGAAGTTGTGATGAAACAAAGTAGCTTTATCAAGATAACGTCTTTAATGGTGAATCATGTGCAAAATGCATTTTCTTACATCAAAAAATTTTCCAGCGCAAGTGTATTATTACACATATGTGTAAACAAAATAAACACACACACATACAAATGCATACAGGCTTACTTTTTCCCCAAGGAGTGCATATCTGCCTAGACATGCATTGGAAAAGGTGATCTGTATAAGAAACACTTCTTCCTCTCCTGTATTTGTTGAAGGCTTTCCTTTTGCTTCTGGATTACATCAAGAAACCTCTGTCTGAGTATGGACTTATCTTTATGTACACACACAGTTCTGGGTGCTGATAGATTATGCACTCCCTGTCCATTCCCTCTGTAGCAGGCAATCCTAACCAGATGCCAAATGAAAGCAGCATGGCTGATCCTGTTATGCATGAGAACAATGGGAATGAAGCCCCATCCCGTCACTGCACTAACTCCTCCCATCCCTAAATGAGTCTTTTGCAGCCAGTCAGGACAATTAATGCCAGCATGCTAACATCTTGATAGAGCCAGCCCTGGGGTAACCAGGACCTTACATAAAGGGGAGGAGCAGTCTTATTCCTTATCTTATTTAGGTAAAGAGATGAACAAGGAAAAGGAGTTCTGAAATGATAGACATACCTGGTTCTTGCTACATGTGTTCAGAGATCTCTCTGTCTTTCTGTTTGAGATGAGTACCAGGTTCTAGCTTCTTTATTTCTCCACATCATTGTAAGATCTGGCCAAATGCCCAATGTATGTTGCAGATAGCTGTATGGTCAGGTTCAGCCTTGTAAATAAGTTCATTAAAGTTTCCATCCTCCAAAACCTAACAAACAAGATTCAGAATATAGTAACCTGTCTTCTGAAACGTATCTTTTAAAATGATTTTTAAAATAAAACCTGTTGGTATGTTAGAGGAACTCATAATCTTGACTACAAATACCTGGGAGGCTTTCCATTGCTGGTTCCTCTTCCCAGATTCTTATTTATCAAAGTCGAAACAAAACTCTTGTTTCATAGCCCGACTGGAACCTTATGGCATTTACTGCAATGGGCTTTGCTGAAGGACATTTGTATCTCCTTTCTGCACATATCACCTTTTAATTTGAGCCAGAGTTTGCTAGATCTTGTTTTTCTAAGAGAGCTCACAGAGCAATCCTGTGCTCACATTACGCTAGGCCAGGCCAGGATATGCAGTACCACTGAAACAGCCACTGGATCCAGTGGCTGCCCAGCCAGGGAGGGAAAGGAGAAGTGGACAGTCAGAAAATATAAACACGGATAAAGGGCCAAACAAAATGTCTATGCCTTGGATAGTTGCTTTGCATGTGTGTTGTGATATTCTTTAGTGGCAACAACTCACTGCTAAAACCATCTTCTGTTTCTATCTGCGATGGAGTTTGCAAGGGTACAGAATGTCAGTCAGGAGCAACTAGGGCAATAATGAATGAACATTCAGAAGCAACCAAGTTGCTGGAGCTGTTCATGAAATGGGCTTTCCTCATCACATCTGTATCAGGTAGCTGCAGAAAAGCACATGTAGAATGGAAGGCAAGAAAACCATGTTTTGTCCCATGTACCCATGATCCTGCAATGTAAAAAGCATGTATTCACGTCCAGTCAATGGTGCCAGTTTTAAAGCCGAGTGCCTGGCCTTTTCCGGTAGAATTTTTTGGGGTAATGCCTTCCTCTGTTGCAGGGGAAAAGGTTGTACCAGCATAATTCAATCAAGCCATTATTTTCATGTGTGGTAATGAGGGCTGGGCAATGGCAATCGTAGCACCTACAGTGGTACCTCATAAGACAAATTTAATTCGTTCTACAGGTCAATTCGTTTTATGCAAAAATTGTCCTACAAAACATGGTTTAACATGGTTTCCCATAGGAATGCATTGAATACCGATAAGTTTGTTTGTGAGGCATCCCATAGGCAAAATTTGTCTTATGAGTTTTTCTTATTCCTGAAAATTTCATTCGTCTTACGAGTTTTTCGTCTTAAGGGGCATTTGTGCTATGAGGTATTAGTGTATATGTTATTGCAGTGCTTTCCTTTGCAATTTAGTCTCTCCTGTTGCCCCCCATTATTGGAATGGAGTGGATCCATGTGTATGTATGTGGTGACCCTAATGAATAGTGTTTCTGAGGTGTTTCTTGGCCCAGTTTTGTTTGGTTTTGTTTTGGAGGGTTTTTTTAAAGACTCGAAGTGAAAAAAACTTAATTTGAGATGAAGAAAGTGAAGAGAGGGAAATCAGCTCCAAACCACCCTGTCCCATCTATCCCACTACCGTTCTAGGCTATTGAAAATGAATGTCAAACTGTTCCCTTGCTATTTGAATACATTCTTTGTGTTGTTAACCTACCTTGTTCTTTCTTTCCGCAGAGGCCGAAGGGATATCCAGTGGACCAACTTAGACCCCATTCAACTAATGGAGGAGTTGGGTCAGTTTGCCTCGCTAGAAGGATTCAAGGAGATGCTGGATAAGGCAGAGGTTGGCCAGGCCTATATGGAGCGCCCTTGCCTTGACCCCTTTGACCCTGAATGTCCTGCCAGCGCCCCCAACAGACAAAGCCAGAAGGTGGGTTTGAGCTAAGGATGTTTCCTAAAATACTCTGTGGCTCTATGTGAGTTAGGGAATTAATTCTTTCAAAGAGTACGTATGAAACCTTAAACTCTGTTTTTATTGAACTTTAGACTACACCTGATGGCTTGGTTGATGGCATGTTCTCCAGTAATAAGAGATTCCAGATTTAAAATGGCATGCAGAAGCTACCCTCGCTTCTTTTCCAAGTGTAGAGAACTTTTCAAAGGGAAGAGATTTTCATTGTAGAGATTTTAATCAGAACCAAACTAGGTAGCAACGGAGGCCAATGAAATGGAAGCTGCTGTGGGTGTCAATCAGATGTGAAAAGGATTTGTGTGTTTTCTCTGTGCCTTTTTCCTCCATTCTAAAATACTGCTCCCATCAGAAAACTGCTATTTTCCTATTGGAAAGACACAGATGTCCTATAAAATAATGTACATATCACATAAAATGCTGGATCTGAAATAAAGAGATACAATTAAGTTAAGTTGAACAAAGCTGTGAAATAATCTCCTTGGACTATAATAAGTGTGATGGTTGTGATATGGAGAAAGAAATTAAGTACGAATGTGAGAACTAAAATATTGCAATGCAACTTGTGCTCATTAGGGATTCAGAGTAATCAGCAGAATGGATGCAAAGTACTGTATGTCATCTGTACAAAGACTTTATTAGATAATAATGTTAATTTGGGCAAGAAGTTAAAGTTTCACAAATTCCATGGTTAAATAAAAACATTGAGGTGGTGAAGTTACCCAAAGGTAGTCTTCTTTTTGCTCACAGTCTAGTTCAAGACTAGTCCATTTTCTCTGGCCGTATTGTTCTGGTTATAAAAAGAAAAGATGGTTTTCCCACATGGAGACTGGAAGAAGGGGAGAGTCGCCAGGGTGATCCCACGGAGCTCTTTGGACTGTGATGTGTCTGGTTGGAGCTGAGGGCTTTGCAGGAATTATGTGCCCCAAAGGCTTCAAACAACTGTGAGGTCCCCTACCTTTCATTAACTTTGCGGTTCTGTATCCAGGGGTAGGAGGAGATATGGAATGCATGGCACAAGGCCAGGGAAGCCCAGGCAGGACTGATGATGAGGCTGATCCAGGAAGACGCAGTGCAAGTGCTGGCCAGCAGGTGGTTGTAGCTGGAATATGTCCCACTGAGGAGCTTTTGGAAAGTGGAGGAGGATGTGAAAGGCAGAGAGAGAGAGAGAGAGAGAGAGAGAGAGAGAAGGAGAATCTAGCAATCAAGGACACAAGTAGAGGGAGCAGGAGGATGGAGTTGCAGCCAGAACTCCACATTTCTGGCGTGAAATCCAGATTGTTATCATTATGGCTCTCCAGTTTCTCTTGTTGCTACTACAGAAGCAAGGAGAAGCCTTAGGACTGAAGGGAACATCCACCCACCCTCACAGTGTCTTAAAATCTGAATGGAATTTCAAATGCAATTCCCTGAAATTCAGGCACTGAATTCGGTTATATTTTTCAAAGTTTCCACGGTAGTTCCCTGATGGTAGTGGCTCCTTTTACATTTAGCTGTACAAGTTTCACTGGGCAGTGGCTGATTTGAATGCCTTCCTCAAGTGTTGTCTAGATAGACATTCTTTTATTCAGCTTGACATTATTTTGCTGTTCTTGGTAGCTGCGTGTAGGTGAAATCCCTGTGAGAGATGTCAAATGTCAAACTGTAGCATAGATAAAGGTGTGATCAGTTTTATGATTTGGTAAGAAAAACACATTCAATATCTGACTCAGCCATGGAGTCATTCACTATCACTTCACCTAACCTACGCCACAGGTCTATTGACAGGAGAAGGTTGAACGAGAGTAATATATACTACTTCAAGTTACCTTAAACCCCTTGGAGGAAAGTAGGATAGAAAAAAAATCAAAATAATAAATTATATCTGTTGTTGGTTCCTTTTCCTGTTACTTGAGTTTTGCAATGTATGAGTGTGTGTGGACTGCAGCCTTCTAAACATGGCCTGCATTATTCCTTTACTCACCGGTGAATGGAAAGTTGAGGGCACCCCATGGATCCTGGGCCTTTATTCTGAAGGGATGCCTGGAAAGAATTGTTTTGAACCCCTGTTGCATGAAAGCAAAGAAGTTCCTGGTTTCCTTCTCTCTGCCTGCTCTCTCTGTGCAGACATTCTGTGCTTTAAAGTTATTTGCATCATAAAAATATGGTATTTTTAAAACACATTTGCACATAGGCTGCAAAAAAGTCCTCTTCTATCTGGATGAGGAGACTGGAGCCTATTTTAAAAAGAGTAGTATTCTGACCCTTATTTTGAAATTCGTGTACTGTAGTTATTTTAGTGTCAGTGTCCCGCCACTGCCATCAGGATAATTGTTCTCCACATATTTTATTATTATCTAGCATAGTGCTAGCACCACGATAACTGTGGTAGTATTTACAAAAGGTGGGTTTCTGTAGTGTGTATAGATGCATGCACATGTGATCATCTGCCTTCTTATATTTCTCTATCTGCAGAGGTCCTGTTAGCAAAAATGTGGTTAGCCCAAGTTTGGAGGATGGTTTATTTAGTTTATTGTGCCAGTCATGTTCCTAAGTATCTAACTTTACCTTTCCTTGTGAATATAACTGGTAGTTATCCATGTTTGGGAGACAGCAAAGAGATGCACTCAGGAATAGCACTGGCAATCATTGAGGAGCATGGGTGTTATAAAAATCCAATAAATAAATAAATAGTTGGAGATTCCATGCCTAGTTGTGACAGAATGTTGGGAAACTGTGATGGAATGTGGCTTGTTTATAGGGAGGTGAATGAGCAAAAGATGAATGAGCAAAGTGTTTTGTAGTCCCGGTGACTTTTTTTCTTTTTCTTTTTTTACTGAATGGGAAATCAAAGCTGAGAAGTATTGACTTTCTAAGAACTCAGTGAACTCATGATTATGCAAGGGCTTAAAATCTGCCCAAGTCTTTCAAGCCTGATAGTCTGTTCACTAGAGGATGCTGTGTCTTATTCTTCCTGGACCTTTTTAAAACACATGTAGCATTTGTCAAGCAGCCACACTGGTCCTTGTTTTCTGTAGCTACCGGATAGACAAGAGTCAGGTTACCTGGGTCTGTAACAAATAATCACTTTTTAAAGAAGAAAAAGAGTTGTGCTTCAGTGGCTGCAGTAAACACCCCTGCTGCAAGACCCAGGAGGCAGAGTGCTTCTTCCTTTCCAGAAATTAGTCTATGTTATAGCTCCATAGGTAGAACATATTCTTGTGAGCAAAACATGCAGCGCTTAAGACAGCCTTGCCTCCTTACAGTCTGTTTTTGCTGTGCTCCGCAGGAACCTGACATCCCATCTGAGCTGACAGGTGGCTGCCATGGCTTCTCCCAAAAATACATGCATTGGCAAGAGGAGCTGATCCTGGGAGGCACAATGAAGGATGCCCAGGGTAAACTGCAAAGGTACATGTGTCTGTGTGTCTGTGTGTGTTTCTATGTGTATGTGCCTGTCTACGTCAAGAGGAGTCTTTGACCAGGAGATCCAGTAGTTAAGGAATTCATTCTGCAGAAGAATTGACCATTCTAATTAAAAATGAAGTTATAAACCTGTTGATTGAATGGAGAGGGAGGGCATGGCTGTTGGGAATTCTTAGTACCCTCAACCCTATCCCTATCATAGATGGTGGCAAACTGCCCCCCTGCATCAGGTGATGCAGTGGCAACTGATGCCACTGAGATTCATGTCCTTTGGAGTGTTGCGTAGATGTCTATGACTTGACCCCAGTAGCACTTCTAAGCTATGGGATTTATGATAATCCCTGAAGTTGTCACCCCTTGCAGCTGACATGGAAGCATACTTAGAGGACAGACACCTGCTTTCAGCAATAAAACATTGGTGCTCAAGTTCCCATTTTAAGTCCAAGATTTGAAGGGCTCCTTCCTTTTTACCTAAGCCAACATCTCTTTCTGCAGAGCTGAAGCCCTGCAGAGCATGTTCCTGCTAATGAGTCCACGGCAGCTCTTTGAGCACTATCGGGATGACTATGAGATACACGACATCAGCTGGACGGAAGAGAAGGCAGCTGCTGTACTGGAGGCTTGGCAGAGGGAGTTTGTTGAGGTGAGATGGGAAGATGTTGTGGCATTGCTATAGAGTGTTTCTGACTACTTGATGTAAGCATATGTCTGTGTGCGTGGGTGATCTACAAAAGGCTAAAACAAAGGAATCCTGAAACTTGCAGAAATGCTTGCAAGCTCTGTGATAACGGAGAGAGGGATTTCATGTAGGATTGAAAATAGATGATCATGCAGTATGCATTGCAAATGCAAAAGACTATGTCTGTGTACATGTGTAAAAAGCTTGCATGTACAGTATATAACATGGCATACATTTCTTGAGTGAAAGAATGCTATGTTAGAGAGCATAGAGCAGCATATAGGCTTGTTGATGCCCCTAAAACAGTTTGATACTACTGACCTTTTGGTGTGAAGAAGGATCCCAGTGTGAGCAGAGTTGTTGCGATGACTGTACAACTCTCCCAATGGTTCACTGTGTTTGTTCCTTTCCAGTTGGCGCAAGAATCCCTTCCTGCCAATTCATCTCAGGCCATCCATGCCTTCTCCACTACCACACTCAATGACATTATGAAATCCTTCTCAGATGTGAGCGCCATTCGTGTAGTTGGCGGGTACTTGCTGATGGTGAGTAGCAGCTTCTTTCCACACTTCTTCTGATACCACTGTGAACCAGTTGAGAGTTTTCCCATGTACACCCTACTCATGACTAATTGTTATTTCCGTATTTTGTAGCTGGCATATGCCTGTGTCACCATGTTGCGCTGGGACTGCTCCAAATCTCAAGGTGCTGTAGGCCTGGCTGGGGTTCTCTTGGTTGCTCTTTCAGTGGCAGCAGGACTTGGACTCTGTTCCCTCTTAGGAATCTCATTCAATGCAGCCACAACCCAGGTATGTTCCTGGGGAGGTCACTCTCCCTCATGTCTACTCCAGACATATTTAACTCTCTGTTGGTTCCTCTGCCTTTCATGTCAGACTGATCTGACCATTCAGATTTCTTCAGGAAAGCAATGCTGAGTTTATGGTTGACCTCATTATCCTGAAATGGCATTACACTTGAATGATTAGAGCAGTGCTTCCCAACCCCAGATGTTCTTGAATTACTTCTCCCAGAAATCCTGGCCAGTGGAGCTAGTGGTAAAGGGTTCTGCAAATTTGAGTCTAAGAATATCCAGGGACCCAAGATTGGGAACCCACTGGATTTGAGGATGTTGTGATTTATTTTTGGTTGGAAGCTCCAGCATTAAACTTGCTGCCTTGAACTCCCAGACTTTCTCTGCCTTCCAATTCTGAGGCTGAGTTAAAAAGAACCACTATCCTTTTGACTCCTGCATAATAATATATATAGGGAGCCAAGTTATGTTGTTCAAGTGTGTGAGATGTACTGTATGCATCAGAGGAAAACAAAATTCTGACAGAGCTATTCGCTAATCTGATTTTGGAAGACTATGGGACTAATTTAGAAGTTAGACATATAAGTAGAAAAAGTTGTGGTGACCTCTGTCTTCATTTAAAAGAGAGGGGGGGATATTATTGTGGGGCCATAGCTAGCATCAGCCGAGCCAGCATAACATCTGGAGATCTCCAGCTGTGATCCCTACCCATTCCTTCCTCCACTCCTGATATCTGTATATGTAAATGTTAGTGGAATAGATGTTAATGGAAGACAAGTTGTCGTCACTAATGGAAGTTAGACAAGATGTGGTCATTTCCCTCTATTTATGTTTATGGCCATTGTCTGTACAGGTTCTGCCCTTTCTTGCGCTGGGTATTGGTGTGGATGACATGTTCTTGCTGGCTCATGCCTTCACAGAGACCAGCCAACACGTGCCTGTCAAGGTAAGTAGATTTACTTCTTATCCGTGTCTTTGGTTTTTGCTAGCTCTTCATGACCCCAGGCTTTTAGCGTGTTCGCATGATTTCTCATTTACACATTTCCAATACAGGAACGAACTGGTGAATGTTTACGGCGTAGTGGGACAAGTGTGGCACTCACCTCTGTCAACAATATGATAGCATTCTTCATGGCCGCCCTTGTGCCAATCCCAGCACTACGTGCCTTCTCTTTGCAGGTGAGCCCCTCTGCAGGTGATTCTTTCATGCAAGAATGCCAGGATCCCTGCAGTACCTCTATTTTACTCTATGTGTGTTTGATTCTCCCATCTAAATCTCAGTTGAGAGACCTGACTGGAAATTTGGGGGAAGGGGGAAAGGCGCAAAGGGATGAGGCCCCTACTGCCCCAGCCATATTCCCAAACCCTCTTCCTTCTCTCTGGACATGAGCTTTTTGGTGAAGCAACATTCTTGTGTTAAAATGAAGCTGCATGCTTAAATGCCAGATGTAGGTTGGCCCTTAGTTTCCATTCTTGGCTAGTGATCTGTTTGCATAGAGAAATGTAGTGTTGGTTCAAGGGTTTTTGTGTACTTAACACCACTTTTTGTCTCTCTTCTGTAGGCTGCTGTTGTGGTTGTTTTCAATTTTGCCATGGTGATGTTCATTTTCCCTGCCATCCTGAGCTTGGACCTTCACCGGCGCGAAAAAAAGAGGCTTGACATTTTGTGCTGTTTCTACAGGTACGGGTCTTAAAAGCGGCATGAAGAGAGGGAATCTTTTACAATATCTTGTTGGGGGGGGCACTTCTGCATTCTTCAGGGTAAGGCCGTGTAATCTTATCAAATGTGCTGGGAGAAGAGAGCAGTGCTACAAATGCAAACAGTGTTTGGAAAAGTTGTTAGGCACAAATGCAGCTGCATGAAAAATGCCTAAACCATCAAAAAGATGGGGCACAGATGTTAGTCCACCTAATCAGTTTTGAAAGCATTCCTTCAACACATGAAAGGTTTTTGTCAAAAACCAAACCAACATGCTCTCAAGTGCATGTCTTTCTTTCTAATATCTGCTCCAAAATGGTAGAATTGAGTGTCTAGGGGGTACAATTGTCCTCAAAACTGAAATCTTCCCCCCTCAGCTTTAGTGTGCATGTGTTAGTTTTAAAATCATTTTCTTAACCAATAGCAAATTTCTATTGCAGCTTCATAGTGCAGTGGTTAAACTGCTGTATTGCAGTGAAACCTCTGCTTGTGACCAGGGTTCAGTCCCAGTGGATTCTGATAACTGACTCAAGGTTGATGGCCTTCCATCCTTCCAAGGTCACTTAAATGAGTACCCAACTGGGGGGAAGGGCCCCAGATTAAGTTGTTACCCGCCAAGAGAGGCACTATGGAGTGGCAGATAAACAGAACAGTTTGCCTTTTGCTTTTATGAGTGGTATTTTTAAGATGGGAGTGCTCTCTTGGATGCTTTCCATTTCATCTGTAGCGTCTAAGTACATAAAAATAGCTCCTGAGCCCCACCTCTGTTTTATAATATGCATTGACGGCTGGCATTGTATGACTTCTGGCAGTTTCTCAATGTCTTCTTCTGCCTACAGCCTCTGCTCCTCCCGTGTCATCCAGATCCAGCCACAAGAATATGCTGATGCGAATGACAACCACACTACACCTCCGTATCCCCACGGTCATCCAGCACTGACCACCAGCACACATATCACCACTATGGTGCAGGCCTTCACTCAGTGTGACTCCTCGGGGCGGCATGTAGTCACCATCCTACCACCCACGCAGCATGTCTTCACTACCCCATCCACAATCCTACCAGCAAATCCCCTGGGCTCACAAATCTTCACTCCTGCCAGCTCTACCCGTGATCTTCTGGCACAGCTCGATGAGGGCAAAAGTGCCCAGGAGTGTGTGCCATTGCCGTTTTGCCGATGGAACCTTTCCAGCTTTGCTCGTGACAAATATGCACCCATCCTGCTCCAGAGCCAAACCAAGGTATGCAACAAAGAGTCACTCTCAAAAGCTTTGTGTGATGGCAATGTTCTGGGTAGCAACTTTGACATGCCGGCACTTGGCAGCCAATAGAGAGTGAAGGCTTTCTGAATTTTTTTTCTGAACTTCTTTTGTTTTGTTTTAACCTAATACCATATTGTATTGCTCCCCTGTGATTGTGCCCTGTTCTTCCCCACATCCTGTGGGGTTAACTATATTTCCCTGCAAATCTTGATCAGAAATTTCAGGTGTACTGTAGCCATTCAAGGACAAGACCTGAGAATGTTTTTAGCTACCTTTTGCTTTTCTAATCAAAGATGGAGGCTGAGAATTCCTTAGATCATTCAAATGACTTGTCTCTGTTTGTCTCTGGCAGTCTGGATTACTTGTTTTCTTCTCTTTTTATACCTTTTTGTTGTATGAAATCAAATGAATGAATGAATGAATGAATGAATGAATGAATGAATGAATGAATGAATTTCTGTGCCCAGAAATAATTGGCAAAGAATACAGTTTAAAATAATGATGTTTCTTGGGCTTAAATTAGAAGAAACTCTGATTTGGTTCCCAGCATGTTTGGCTTCCGACCTGCCACTTGCAATGCACTTGCTTTGCAATTATACACTACTTTGTCCTTTTAAAACATGGCACATTTGCACAATGATTCTGCTTGGGCAACTTATACATCAGATCCTAGAGAGTGGAGCTAGGTGATCAGAGTTCCAAAGCCCAAGCCCAGGCAGCTCTTTGCTTTATTTATGAAGAAACCAAATCTCAATAGTAATGGAAAAGGTTGGTTGTATAGAACGGGGTAGATTCTGGCTGCATCCAACTTGACTCTTTTCTTTCTTGTATTTTCAGGGCATTGTGGTAGCCCTCTTCCTGGCCCTGCTTGGTCTGTGCCTCTACGGTACAACCAAGGTTCATGATGGGCTGTACCTGACAGATATTGTTCCACGAGACACAAAGGAGCATGATTTCATTTCAGCTCAGTTCAAGTACTTCTCGTTTTATAACATGTTTGTGGTGACCAAGGGTGGCTTTGACTACCCCAACTCACAGGAGGCTCTGTATGACCTGCACCAGGCCTTCTCCACTATCCAGTATGTAGTACGTGATGAGAACCACCAGTTGCCTAAAATGTGGCTTCATTATTTCCAGGACTGGTTGCGAGGTGAGCACTGGGCTCTTTGCCAATTCTCTTTCCTAGCCAGTAGTACTGTTACTCCTTAAATGTGTTGCAGAGAATGTCCTCTGTGTTTCAAGGCTAAACGTTCCCGGTGTGAACTTGCTAGTGTGGGAAGGACACATGATGCGCTGTGCCAGATAAATGGCCAGCTGCTTTGAAGCAAGGAAAGCATTGCATCGCTGTTCCACAATTATATTAAATATAGCAGTGTTCTATACTCTCTGGAAACTTTCAAGACTCTTTTGATCTAGTTTTGATAATTTTTGTATCTTGCACACACATGCACTCGTTGGTTAAATCTGCTTGCGTGTTTGGAAACAAAGTGCTTTAAGTTAAATTATTGTAGATACTGTGAGTTGCAAGCTGAGTCATACAACTTAGTAAGCAACTGAGAGTTTCTGCAATGATTTCTTAACTTGGAACAGTTTATCTGCAAAGGTTATGCTGTTTGTGCTATACCCGCACAAGCATGCAAGAGCATTTGGGCCAACATTACATGTACAGTAATACCTTGGTTTAAGAGTAACTTGGTTTAAGAGTGTTTTGCAAGACAAGCAGGCATTTCTTCTACATTTTGCCTTGATCAACAAGCAGTGTCTTGCCATACAAGTCACTGGAGCAAGTCACATGATTACAAGTGAGCCAGTGGTGGCTTCTCTCCCCCTGCTCAACTGTGGGTGATTGAATGGAACATTCCACCTCAGGCAGCCTCCAAAGCAGAGTGAGGAGAAATGGATGGAGGTTTCCCTTGCACGAGCCATGAATATTTTCAAAGGGAAGTTCAGGTTAGGTTAGGGTTTTATTTTTCTTTATATTATTCTCTTTTTCCCCAATATTTCTTATTTTTCAAATAATTTCTAGTCATGGGGCAGCTGGTTAAATGTGCATAGGGCTATAAATTGCATTTTATTATTGTCACATTAAAAACATTAAAAGTAAAATCCAGTTGTCAGAGCAGATTCCGCAGCCAGATATCTAAACCATGGTGTGGATGTGGTCTTTTAGCCAACTTCTTTTGTGAGTTTTGGCATTTTTTGTGTACAGTATGTGGTCTATGGGGCCCCAGAACAAATCATCTGAGTTTCTATTTTTTCTTATGGGGAAATTTGCTTTGATATAAGAGATGTTTCCAGAATGAATTATGCTCGTAAACCAAGGTAGTACTGTACATGCAAAATGTGTTGATTCTTAGCAGCACACATATACATAAATACTCGCTTTTGCTTTTCAAAACATATAGGTCTATTCCAGTTTCCTTAAAGTTGAGGCAGAAACCTGCATATGCTTTGAGGGTGATGCAGCTGATTTGTATGGGAGCTGAGATTACTTGCTAAATAAAGCATGGGGAGGGAGCCATGAAAAGAAGAGGGGATCGGCATAGATACAGATAAGGGATAGCTCTTGCTTTTGGTCTGTGGGATCCCAATTTATGACACTAGGAACTGTACCTTCCCTTTGTCCCAGGTTTACAGACAGCTTTTGACCGGGATTGGGAAGCTGGGCACATCACCAGGGAGAATTACCGCAATGGGTCAGAGGATGGTGCCCTGGCGTACAAGCTCCTCATCCAAACAGGCAATAAGAAGGAGCCCTTCAATCTAAATCAAGTAAGTGTGAAATCCCAAAAGTTGGGTAGGGAGAGGGGAATGGACAAGAACAAAGATTAGTTACAAAGGTCGCTCAAGTTTAACCACGAATACCTGATGCGGACCTACTGGGTGGGAGAAGAGTTGCTTCAGGACTAAGCAGGGAGAGAGGGAGAATTTTTCAAAAGAAATTTTAGGTTTGAAAATGAAGATTTGGAAAGACACAGGCAACCTGTACAATTTGGAAAGAGTCCAGAAGCAAGAGGCCCAGCCCTTTTCCCTTTCCAAATGATCATAACACCTGCGCAGCATCAAAGGCTTCACTCATCTTTCTTTCTACTCCACAGCTGACAACTCTTCGCCTGGTGGATGAAAGGGGGATCATCCCTCCGGACATCTTCTACATCTGCTTGACAGTCTGGGTGAGCAACGATCCCCTTGGCTTTGCTGCCTCCCAAGCCAACTTCTATCCCCCACCACCCGAGTGGATCCATGACAAGTATGATGCCACTGGCGAGAATCTTCGAAGTGAGTGGAGTCTGAAACCTCTTTCCCATTCATCCTTTCCAGCACGTATTATGATACAGTTTGTCCACAATGTAAATGATAACGCTGCATTTGTTTCATAATTGTAATCCATGCCTGCATTGGTTGGAATATAGGGGGGGGAGGGAACATTTTGCCAAAGAACAGGAGTGAGGATAGGAGCTCAATGTCACTGATAGCTACCTCTCTTTCTGACAGTCCCAGCTGCCCAGCCGTTGGAGTTTGCTCAATTCCCTTTCTACCTCAATGGATTGCGGCAGACATCAGACTTTGTGGCAGCCATTGAAAGTGTTCGTGCCATCTGTGATGAGGTGGCCCAGACACATGGCGTACTCAGCTACCCGAGCGGCTACCCTTTCCTCTTCTGGGAGCAGTATATTGGCCTACGCCACTGGCTTTTACAGGCCATCAGCATTGTGTTGGTCTGCACTTTTCTGGTGTGCGCTCTGCTGCTACTCAACCCTTGGACTGCTACTATCATAGTGAGTACTTGACTTCATAAGCACAAAGTATCTAACAATGACAGAGATCTCTGTGTTGCCAACTTCCATAATTTGCACTATGTGTAGATGCATTTTGGGGATTGTACAAAAGGAATGGCCATCTTTGTAAAATCAACTTCCATCATTTTTAATTGTCAAGATTAGGATGGTAAATATGCTTCCATTCACAAGTGTGAATCTTATTATCGAGATTCAGGACTTGTGCTGTGCACTGATTCCTTTTGCTATGCTCATTGCTTTTATCCCGTCATCCCTTTTGCTCTAAGGCAGTGTTGGCGAACCCATGGCACGGGTGACAAATGTGGCACTCGGAGCCCTTGCTGTGGACACCCAACATCGCCCCTTCACAATCACCTGTATTCAGATTAAATTGCTGTTGTGGCACTTTGCAAAAAATCAGTGGGTTTTGAATCGCAGTTTGGCCACTCGGTCTCTCAAAGGTTCGCCATCACTGCTCTAAGGCCTAGATCTACTGCTAGTCCCATCTACAGGAGACACATTGACTCAAGAGAAGTTACAACCTACTTGACTTGTCAATGAGTATGTACTAGTTGTGGCTAACAACTGGATTTAAGCCTGAGAAGTTTTGCTTCTGTCATTAAGATCAAATGATTTCAAATGTGCAGCTGGCAGATCTGTAGTTTTTAGAACTTGTCTGACTATAGAAATGGCATGTTAAATCATGTGAACTGGAATTCTTTAGTGCAGGCCTCTAGAATTCATGTGCTTTCTGTATGAGTACTTTCTGTATGGATACATATGTGAATGTGTGCAGAGAATAAAAGCATGTGTAGCAATGTAATGATGTGCAGACGAATGTGCCAAGAAGCTAGAATAGATTCCCACACAGTTTACAAACAGTTGAAAAACATTTCTGCTAGCACAAAATATTTAAAGCAGATCCTTATCTTTACAGAACATTCTTTTCTTCCTTCAAACTTTTCTCCCAAGGGGTTAAACTTCTGTATAATTCATGCAGACATTATTAGGGAAGCGTTCTGCAGTGTTCATATCCTTAACCACCCTTATGGTGGCATGGCCATCCATAGCCCTTTTCACAATTATATTAACCTGAATATAGAATATTCATTGTTATTCCATTGAAATAATTCTTAATTCAGAAATGACATATGTATTTCCTTGAATTAATCATTGATCACTCTACCTGTTTGGTATATTAATTTATACCATTTTTAGTATATGTTCCCCACAATATTGTCTTTATTTTCATAGTCATGGCTGTTAATGTTTGTACTTGATCAGTATTTGTAATCATGGGGGCTATACTGTTACACTAAGAAAAGCTAATATGGGCAACAACAAAACTTAGGATTTTGTCCTGGAAAAAAAAAACAAATGGAACATGCTTGCATGCATTTAATGGCTTGTTTCTATATTCTACCGTGCAACATGTGTGTATGTGGGTGTTTAAGGGTAGCGGTACTACTCTGTTGCAGCAAAAATAACAAAGATTCCTATGGCACATTAAATTCATCACACCATGAGTTACTGTGGACTGTCGCCCACTTCATCAGACCCTGCCTATATTTTTTGACACTTTAAAAGTGGCAGAGAGAAGAAAACGGGGAGAAAAAAAGGCTGTGTATAGGGAAAGAGTAAGAATTGTGCCAAGTCTGTATATATTTTTCATTGAGTATAGAAGGTTTTTTAGAACATCTTTTGATTTCTGAACTTATGAACAACTTCCTTAGCAGTCATTAGCTCCAGTAACACCCTAGCACGTCCTAGTGTTCTTCCAGCAGCACAACTTATTAATCAGCATGCAGGTTTTCATAAGCTTCCCGTTATCTCATCAGGCTTTCCTTCTTTACCATGGCTTTTGATTGAGAGATTAACCTACCACTTTTTTCTTTTCTAGGTGTTCGTTCTAGCAATGATGGCGGTGGAGCTTTTCGGCATTATGGGCCTGATGGGGATCAAACTCAGTGCCATCCCTGTAGTCATCCTCATTGCTTCTGTTGGCATTGGTGTGGAATTTACTGTCCATGTGGCCCTGGTAAGTAAAAGATCTTTTGAAGCTAGCCGTTCACAAATAAATGAGGAACTCATAAGCAAGCTAGTAACTCATGAATAAAGGAACCCACTGGATAGCTCAGGGGTTCAGGTATCTGGCTGCAGAACCAGAGGTTGGAAGTTCAATTCAACATTGAAAGAGGCTGGACATGATGACCCATAAGAGTCTCTTCCAGCTGTGCAGGTCTAAGATGACGATGACGAAATGGCTTTCATAAAGAGCTGTAAAGCAGACAGATTCCAAGATATCTGGTAGAATTTTTAGAGCTCTACTTAGACTGAGAAATGGATGACATGTATCTCACACTTTCATGGCCCATCCCTCTGTGCAGTAAAATCTTGTTCTTTCTTTTTTTAAAAAAAACTTACTCATTTCCTTTCCTTTTGACAGCCACTTTATTTCCCCCACCCCACCCCATTTATTTTTACTGCCACAGCAGGCAAATCATTAGATGTAGTGGAGCTAACTGTTAATCAGTTAATGTCTAAGACACGTAAATTACCACATGATCAGTAACCTGAAGTGAATAGTGCAGAGAGGGAGCCTTGAGAAATCAGGTCATATTGTTATATCAGTATCATTTGCAAAAAATATCAATGAGTTTTCAGTAAACAAATGACAAAACAAAAACAATCAGTCACACAAGGAGGGCTGAAGTTTAGACATGCCAGTAAACACTAGACCACCATGCATCATCAGGGCAGTAGGTTAGAACTATATAAAGAAAATGAGATTCAAGGCTTCCTGATTTTGGGGGGGGGGGTATCCGTGCTGAAGGCAGTTGTGTTTACCTGAAGATCCCTGTAGAAACTAAGCGCTCTTTTCCCCTACTAGATGGCTTGTTATATAACCTTGCAACATAATGCAAATATGGTTTGTTGTTCTTTTTTATTGTAAACTGCCCAGAGTGCCCTTCACCCTCAGATGAGTAGTATATAAATCAAATAAAAAATAAATATTCAAATGACCTTGATGGCCTCCACCCACTCAGACTATTTGGATTGTCCATGTTTTATCTGATCTATTGATACTTGATTAGTACAGTATAAGACCATATTTTTGTCTAAAATTGTTAGACTAAAAATTGAGGGTCTTATACGCAGAAGTAAGGCAAGGAGAGAACCATATGGCTGCAAAACTGTAATTTTGGGTTTGAAAAGTGGGAGTCGTCTTATACATGGGATCATCTCGTAGATGGGAAAATGCGGCAGTCGTGCTTACATGGGACATTGTGCTGCCAAGCAGATCTTCCCAGAAGCATTGGCCTTACTCACCCTTTTATGAGGGTCTGTCTGGACCATTCATTCTCTTTTTGGTTCTATTCAGACTGTCCATTTTTCCTCAGGGTTTTCTGACAGCCATTGGCAATCGGAACCTGCGCTCCACGGTGGCCCTCGAACACATGTTTGCTCCTGTGATGGATGGTGCTGTTTCCACTCTGCTTGGTGTACTTATGTTGGCTGGCTCGGAATTTGACTTTATTTTGAGGTACCCTCCACTGGCTTTGTTCTGTGCTTTTATACATGTTCCATTGGTCACGTAGGCTGCCTGCAAGTGAAATTATAGATGTCATATGGGCCTAGTCCTGTAGCAATGATTAGAGAGTGGGAAGCTGTCTTTCGTAAGGTTTTCTTGTGACAGTGTCACACAGGAAAAATTTACTGATCAAGAATGGAAATAAAAACAAAAATAACATGCATGACAGTAATAGAGCAGGACTGAGCCAGTTTTTTTTTTGTGTGTGTGTGTTCTGCTAATATATCGCCCCATACCACTTCAAGTAGTCTCTGGGCGGTTTACAGTTTAATTACAGAATGCAGGCTACACATTGGCCTGCCTCCCAGCAAGCTGGGTACTCATTTTACTGACTTCAGAAGGATGGAAAGCTGAGTCAACCATGAGGAAGATTAGAAAGCCCTCTAATTTGGACATCAACTTTTGAGATTTAGATGAGGACTTTGTAGTCCTTTGTAGGTGATGTGACACTATGTTGGCTTAGAGAAAGGATAGGTGACTCATTATTTTAGAAAATCAACACTGACTTAAAACTGGACAACTGCTTTTGTATCTAGACTTTGCCTGTCAGCTACATGTGGATATCTGACAGATCTGTCTGATTTAGCCATTGTATAGCAATCTACACTGTCATTAAAAATGCACGTTGCTGGTACTTTCAGTTCGTTTCACTTCATTGTGGATTATACTGTATATCCCAACAAGATCCAGGCTTTGTAACTGGAGCCCCATACCCCATTTCTGGCCTTTACAATATGAACAATGCAAATGAGATCATCTTCCCCACAAAATCTCCCAGGTGATTTTGTGGGGAAGGATGGATGCAGGAATGAGGAACGCTTGTGTGTGCTGTTAGTATCTGTTAATGTATTTGGAAAGTGCATGAATGCTGGGCGGTGGGGTGGGGGTGGGGTGGGGGTTCAACAGCAAGAGAAAAGGAGATTAGCCTGGTATACTAGTAAGCAGAACTTCCATAGCTGTATTCTGTATCCTCTCAGGACAGGCTCAAGTATCTGTCACCTTCAGAATAAGTGAATATAGTTCCTTCTCAAAGAAGCCACATAGTTATTGTGGATCTCAGGTACTGTTATGGAGAAAGAAAGCAGGAAGACTAATGGTTAAACTAAAAATCCATTATATGTAGATAAGCTATACCAATGGCATCATAGAAATGGCTAACCTCCATCTCCTCATTCAAGGTACTTCTTTGCTGTGCTCACCATCCTGACAATTCTGGGTCTACTCAATGGTTTAGTGCTGCTGCCTGTCTTGCTATCTATCATTGGGCCACCTGCAGAGGTAAGGAACTCATCTTAATGACCAACTTGTTCCAGGAAAGGGAGAAGGGATTTTCTATCCTAGTGTCAACTGTTACTGCCTAATTAGGGTGGAGGGAAGTACAGTATCTGATCACCATCCAGACTGTGCAAAGTCTTCAACAATCAGCGGACATGCATTTTCACCTATGTATGGCAGAATTCAGAATCTGTTTAATTGATTGGATTGCCTAATTATGTTTGTGCACAGACAGAGGGATCACACTTGAAAGCACAAAGCCAGGAGACGTTTTGTTATGATATTCTCTTATTGTAGCTTTTTTTTCTTCATCCTATAGGTCACACCAGCAGATAATGGCAGCCGTCTGCCAACACCCTCACCTGTCCCACCACCCATCAGTCACCACAGCTTCTATGTTTGTCAGCATGGCCGGGGCTTCAGTGACTCATCAGATTCAGAATATTACTCAGAGAGTACTGGTGCATCAGATATTGGTGAAGATGATCGGAGCACCTACATTATCCCCCCGACCCAATCACACATTTTGGTCAAGGCCAGCAAAAGCCCCAGCTTTCCCAAAATCACCGTAAGTGCTCAGAAGAAGTCAGAGGAACCAGACTATCAGTTTCTCCAGTACTGAGAAGGGAGGAAAGAAGGGGGGTCAGGGATTTTGGTTTCTTGACACATTTGTTGGGTTGAAAATGGGTATGTAATAGACTGGGAAGTGTTGGACTCCAAGAGACAAAGCACTGAGTCTGTAGGAAAAATTTCCCACCCAAATAAATTTAGAACAATGGCACTAGGAACTGTGGTGGTTTCCCATATCTCTTGAATATAGTGCAACTCTGTTATTTACATGGGTGGAAATGGAGTCAAGGTTCTGTCAAAAATTGTTTTAGGAATTAGAACAGATTGTGTCAAGAAACAGTTGCTGAAATCTTAAGGCCATTGTATCTAAGCACAAAATACTGGCAGATTCTTCTCTCCAATGTATTGACATAAGTCTCTTCCTTCCCTAACAGGTTGTGAAAAGCTACAAGGGAAGCTCAGAATTGCCTCTCTCACACACAGCGGACTGGACCCAAACCACAATCCCTGGAGGCCACTTGCTGACGACCACGGCAGAGATCAAGGATGCTTCACAGCAGCAAGAGCAGCCCAAACATAGACTAGGGCCTTGGATGTCTCGGACTGCCCCCGTTCCCCCTCGGACCAACCCCCCTTCCCACAGCACCAAAGTGCCACCTCTGGGACCTAGTGGCACTTTCACTACAGTTACAACTACTGCTTCAGTGATGCTTGCTTTGCAACCATCCCTGCCTGGCTCCTGCCGGGGCTACACACATGAGGGCTTTGAATCCGATAGCCCAGAAGAACCTGTCGTAGGCCCACATAACAGCTTGGAACTGCAAAACCTAGACCAGAAACACTAGCTCTTCACGGGGCCAGGCTAAGATCCTGGCTCTAGAACTCCTGCCTCAGGGACAGGATGTGCCCAGCATCCCAGCTGGGGGCAGTGGCCCAGACTGTTCACACACACCACAGACTGTGAAGTTTGCTGGATCCACAGAAGTTCTTGCACTGTAACTGACCAGCTGTAGATACAGACAGTGCCTTTGAGAACTGGAGCAAAGGAGGGCAAATGGGTCTGCAATAACCATTCAGTGAGAAAGTTGATGGGAGAGTCTTTCAGCACCTGATACTCCTCTCTCCCATGCCTTGTTCCTCTTGGTGTATCTGCCACCAAAAAGCCTGTTGGTTTCTTGGTTGAAAAGGCTTCTGGCTTCAAAACAACCCTAGTCTGGGTCATATCGGACTGGTGGCACATATAACACCAGCCCCGCTCATCAACAGACAGGGAAAGTTTCAGTCTAATCTGAGCTGGAAAATGAAAGTGACCATTTCCCAGATGCTGTGCGGACCACCTCACGGTGAGCACCAGGACAGGGTGTCAGAACTGCCCAAACATCGACTCTCTCATGGGGAGAATGACTCAACTTATATGTGGGGGAAGTTGCCCCACATTGTGCTGCTATTCTTTTATTTTTATTTTTATTAATATTAATATTATTTTAAGCTGTATAAAAAGAGTCACAAACCCTTTCCCCTATTATTATAAATAATTATTTTTTATTATTTTCGCAGCTCCCTCATTAAAGTCATGGTATCCTTTTAAGGGGAAGCACCAGGGCGATGTTGTAAAAGGGGAGAACACCCCCTGGGAGTGTGGAGTGGAGGTAGCATGCAATAGAGGGGCCACAATGTGTCTTAATCTTCTATGCAAGCTGAGTGGGACAGGCTGCATGCACTCTGGTCCCACTCTTACCAGCACAACTGCCTATGTCAGCCATGTGGCTATTCTAAGTTCTCTTAAAGCCTCTCTCTACCCTATCTTATGCTTCTAGAACTTTCTTCCATTCCCTGCTCATCATTACTGCAAGACAGGCCATCACTCAAGTGTTCCCTGATCAAAAGTGAAATGCCTCCCAGTGTTTCAACTTCCGTAATCATTCTTTCCCAATTAATACGATCAAGAGGCACAATTCACATCTAGTCAAAGATGAATTGGGACTGCACTGGGACTGTGCAGAACATATGATTTGTTCATTCAGCTTTTTTTTTTGCTCTGGAATTCCTCCAGAGAGACCACTTGCCCAGCACAGTTAGCAAGAAAACAGAATTGCAACTTCTATAAGAGCTGCTTATAGAGACATGGGTTTATCGGTCTTTCCAATTCCATATTTTAGAAAAGTTGCTTACACAATATTCCAACACAGCTGCCTAATTTTGAAATACATGTGCATAGTACTGAATGCAAAAGGGATGTTTCAAATTGACATTTAAAGTGTCGGGAGGGAATAATGCTTGAATAAGAAAAGTAGTCAAACTTGTGAAAAATTGAGCCATTCACTGCCCTCATTTGGGGAACCTATAATAGGTCACAGCATATCCTAACTGGGACTTAGCTACACATATATAACTTGGGGCCTCTTACTATACAGTGTTTTTCTATACAGTACAGAGATGATTTCTGACTTGCCTTCTTGTACTAAAAAGTACTGTTTTCACACAACACAAGCAATGGTTTCCCAAGTCTTTCCTCTCCATGGAGGTTATTCCTATGTATGAAAAACTTATATAAAATTATCCCGTGATGTGATCCAACAGGGTGGCAAAATATCTTCTACTTACATATCCTCATCTAGTTGTTGGACAGAATGTATTCCAAAAAAGTGAGAATAGGGCAAAACTTTTAAATTCTATGAGTGCTTTAGTTGCTGTTTCTGTTATCTCTTCATAGTTTATCTTCTTTGGCTAAAAATTGAGAAATGACCGGTCACTTAGGCTTGGTTCTAAAGAAAAAGATCCATATTGATCTGATATGCTTGGGTTTCACAAAACTAAATCTAAATTGCTTTATGAAGTTCTTTCCATTTTTTTTCTTTCAGGTCTGAGATATAAATTTAAATTTTGTTTGGAATTTAAAGTGTGGATTTTAGACAGATACATATACAAGAGAATGGCCCACACAGTATATATTGGGGGGGGGGAAAGACTTCCTAAATTTAAAATATATATTTTTATCATTTCTTCCTTCCTCTCATCTAAGGAAATTAGATTCTCTCTTGGCCTGAATTATTTCCAGGATGCTGTCAAATTCCTGTGTTAAACTACCCCCCCCCCGTTTTAAAATTAGCGACAAAATTAGATGGCCACATAATGTGCCATTTTTAATTTGACATTTGTTTTCCTGATAATCTTTGGGACTGGTGCTATTTTTGTGAAGTTACTGTAAGGTGATAAGAAGTTTCAAAATGTTAAAATTTTATGTCAACCAGGATTCTCTCAACCCAGTAGACAGTGCTAGCTGTTGTATGGAGCAGTAGTGTTTAAGATACTCTTACATTATTGATAAATTATCCTAAGGCAGTGATGGTGAACCTTTTAGAGACCAAGTGCCCAAACTGTGATTCAAAACCCACTAATTTTTTGCAAAGTGCCAATACATCAATTTAACCTGTATACAGGTGGCTGTGAAGGGACGATGTCGGGTGCCACAGAAAGAGCTCCGAGTGCCACCTTTGGCACCCGTGCTATAGGTTCGCCAACACTGTCCTAAGGGAAAACACTATTTCGTACTTCTACACCTTTGGGACAGTGATCTGAGATTGGGACAGTTGCATTCCATTCTTCCCAGTTTTCAAATTACAGCCTTCATGGAGTTGAACCCAGAATTTGTGTAGCACAAGCACCAGGGCTACAACTGGGGAGAAAAACACTTGTATGTTGGGGAGAATATAGACATTGTCATCACTTTGAATTCTATAAAGTCCCCATCCTAACATCCCTCTTATGAAAAGATGCAAGGAATTGATACAAACATTTTTTTCACCTTAAGCTGCAAAACATCTTTAGCTGGTCAATTAGAGTTGAAGTTTTAGGAATATTCCCCTTCCAAGCTCAGCATAATTTGGGGAACAATTAGATGCATGTAGTTTGTACCATTAAAGAGTGCTACTAATGTTTCCAGTGAGTTAATGTTATAACTTTGTTTTTAGCAATAGATAATAGAAGCAGTACAGTTGTCTTCTAGTTGTTCTTGGTTAGTTGGATAGTTTGAGTTAAACTGACCTGCCTGAAAATCAAATGGTGTGTCTTCTTAGACACAGTGATTGAGGGGACACAGATAAACAGAAGATTTGAGAGAGAGGACAATTCTTTCACTCTTTTTTTTCTAAACCCTTGGCACTTTAAAAAATGCACCCAATATCTTCACCCAAGAACTGTTGTTATGGAAGATTCTTACTAAAGTTGTTTTTTTGCAGTGGCATTTTTCCAGAAATGTTCATATTTTGATTATAACACAAAACCTTCACTATTGCTGTGCTTCTGGTTAAAAATAATTAATCAGTTTAATGCTACCAGATTTCTGGATTGCTGATAAATGTTCATATATTGTACAAACCTGGCACATGACAAGGATTGACCTATGTTTGCCCTGTTTTCCCACCACAAAACTACTAAATATAGCCCGGAAACTGTCAAGATTGGAATCTAGGAACAGTTGGCAAGTCTATCATGTTTCTTTCCCTCTTTATTCCTACCCACCTACTGCCTAAAAACAGCTTAGTGCTTCTAGGAAACTTAATAGAAATGGTGCTTCCCCTACCAAGTCTGGAATCAGCAAAGCACAGGGAAAGAATGGAAAGGGGGAACATTGTGTGTGCATGTGTGTATTTGTGTGCGCGTGTGCCTGTGAGCATGTAGCGGGTGTGCTGGAGACCTTTTAACCTGAAATGTCATGCCATATAAATTATTTATATGATAAAGAAAAAAAGATTTATTTTTGTAGTTTGTACAGACCTCTAGCCTTGCAATGGAAGTTTTATTTTTAAAGTAAATATATATTATATATAAATCTATATTCTGATGTTGATGGTGTGCTTTTTTTCCCTCCTCACTATAGTCCAAGAATCTTTTGAAATGTGTAGACAGGATTACACCTAAATAGATTTCCAATGCACATGTTTTTTTCTACCAGGTGAGGATGAGATAAAAGACAAGACGGTACATATTGCCATCTTTTCCAGCTAAGTCCTAGGCTTACATTTTAGGGAAGTTTGCCTTGTGGGCAGCAGCGGTTTCAATGTACAAACTCCCATGAAGTATAAACAATTCCCAGGAAACCTGTTAACATTTTGCTACCTAATAATTATATAGTTGCAACATTCTTCAATGTAATTTGAATGCTTCATTATGATCTTCACATATTTGGATCTTCACATCAGTATAATATGTTCTCAAAGAAATTGATAAAGCACCAGGAAGAAGCTGGCAGAGAGACTGAAGGCACACTGAAATTGGATTTGTTTGGCTTTTCAGTCCTCTGTGGGTGCTGTGTTCCATAAAAGTGAAAACAAAGTGAGGTCCCTGGACATTTTCACAAATGACAGTACGTACATATCATTTTACTCCGATCACTTTACTCTGTCTTAATGTGACTTCTAATTGAGGAGAAACAGTAGAGGCCAATATAGGCTGTTTAAAATCAAAGGCAAATTTGAAGCCAATGCAACTTTACAAGCAATTTACAGACCTAAGAAATACCTTCATGATTATTTTTTTTAAAATCTCTGAAACCAGTCTGCCAAACTGGCATGCTGCCCTTTTCATGGGCAATATGAGACCCATAACATTAATGCTGACAGAAGCAAATAAGGAAAATCAAGGACAGGCTAGTTCTTGCAGTCTCAGGCAGAAACAACATTCTCTAAGAAACAGAGAGCTGAACTTGATTTCTCTGCAATAGAATTCTTCGTAAAGTATTCACATATAAATAAAAGTACAGCAGAGATAAAAATGCCCACAAATTTTCTATATGTAAATATATTGGATAAAAATCACATACTGCTGATAATTTTTTTCCAAACATTTATTGTATTCTTTGTGAAGCACAGGGATCTGGATCACTGATCCATTCATCTCAGTGTTGTCAGCAGTGACTGGAGCAGCCTGTCTTAAAAGGCTGGTGACTTGAAACTTCAAACTTCTGAATAGGAAGCATATGTTCCCTTACATCTACAAAACATGCCTTTCGAAATAGTTTGGGGAAACTACAATGGACAATGGTAGGATCGTGCCAAATGTGCATTCTCTCATTTTTAAGAATGTTACTACACACAATCTAGGATAGATTTCTAAACTGGGCTAATGGGGTTTTCTGTTACCCACCTGGATTTTAACTAAATTAAGCCAAAGGAAATGCAGTTCTAAGTATCTTCACTCAGAAATCTGCTTGTATTAAATGGAATATACTTTTAGGCAATTGTGTAGGATTTCATCCTAAATTCCATTTCTTTAAACTCTTATTTATACATTTGTTATTAATTGTGCATGAGTGTGTAAACGGAAGGTAATTGCACTGTGGGGTGAACATAATCCTATTGCCCTGGAACCCAAAGATACATGAGTGTGACTGGGCATAAGGTCTGTATAGTCTGTGTGGATACTCTTATGAGTATCTGTGGATAACACAAGATTGAAAAGTGTGGAGAGGAGTTTGGCCCAGATGCAAAAGGCCCCATCCCTGTGGTTGCCCTCCTTGGCACGATCCCACTTTTCTACTCTTCATTTCCATCTTGGCAGTGACTGCATTGCAGCTGCCTGGCAGTGTTTATTTTTCCATAGTGTGTACAGGAAGCCAGCAGAGAGCAAGGCACGGCCCAACAGCAACGTGTGTGTGTGTGTGTCTTGTCAGCAACCGCAGGGACCACAGCTGAGCTGGTTCCATAGGCAGAGCAACAAACAGAATGAAATAAAACAGAGACCAGGGTTCTCACACACAGCACTGAATGCTTGGTAAAGGGCACTCCCCACGCTAAAAGCTAATGTGGCTTCTAAAACGAGTCCATCCATACAATTGCTTTATTCAGGAATATTGTTTATAGCTGTGGTTCCCAACTTTGGTTCTCAGATGTTCTCTAGGACTAAAACTGCCAGAAGCCTTCACCAGTGGCTGTGCTGGCTAGGATTTGTGGGAGTTATAGCTCAAGAGCATCTGGCACTGTTCTATAGGATCAACTGAAAGACAGACACTTGGCTACACAAAAGCATAACTAAAATTCAGAATTCAGTGCCTAGACTACGGCAGGGTTAGGCAGCCTAGTCTATGGCAGCCTTCCAGATTCTGTTGAATTGTTACAACTCCTAGCTAACCATTGCCAGTGGTGAAGGGTGATGGGAACTGTAGCCCAACAATATCTGGAAGGTTAAGCATGCCTGAGCTCTGTACTTGTGAGAAAGGATGGGAGGAGAGGGAAGGGTAGGAGAGGGCTCATCATCTGATCTTTGCATCTGAGATTAACAGCTGATGTGATCTATCTGCTAAACTGGAGGATTTCACCTGCTGCTATGCAATAGCCCTGGAGACTCTTGAGATTTTTAATTGTAGGACCACCTACTTGAGCAAAATACTCCTCTCCTGCCATTAATTAGTGATATTCCCTCCTGCAAGATGAGCCCTATAAAGCTTCTCTTTAAATTTATATGCTACTTGACCTAGGGGCCATTCTTTGCCATGTTTCTCTCTCCATTATGGCTGTTTCTGCAAAGGGAAAATTTCTGGAATTGAGCTTATTAACTAGTGCAATATACATGAGATGTTAGTAATCAGAAATGGACTATGGCTTTTTTTAAGGTTATTTAAGAAGTTACTACCATATGTTCAGTGCCTTCCTGATGTTTTTGACTGCAACTCCTACAATTCTGAGCCTATAATGGCAGTGATAAAGGACTGTGGGACCTGTGGTCCAAAACATCTGGATGCCCAAGGCTTCCCCAACTGTGACTTGTGGAGTGCAATAACATTATATACACTCCTCAAACAGCCTGCTGCCACCTCCCAACAGCTTTCAGGGAGAAAGATGCTGATGGATCAAGCTGTGTACTGTGTGGCTTTCCTTGAATACTCAAGCTAGCCTGCAAATTGCACTCCTGTTGGCATTTGCATATGAAACTGGAAGGGAAGCTATCTTGTTTGTTCCTTTTGGTCTCGCTCTCTTACAGTATGTTAGAATGCACCTCTAACATATCATGCACATTATTCTAGCCTGGACTGGCTACATGCAAAGATCCAAGGGAAAGCGGAAAAAGAAGCTTCCCATTTCCCAAGCTCATTAAGCAGTTTCAGTCAAGAGAGAGACAGACAGAGCCTGCTTTGGTTGAATCCCTGCAATTATACACACTAGAACTGACCAAAACAGAGTGATCCTACCTGAACTCAAAGAAGTAGGCCCCAATAAACGGTGAAGGTAGATATCAGTCAAAGGTGGGCTGGTTTGAAATGGCATGCACATTGTGTTGTCCCCAGGGGGAAAGGAGTGAACCAGCCAGTTGTCATCCAGAACCAAATTGGGAAACAAAAGCCGGCCTCATTCTCAGATCAGATTAATACTTTCCTCCAAGTCAATCTAGCCCTGAAACACGTAGGAGTCGACTTATCTATACCGTCAGTGTTAACTTGGTAGGACAAACAGGCAGATATCTGATGTTATGAAAGTTTAGGGTACCCTTGACCTGGAGAACGAAAATAAGCTTCCTCCAAGGAATAGGTGCTTGGAAAAAACGGGTCCCCTGCTGCCAACGACATCCTTTTCCAAATCTGCGATATCGGTTTGGTCACGGTGGTAGAAGAAATCTTGTATATTTGCCTCCATTGGGAAGCGGAACTTCTGCCCACCTGTCTTATTTCCTCTCTTCTCAGCCTGCGTTTCGTCGGAAGCCCCGTCGGGAGGTTATTATTATTATCCTGGCAGATCGGCTATAGGACAACGCCCCCTGCTGGGAATGGGGGGGGAGTCAGTCCCCAAACCCATTTTGACCTTGGTCGTCCCACTGGAAGGGCTGGGAATGGGTCTCACTCGCCCTTCTCCTTCTCTCCCCCCCCCACCCAACCCCTGGCTATGATAAGCCTTTGGCCGAATCCAGCCTTGGCGAGAACGCCTCGGGCCCTCCTCGAACAGCGCTCACGGAGGAGGCTCTCGCCGCGGCAGACTTGCAACGCCTTCCCTTTCGCCCTAACTAAAGCCCCTGGGCAGTAGGGACGAGAGGAAGGGGCATATCAGGGGTGTCCAAACTTTGGCCCTACAGATTTGTTGGACCACAACTCCCAGAAGTCCAAAAATGTATTGCCAATCACAAAAGACTGTGGGAGGTGTGGTCCAAAACACCCAGAGGGCTGAAGTTTGGACACCACTGGCATATAGGATCGGAAGACTCTCGGGCCCCGGGGCCCCGCCTTGGAGGCAAGCTATTTACCGGTACCGCTCCCTTGCCTGCTGTGTGGTCTGTAATTAATCCCCCCACCACAGGCGGTAGGGGAGTTACACGTCCTCACCCAGCAGGGGAGCCCCGGCACCTCCCCCCCCCACTAATCCCTGGGTCTTGTTACTCGCCTCAGGGGGGCCGCCAGCACCTCCAATAGCCCCCTCGAGCGCTTAAACACGCTTCCCCCTCCTCCTCCTCCTCCCTGTCAGAGTCACCACCACAAGTGTCGGTGCGGAGGCGAACGGCGGCGAAACCAGCTCCGAAGGCGGCCCCGTGTCGCCCATACCGCGCTTCCTTCATTCACGCTCCCCTCTCCCTTCTCCCCGCCAGCGCGGGCGCCCGCCATGAGCTCGCCTCCCTTTTTTTTAATTTTTATTTTTATTTTATTTTTTTGCAAAACTGGCCGTGCTTGTTCATTGTCTCGGAGCGAACATGAAACGAAGGTCGAGAGTTGCTCAGGGATGTAAGGGGGCTTGGCGAAAACCAGGAAGGGCGTTTGGGTTTGTTTTTTTTAAAACGAAGTCTTTTTTAAAAGCGAGGAGCTGGCGAAGCCTTGAAGAGAACCTCTGAGGTGCTGTGAAGTCGGAGGGTTTAAGCTTCCCTTCCTGCTCTGCTTTGCATGTCAAAAGCCCAGCTGCAGAGATGACACCGTCCCTTCCCCCACACCAAATTCACCACCCCAATTACCAATCAAGCCCATTATGTGGCTACAACAGCCCTGGGCTCTTAGGCCCACCCAAGCAGCCAGCATACAGACAGCACATTCTCGACTCATGAATGGAGCCATTTTGTCGGGGGTCTGTCCCATTCTGTTAAAGCAGTCCTTTTGCTGTTACTGGGAAATAAATAAATATCAGTCTTGTTGCTACTGTTTGGGTAAAACTGAAGTCAAGCCTGCTGGTGCTGAGACGCCTGCTGTGTTGCTTCCATTTAGTGCAGAGCTTGTTATTAAATCTGGGCAAGCCCAACATCAAAATACTGTATGTGCTTTTCAAGGGATGGCAAAACACATTTACCAACTGCATTTCTTCCACCATTCTTAAATTCTATGCTAGGAAAAATGTAAGAACTGAGTATATATTAGCCCATGGCCCAGAAAGTGTGTTTGTTTGGGAACTAATGAAGATGGTACCCGAAGAAATGCTTTGCCTCAGACAGATATTGTGAGTTCTGAGGATGGAGCTGTTTATCGTCAACAAAGCAGAGTAAAATATCTGATTTGGGCTCCCTGGGTTTCATTACCACAAAAAAATCCCCTTCTCAGCTTCCATAAAATAATTAGGAATCTCATTCTCCATCACTCTCAATCCTGCAATCCTATTAATACCAGCAAAATTTAATTTTAAAGAGGTCTTCATAGATTACTCTTTATAACTGTGGTTCCATAATGCCCACTGGTGGCCAGTGTTCATCAGTGCAACCAGGGATAATTGGCAGAAGTATTCAAGGTAAGAGATGACAAAACTTGAAACTTTGCTTTTGCTGTTTTACACAGATTTGGAATCAATAGAAAAACAGTGTATTTACTGCTGGGAAGGAAATCCCTAACTGTAACACCAAAATGAAAGTACTAACAATATTGATATGTAGGTAATGAGAAGACAAGGGATTGTAATCTTTATCCACCTACTGCCCCTTTACTAGTGTCTGCAAGGCATAATCCCTACTGAGCTCTATGGGACTTACTTTCGTATGAGTGTATGCAGGATTTCAGATTGAATAACATAACAGAAGTAAAATGATAAACAGATTTAAACTGAAAAGTGGGTATGATTTTTGTCAAAACAGAACTACTAACAAAACAGTAATTAATTACCCAACTAGTACCATTGGATATCAGAATCATGAATTCAGCTACTCAACCTATCTGTCACCGTAGTTGAGAAACAAAGTGTTTTTCATTATAGTGATGCCTTGCATTATGAAATCAATCCATTCCAATGAATTTTTCGCAATACAATATTCTCATAATTCAAAACGTGGTTTCCTACATAATGTACTGAAAACCGATTAATCCATTCTGAAGGGGGCAGATTATAATAGAATTTTAACGCATTCCTATGGGAAGCCTGAGGAGACACAGCAAAGCATGGGAATAGCTTCCCCTCTTTGCTGGGTTTGGGGGGGGGGAATCAATCAACCGCCAGCGGAGCTGTCAAAATCACCTGGCTGTCAGTTGGCGCACAGCCAGGTGATTTTGACAGCTCCACAGCCAGGGTGCTCTTTGCATGGTACACGGGGATCTTTTAAAAGCACATTCTTGCAGCTCAGACCCCAGAAGTAGGGGGGCAGCAAGAATCCTTTAAAAGACCCACGTGTCATGCAAAGATCAGGCTGTGTGCTTGCACACAGCCTGCTCTTTGCATGGCATGTGATGTGCACCACAGCAGTTGGGGCAGCCAAGATTAGCAGGTGGATATCAGGGTTTCAAAGGCATGGACCCCAACTGCTTTCCAGGTGGAAAAAAATTGAATTAGAAAGGAAAATCTGCCAGGCTGGTGAGCTGTCAAAATCACCTGGCTGTCAGCGCCTCTGACAGGTGATTTTGACAGCTCCAAATTTCCCTTCATAATTTAAATTCAAGTTCAAGGTGTTCACAATTCAAGACATCAATATAGTTTTATTTTATGTGTCTCTCCTTACCTTTCTAAAATGCAGGGCCTCAAGTGGTAATTGAGACCCATGATGGTATAGTAAGATAACTTATCAGAATAGGACTCAGGAGACCTGAGTTCCAAATCCCCCTGAGCCATGCAAACTCAGTGGGGAGATGGCAGTGGTTAAAACCATAGTCAAGTACCTCATATGTCGTTGAGGGGCCCCCCCCCCCCCGAGGTGCTACAAGATAGAAATGATGGTATAAGCACATAACACAACAAAACTGTTATTATTATCCACTCATCAATAAAATACAGCTTTTACATTTTGTAAATTATTATTATAACACACACACACATATATATACACACATACATATATGCTTTCTGGATTGAGACATGATGAACAGACCAAAAAATTACTGCATGTAGCAATCACAAGAGGGAGAAGATCTGGTTCACTGGAGCCCTGTGTAGTGTCAATCTTCCCATGGGCTCATATCTGTATCGATGGCCACGCAATTATAAGCAGCATAACGCAATTTTTCCTCACAGACCTTGGCACTACAAATTAAAGAGAAAACTTGTGTTTATATCCCCGAATTTATATGAATAATCATAGTTCCTGACTCCCAAGTATGAGAGGCTTACCTTCCTCATCACTATAGCAACAGGCAGACTGGACTCTGTGGTAGCAGCACCTCCCTGTATACTGTTTTCTCTTTCAGCCCCTTTCTTTATCAACTCCACTATAATTATTCTCTTTCATTGCCCCACAACCTACTTATTTAGTCACCAAGTCATAATTTTGGCCATCCTGACCCACAGAGCAAGTCTTTCCCATTTCATATCACTTCCCCAAGCCTTTCCCCAACCCCCAAATCACTGCTGCAAAGATCATGTACAACAGGGTTTTAGAATAAGACTTACGATACATAGTTGGGCAAAAAAAGTGTACTGGAACAGGTGGAAGATTCAGGAAGTGCATCAGTTGCCTCAGACCTGGTGTGTGAGCAGAAACAGCAAAAGACATATATATGGGGAAGGTTTTACTAGAAAATAGCAATACAAAATGGCTGTCAATGTTGCCCTACTGCCAAAGGAAAGTAATACTTGCCTTGATTTGTCAGGATAGATATAAATGCGAGCAGGAAGCCGGATTCTGCCAGTAACAAACCTGAGGAAACGACTGCGATCCTCTGGGGGGAAGGAAAAGCAGAAAGGCATCAGAAATTCCTATGGATATCTCACCCTAAATTACTTTTCCCAGACAACTTGTCTAATAATTATCTAGAGATAAGGCCTGAATTTATCACCAAGATCCAAATCTCAAAGGCAGAAATTTCCCATATTTCAACTGCTGGAAATCAACCCTTATCAAGCTCCCATCCAAAGCATGTGGCAGAAGAAGCGAGTCAATATTTTGAGGTAGATATAAACATCAATCCTGTTAAAGAGGGGAAAGCATTCTGGACATTATACTAGTGTGAACTAACATGTCCCATTGAAAGAATTTCCCCTTCTTTCCCTCCCTCAGATGTTCCCTTTCGACTTGTGCTCCTTAGCAGAGCAACAACTAAACAAAAATCCCTTCATTTTCTCTTCTTCAAAAAGGGATCTTACAGGGCATGGCTGTGGTTTATAACCAGTGCAAAAAGCCCTACAGAATGCATTAAACCCACCATCCAAGAAATAGTTCTACATTTCCTTGCATTGGATGATTTTAATTACCATTAGTAAAGTTGTTCAAGGCCTCCCAGAAATATTGAATCCTGGTGTCTGATGGTTCAAAATCCGCAAAGCGAGCTGTGAGAATGAAAACAAAAACAAAATCATAACACAGGCTGGGTTAGAAATAAATTATGCTGGCACACCCTCATAATATAGGAAGACTCAACAGAAGGGAAGAAGGAAGACATACCTGTATCCACATAAAACAGTCTCAGGGGGGAAAAGAAGAATAAACTAGCCTTATTTCTATAACACAGAGATGTATGTATTTCCTTCTCAGTTCTGTATCACTACTGCTGCACTATTCCCCACATATTTTTGCTATTCAAACTAATGTGGGGTTTTTTTTCAGATTCATTACAATTTGCTTTACCGCCTGTGATTGGTTTTCTTGTAGAAATGGCCACAATGCAAATTCCCAGGACTCTTCACCGCCAGCTAGGAGTTGAGGTCCAGGAATACCTGGTTTACCCAAGGTTGGGAACCACTGACTTAGACTCAAGGCACACTTCATCAGTATCACCCGTGTGCTGACAATCTTTGTCTGCTGCCCCAGTTGCATATGGAGTTATAATCACAGTGGTACCTTGTATAAAGGAAGTAATTCATTCCAAATGAAATTCTGTTAAGCAAATTTTCCTTTGTACAAATTCCCCATAGGAATGCAGTGAAAACGGAGTAATCCCTAATAGCAACCATTTTTATGTTGTATGGATTCGCCCCATAGGCAGATTTCCCCTATCTCCATAATTTTTATGTTGTACAGATTTTATGTTATACAAACCGTTTGTTACACGGGGGTCCACTGCATACAATTCAAAACTGTACAAGTCTTATGATGAGGTTAAGTTGCTTTGCAAACATTGCAAAAGTAATCTTTTTTGATCAAGAGAGTGACCCAGTCAGCAAGGCCAGTGGCCATGGTAGCTGGAGCAGTCTTGATGAGATAAATCCACAGGAGAGTGCTAGATCTTCCGCACTTACTGAGCTTCTTCATGGCTTCTACTGTAACTTCAGGATCACCACAGACCTTCTTCTCCAGCTCCTGCCAAGTAAGCAAGTCCAAAACAGCCTGAGGGACTACCTTGAGAAGTCCAGCTTGCATGGCTGCAATCTTAGAGAGAGAAGACGAGACTACTTAGCGGCAAATGGATGGATGGATGGAAACGAGGTGAAAAACAAACTCTACCTATCCAATGCACAATCACATGCAGGTTGCCTATATATATATATTCTCATTAGATAGTCAATTTAAAGCAGCACCATCTCTCATGCCTAATTTGAGAGGAATGAAGAATAAACATGGATACATTTTCATTCAAATGTAGTCCTGCAAGGCCACAAAATCTTCCTTGAAGTTTACATCACATCCCAGTTGAATTGTCTCTTACCCTATTTATTAGAAAGTTGAACTGGACGCCTAGTCTAAAATTTTCTTACCATTTCCTCTTTTCTATAGGTAAGCAAGTGTGATGAACAAGTAAGAGCTAATGTCCAATTATACTTTTCCTTAACAATCACTCAGACTTCTGAGACAGCTGCTTTTTGTTGTTGTGTCATACAGTCGTTACCAACTCTTCATGACCCCATGTCTGGTACAGCAGAATTCAGGGGCTAGAAAACCTCAGAAAAGAGGGAAGCATCCCTTGATATGCAAAAGGGTTATGTGGGCCCTTCTTCACTTTTAACTTTTATTTATTTGTTTGTTTGTTTGTTTGCAGTAGCTACCTTCTAGAAGGTAAAAAGGGTGTGATTTAATTAAATCTGTTAGGAGTTTAAGGATGTCCCCATATAAAATGAGCACCACTTACAAGACCGGGGGCAAGGTGAGGAAAAAGCAAGAAAAATGGGACCCTATCTTCTATTCCAAGAACAAGGCAATTGTGATTATAGTCTCCATGTAGGAACAAAGCACCTTATAATAAAAATGTTCTGCTTATATACTGCCCCATAGCACTTCAAGCACTCTCTGGGTGGTTTACAATTTAATTATGCAGACTACACACTGCCTGCCATTCCACCCCACCCCACCCAGCAAGCTAAGAACCTTCTGCCTCCCCCGCTTGGCTGTAGCATCCAAAAGAGTACGAGACATACAGCAAAGGAAGGCAAATGCTGACTAGTGACAAACAGAGTACCGGCAGGCCAAGCAGGACCATACTGCCCAAGTACCATAAATGCATTACCTGCTCCTTGCTCTCATTTAGCCGTGCCTTCTGTACCAGCCGGATGAAATCTTGGCGGTCCTCATATCGCACCACAGTGCGGCTGCCACCAGGAATAAGTTCCACCATGCACTGGTCACTCAGCACTGTAGTATAGGTCAGCTCATTACCAAATTTGTACTCAAACGTTTCTTTGTCCATTCCTTCCATCATCTCCAGAAGCTTCACCTAAGAATATAGAAGAAACAGTATTTCCCAGATATTACTGGAAAAGAATAAATAGTCATATAATCATTGCAGTAACCGGACAGTTATAGATAACACATTCCTATGTACTGTCACATATTTATCAAAGCTATATTTATGAATTTGCACAGTTGCTATGGTTAGAAACTGTAGTATCTGGGGGGGGGGGGCACTCCCATTTGTTAAATAACGCTATCACTCCATTTCCTCCAGGTAGTACTAGAAAATGATACCGAGTTACTCGCTCTGCCATTCAAGAATTCCCACAGGCACTGAACATGCACACAAAGGCTAGAGATAATTCTGTGTCCCAAGTTTCAAAAGCGATAATGATTATATCTTCCAGTTACTCACCAACACTGAGTCAATAGCAGGGAAGTCCTTATTCCAACTCACTTCCTCCCCTGTCAGTTGCTTCCAGACAAAGCCGGGGAGGGCCAAGACCTTGAAGACAAGGGGAAGAAAAAGGATAGTTTATTCCTGTATCAGACCCCTAGACAAGGTGTGTGACTGCCTCAGGAGTCCTAGAGAGGAGTCCTATATAGATCCCCCTGTGGAATGGAACCTACATAGCTTCTACTACAGTATATTCCATATGCACAAAATTACTTTAGATGTCAGTAACATCTAAAAGTTGTACAATTGTTAGAAAAACTGTAGAGAGATACCTAAAAATATATGAGAACTGAACTCAACCTGGAGGCAGATACTTAAAGCAAAAATATAAGCACAAACATTTTTAAAATGCAGTGGTTCATAGCCTAAAAGGTACACTGAAAAAGCAAAGAATATTTCAACAAATGATATTATTTTTAAAAAAAAAGCTTTAAAAGCCTTCTTGTAAGGCCATAGAAAAATATCAGAGTTCTTAAAATAAAGAGTAAACAGTGGTACCTCAACTTATGGTTGCTTTGACAAATGAACTATTCGACTTAGATAGGCTGCTCTGTGCTCCGCATGACAGCTGACTTTGACAGGTCCGACCTGTCAAAGTCAGCTGTCGTGTGGAGCAGAGAACAGCATTTGCTGCCCATTGCCACCTCCTCCTCCTTGGTTGCTTCCATCTCTCCAAAAGAGATCGAAGCAACCAAGAAGAAGGAAGAGGTGGCCATCGCACCTCCCAGGAAACGATGCATCTTCAGGCAGCCCAGGCAGTTTGGAAGAGAAGCGCTTACTCAGAGGTAAGCGCTTCCTTTTCAAACCTCCCAGGCTTCTCCCTCAATCAAGGGCAGCTGAAGGCTGCTCTCTGCAAGCTCCCTCCCCAGAGCTGATTTTAGCAGGTCAGAGCTGTCAAAGTCAGCTGTCTGGCGGGAAAGCGGAAAGCAGCCTTCGCTGCCCTTGATTGAGGGGGTTGGGACAGCCTTCCCATAGGAATGCATTGAAAATCTATTAATCCATTCCCTCTGGAACAAATTAATTTATTTTCAATGTATTCCTATGGGAAACTGCTGTTTGACTTACAAATTGTTCGACTTCCAAAGATGCCTTTGGAACAGATTAAAAACGTTAAATCGAGGTACCGCTGTAGAATGAAGAACACTTCTTCAAAACATCAATGTTCCTAAGAATAAAAATATACTAAAGAAATTCACTTTGTGCAGAGCTAACAGGGACCCTATGGATCATCAAGTCCCACCCCTATCAAGGAGGCACAGTGGGGAATCAAACTCCCAAACCACAGAGCTATCCAGCACAAGAAGACGAGTCCAAGAAGCACAGCTAACGAAAACAGGAGATGGCACGAGAAGCTGTTTGCATGAACTGAGATCTGTTTTAAGAGCAAGAGAATTTCCAAACACGAAAGTATTCTTCTGCCCTCTGCAGGGAACCATGAGAGGAAAAGCTGTACAATTCATGAGAGTGTGAAGACTTGGGAATCTATATTACATTACTCTTTCTCCTTCAGCTATATTTGATGCCAAATCAAGAAGAAAAGAATTATTTCTTGACTTTGTCAAAAGTTCTTGATCAGAAGAAAGAAAGAAAGAGAAGCCACATTTCAGGATGCTTGGCTTAGGCAAAATTTAACACTGATCACCTACTACAGGAAATGACTCTGAAACAGCCAACTGAAACCACCAAGGAACAAAAGAGAGTGGTCATCTATTCAGGGCAGAAAATATTAATGAGAGAAAAAAGATCTTTGCATGTCACTCACCAGGAATTCTTTGCCACGTAGTGCTGCACCCATGACTTGTCCAATCCACTCATATTTGGCAAACTCCTTGCAAGACGGGTTGGGGACATACATATCTCGGGCTTCTCCAGTACCACTGCCCTGAAACAACATACACGGTGTTTCAAATGTCCTGTCCAAGCTACAGCACAACTAACAACTTGGCATGGGGGCCATGTTGAAGACCCATCTTAGCAACAATATCTAGCAACAGCTCAAGCCTCAAGAGATGTTTTGATTCTTGTCAGGAAGACCAAAACGTACACTGCACCACTTTCTGGCACAAATCAGTTTTTTCAGTTCTGACAGGTCAATTAAAAGGCTGTTAACAGCTTGGCACCTGTATATTTTTGAAGGATATATAGGGGTGAAGTTTTTTTCTGTTACAGCACTGCAACTGTGGAATGCCCTTTCTTTGGGGACTCAATTCATGCAAACACTGGCATCATTTCAGCACCAAGTCATGACATATTTATTAGAGTCTTTGGAGGCTGAGGAGCATGGCCTGCACATATGTTAGTGCAATCGGTTGAATGCTTGGATTTTTGTATTTTAGATTGGTTGGTTTTAAATTGCTTCAATTATCTTATGTGATAAATTGTTTTATATAGCTCTGTAGCCCACCTTGAGATCCTGCAATATAGGGTAGGCTATAAATATATACAAGCATACATACATACAACTAAGAAGTACTCTTTACATGGAGGCCCAAACAGAAGAACAAATGCTATACCAGAGGCAAAAGGTGACCTCCAGAAAGCCTCCACCGCTAGCCGTTGGGACGATCCAAGAAATGGAGGTCTGGCATCCCTATAATTTGCTGCTCTCCTAAACACTATTCTGTCTCCAGAGCTTGCCCTAATTTTCTTGTTAGCATTCTCAAACCCATTTGCTCTCCAACAGCAGGCACGTTTTAAGGAGAACAAGCACCTGGTTGCATGTGCGGACAAAAAATGGCAGCGGCACAGGAGTATCAGCTGAACTAGGACACAACTCTTCAGACATATCAGCAATGCTATCCCGGAAGCCACCACCTAAGAGAGAGAGAGAGAGAGAGAGAAGACACCCAGAAGCAGACGGTTACCAGCCTTGCTTTGAGGCAATTGAGTTTCCCAGCAAAACTTTATCTGCATTTTTATTTCCACCCTTGAGACCAGTCCAGTCTTCTTCCAGGTAGGGAACATCTTAGGAATACACTCAGAGTTGTTAAATGAGGTACTGTGACTTGTTTAGCCACTCCTTCACTTACATAATAAACCAGAGACCTTCTGTTTACTACAATGTCTGAACCCAGCAGCAGCCTGCACTCAGGCTTGTCTCCCCAGCAAGCCAGAGCACCATTTTCCCATCCTGTTCAACAAAACAAGGAGCAGAAGATCTGTTGCTTACTTAATAGTGCACAGCTGGGGAACCTTAGACTCCAGGACTCCATCTAGCACTCCTTCAGTTCTAATTTGTCTCTCTGGTATTCTTTAGACAACCATGCCTATTCTCCATGATACCCTTATTGGGTGGTTCTCCAACTTTTATACTGTTTTTGTCTGTTTTGAAAGGCTGAAGCACATCTCCAAAAGGTTAGTTACTGGCAGGAAGATATCTCACCTAAAATATGCTGGTGCATTCAGTTCTTTTACTCCATCCCTCTGTGGAATGTGGCCCTCCAAAGACTTTGTCTGGAGTTGAATTCCATCATTGGGATGAAATAAATTTCCTACTTTGGTTCAAGGATCTAATTAAAATGCATATTGTCAATGTAAGACTAGAGTATCCTCAACAGGACACCATAACAAAGGGTTCCCACAGAACTCTGTCATATTATGATGTTTCAGTTTAGTCATAGAAAAGTCCTTGACACTATTATTTACCAATAATATTCCTGATGCATATATTTTGGCTCCACATTATTGTTTTTAAAAGGATACTGGTCAAGACCCTAAAGAACACAAGCAGAGCAAATTATCCTGATAGCATAAAAAAGCAAAGGATTGTCACAAGTTGCCATTTGTTAAAATGGAAACACTACAACGAAGATAAGACTTCTAATTGTGGAATGAGGTCTTGGGAGGCCTCATTGTGCAAACAGCAACATGTCAAATATCATGAGCAATTTGGCACAATAGGATCCTGACCATATATATACAACTTCAGCTCACAGAAATCCTCATTTGTAACTCCCAGGTATACAGGTATTTGCAAGTATTGTGGTGGTGAAAGTGGAGAGGATAAAAATGCTGATACTAGGGTCAAAGAATAGGAATCATTTTAGTACATTTTAGTTTTACTCTTCTCAGCAGTCATAATAGCTGGAGGCTTGATATCTGTCTTCTTTTTCTGAGGAATCAACATTTCAAGAAAAACAAACATCGAGAACTTACCTTGATCAATGATGCCCTCAGAGATGAATTTACACTCCCACCACTGGTCGTAACGCAGTGGCCACCTAAGACAAATGACAGAGAAGCATTTGCAGCCATCACTATGAGTTTCTGGAATCCCTCTGCCACTAGTAAAAGTGTCGGGAACAAACTTAATAGTACCATATTTCTCTTTGGTCTGGAATTTATTAAATTCCTTGGATGGCTGGATTACTGGGGCTCTAGGGAGCCAATTCTTCTCAAAAGAAAGTTTTGTGTTTATTTCTGAAGATCAGACTTTTAATTGCCAACAAATCTTCTGGCACTTGGTACTCAAGCTGCAGATATGAAGCAATCTGGTGGTGAAAGGGGCAAGAGGAAGAGATGGCTCATGGAATAATTATGAAAGCACTCACCTATAATCCAGTGGCTTCTCATACTTCTCAGAAGGTTTCAGGCCCTCATACACCTAGAAGAAGAAATAACGCAGCTGAAGCTTTAAAAGAACCATCCTGGGCATAAAAATGCATCCCACAAAAGCACTTATGCTTCTGTTGTATTTACTGGCACTGCAACAGGCACTGTTAACTTTTGTTGCACTCACTATGGGATTATAGGACAAACAACAAGTGTCAAAGGGATGCAATAAATTCTTCTGCAAATACTGTCGGATTAGGCAATCACCAATCAGCAATCACCAGGATATGGGTAACAAGGAACACACAACAAATTGAAAATACAAGGTTGACGATGTTAGTGGGTCTGGAGGTGGGAAGCCGGAATTCAAATCCTTTGCTGGCAATACACAAACTTGGGCAAATTTTCATGGCATTGTTTTAAAAGTAAAAGGAGGCAATTCCAGTTAAGTCAGGGTTGAGTTCATTGATAGGAGCAAACAAGCAACAAAGGCAGAAACATATTAGCATTTTCTGTCATCCTAAGGCTTCAAAAACAAGAACCAAGTGCAAATGCATGACATTTGTGAATTTTGGCATGAAACCCCTGGAGGATTCTACCTCAAACGTGCAAATGAGGAGTTTAAATTCAGGTAAATTAATTATTTAACTTTGCTCCAGAAAATTCTGAATTTCATTCTGTTCTGTGAAGTGAGCAGATGCAGAAACTCTAAAATATGCCTCTCCGTACACTGTCCTACAAAGCTACCTGCTTGTTGCATGTTGCCGATACTAATGGATGGCATTTCTTTCATGAGCTGGACCTTGTCTTCAAGGGTGCATGTTGGAAAAACCCTCCTAAAGTATTACAGCAGATACGGTCCAGTACTGCAAAAGCAGAACACCTCCTTGCATCCTCCTCCTTGCAGGGCACATGTTAGTGTGTGAACAGACCTTACCTGCATGAATACTGTGTTTTTGCAGCTGGAGTCAAGTGCTGGATTGTCCCGATGCTCCATGGCCAGCCGCCGATTGATATAGAGCCGTGGCATGAAGTTGGGCTTGCTCGTCTCCGAGTCTTTGAGGCACAGAGTGATTAGCGCTGTACGCCGCTTGGAGAGCAGCAGGAATTGCTTGATGTGCTGTTGCAGAAAAGGTGAGCTTGGCTCAGACACAGAAAGGTCCTGTACAATCATTCTCCCACGAAGCCAAACCACCTGGCTCTGTTTCTGATATCACCCACACTGTTCTAGCCCCACAGCTAATATAGAGTGCTTCAGTTTCTGTTAAAAAGTGTTTGGGTTTTAAATGTTTCAAAGATGAGCCGAGTTATACGGTGGTGTGGAAAGATAATTGCTAAGCACAGATTTGAAGCTGGGAGTCAGAAATAAACTTTTAGCATAAAAACTTGTATTATGAAAACATACACAAATACACAACAAAATAGAACACACAGCATACATATTACAAAAGAGCGGGGAAACTGCTTGTCTCACCAAAAAGCAGTCCCAAAGCAAAATGGGTTACAATCCTGCCTTTTATACATATGGCAGACATCATATAATACACACATAGACAGACAATTTTAAGCAGTTACCTGTGGCACCTGGATATAATTATTGTGACCTTTTTATGTGATTACACAATTCACCTGTGTCTTGACAATGACTACGCATTTATACACAGAAAGCATTTTGAATCTGTTAAATATTATATTACAATGGTTGAAATAAAGCAGTAAGGCCAGCTGAACCACCAGAGATTTGGTGAGACAACCCCTCTGTAGGTTCCACTGATTTAACGGGCCAGTTCTAGCTAGGTCTTATTACTGGATTTCAGCCGCTGTCTGAACCGATCAGGGTGCAATGCTCAAATAAGATGAGGCAGAGCACAGTCCTGGATCCTGATAAACCTACCAAACGTTTCAGATAAACCAAACTAAACATTTGCAGTTACCTACGGGAAGCAGGGTATCAATGGTAGCTTAGTTTATTGACCAGGCAGGCCTATGGCGGACAGAGATGTTTATTCAGTCTGTTTGCTTTCTCAAAGCAAATAGGCCTGCTAACTGTATTACTAGGCAGGGCTAACCTTCACAGGCTTCTTACTATATTACTTGCATATGTAATTTGCAAACAGTTCATTGGCACATTGGAAACAGACCAGCCTCACCTTGAGTTTACTGAAGGTGCCCAGCGTGTAGTCCCATGCTGGAACAAGATGATGCAAAACGCTGTCCAGGATCTTGATAAACCTACCAAAAGTAACAATACACAGCATGAAAATGCAAGAGAAAAAGTTAGTAGAGTCTCACAGTAAAGGCACTTGATGCAGCTTATGATTAGAGAAACACATACAAAAACCATAAAGGAAGAGTCAAAAAATTTAAACACATCAAAAATCAGCCATAAAACTAAAACTATGAAACGTAAAAAGCATCAGAAGTCACTGACCAGCAACTATAAAAACATATTCTTTACCACTGATTGAAAAATAAAAATTCAAATTCTTATACATATAAACATATAAAAATGAAGTAACTAGTATTGCAGCACGGTGCTGAATAAAGTGCCTTTCACATACAGGCAGGTTGGTTCACTTACCACCCCCTTTGTTCATATGTTTAATTGATTTTTTTTAGCAACTCCATTCAGGAGCTTGGCATATATAAGCTAATTCATTTCAGAGCTACAGATTTATTATCAATTTTTCCTTATTTACAATAAGCAGAGACGTTGCTTATGAAACATACTGCCAACCATATCTCTCTGCTTTGAGATGCCTCCTTCGTTCCTTACTAGCATACCTCTGGATGACCACAGCACGCCGGTAGAGCACATCAGGATCTCTCCCTTCCAGGCGAGGATACCTCACCAGATTGGCTGGCTGAAATATGTCTGCGTTGAGCCCCAACTCCCTCTGTCGAGAAGATTTGATCTTTATACCCCGGAGTCGGACATCAATCCCATCATCTTCATAAAAAGGAAGGAGAAAAGAGCTCTGGTCAAATGGATAAGGGATAACTTCCACAGGTAAAGGGAAAAGTAAATACTGTATCAAGATCAGAGGGGGTGCCCTGGCTGCCAATAAGGTTGTGCCATTTGGGGGGGGGGGAGAGCAGTTTCAAGGCTCTCTTCCTTTGTTCTCACAAAAACAGCAGAATCCTGTGGCAGCTTAAATACTAACAAACATCTTCAGCAACCCATTAAGGGAGACCCAATTCCATTTGTAATCTAGCTGCCCGGGTTCTCTATGTGTATATCCACAGATGTGGAGTAACATTCCAAATGGGGGCTTTAGGATCACGGCAGCCCACCTCCCAGTGATTGAGAAGTTCACCCCCACACTGACAGCCACACACCTCTGCATTCCACAATGCGGATTTCAATGACAGGCAAGTGAGCAGTCATGTCTTCCAGCACACACACATCCCCGATGTAGCTCCTGGGGACACAAAAACATCTGTTTCCTCTTGCATAGGGAAGACGTACCCCTCCCATCTAGCATCATTTCACTTGCCCAGAATCTAGAGGTAGGGTTACATGGAGGTGGAAACCAGGATCTTTTAGAATGAGTTTCCCAACGTTCTGAGCAGCTAGAATCCTGTTGCTTAGCAGAGTACATCACACTTACTATGGACTGAGTGGGGGTTTGAGTGTCAACAACTCCTTAAATTTCATTGTTTCAAATTGGCTTACTCTAATTGTGACTTGCTTTGGCATAATAAATCACAGCTAAAAATACAGTAGGACCCCGGTATCCGTTGGGGATTGGTTCCAGGCCTTCCCGTGGATAATGAAAACCGTGGATAAGAGAGAATGCCTCAACTGCAGTTTCCTGACAGTAGCTTCCTTTATGGTTGCTATTTTGGGACAGTAGCTTGCTTTACAGCTACTGTTTGTGACAGTAGCTTGCTTTGCAGCTGCTGAATTATTTATTTAATTTTTTCCTCTGCCAACCATGGATAATTGAAACAGTGGATAATGAATCAGTGGATACGGGGGTCCTACTGTAGGCCTCCTTGAATCAATACAACTTACACAGGAATTGGCTCACCAAATCCCCACTGATTCAGTAGGCATATTCTAGTGTGTCTTATTCTGAACAAGATTTCACCCAATCACTTTAACTGAATTACCCATCTCCCTCTTATTATTTTGGTGACAGCATGGGAAACTTTTATGCCTGTGAAGATTAGGATGGGAAACCAGAAGCTAGAGGGTGCTTGCAGGTATTATAATGCCCCAAATCCTACTGGGGAAACTGTTTTTACCCTTTGACTTGACATTCATTGTATTCTTGGGCCAGGCACATGATTGTTTGGGCAATCAGTGAATGGAGGAGAGAACAAAGGGTGGCAAAATGGAAAGGCAGAACCGCCTGAGCAGTCTGCCTTGTGCTGCTATGTAAGGCACAAGATTTAGGCTGTTGTGTCTTCCTTCCCAAAATATCACTGCATGCTAATTTTGTGTTATCCCAAGAAGAGAGTATTTTAAAAGCACTGCAGGGTCCTTCTGCCTTGAAGAGGCATTTCAGAATCAGGACTAACCAAAGCCCAGTGGTTCTTACTGTTAATAATGTTACAGTCAAAGATTGAAGTCTGAGGCTACAGACAACAAGCACCCCTCATTTGCAAGCTAACGGGCAGGCTGCCAGAGAAGACACAGGTTCCTCTATCTCTCCTCCACATTCACAGTAACGAATTCAAGTTGAAAAGGGGAATGAATGGCTAACCCTAGGAAGAACTTCTTTGCCTCCAAACTCGGCAGCTGGAGCCTTCTGCGGATCGGCAAGTAAAACCTTCTTCAGGCTATTAACTTTTGTGGATTTGTTTATAAGTAGCTAGATGTTTTCTTCCATAATATCCCAACATCTGATAGTTGTGTAAACTCAAAAATCAAAGAACGGGCAGTTCATTGTTTTATACCACCCTCTGATCAGGACAATATGTTTGACACTCTCCTGCCCTTTCCCTTCCCAATATCATTAAAAAAATCTGTGGCTTTTGTTCCAGCACTAAACAGGATGAATTATCTGAGCAGGATCCAGGTTCAGTTGCGTACCTGGCTTTCCGCACCACCCAAATCCCTTCCCCCCCTACCCAGACTCACTCATCAATGCCCACGTCACTCAGCTTCTTCAGATTATCACCCTCACCACCATATACAGCCACCCTTTTGGGCATGAAATTCTCATCTGTCGTATCCACTGTCAGGAAGAGTTTCCTAGGGGGGAAAGCAGAGATTCTGTGAGGGACGGAAGTCCAAGGGGCTACAAGAAAAAAAAAAGGAAATCAAACCAAACAAATATCAGCAGGGACAGCAGTCCTCCACTGTGATGCCTTAACATTGTTTTTAAAAAGCCGCTTCTGAGATTTAACATTGAAAGCAAATCAAAGTGTTCTGCTTATATACCGCCCCATAAGCACTCTCTGGGCGGTTTACAATTTAATTATGCAGGCTACACATTCCCCCACCCCCCACCCCAAGCAGGCTGGGTACTCATTTTACTGACCTCGGAAGGATAGAAGTCTGAGTCAGGATTGAACCCCTGGTTGTGAGCACAGTTTTAACTGCAGTACAGGGATTTAACCACTGCGCGAAGATAAAGAGTCCAGGAAGGCCTAGGAATTCATAGCATACCCAGGACCAGAGATGCTGGGACAGCACTTGGTTTCTGCAAGCCTTTTGGCTTCAATTAATCTATCAACACCTCTACAGATATAGGCTGCTATGTTTAAAAGGCAGTAGGAAGAAGGGAGGAAAAATTAAAGCAGGCAGACAAAAGCACTAGGAAAGCAGGGGAGCTCTCTTAGAGTAGAACTTTCAGAGGCTTGTGATAAAGCCAGACACACAATCTCCTAGTGCTACCAATTGAAAGGCACTGTGTAGTTCTTCTGGCAAAAATCCTGTTGATTTTTAACAAATGTGCAACAGGCCAATGCATGCACAGGCCTGTCTTGTCCATCGTTTGGCAAAGGAGTATTCACCACTGCCTTGTACATACAAATCCCCTTTGTGTGCCTACAGAGTGTTATGCTCTGCTCTTCCTGAAGCAGAATCTCTGTGTGTTCCTACTTAAAAGACAGAAGGCATTGCAGGAAAACACAAACTGAACTGAAAATGACAAGGTCTGGATCCTCTTTATAATTACACGTGGGAACAAGGGAAACCAAATAATAACAGCCTCAGAAAGACCCGGTCCCTTCAATTTAGATGGGGGACAGGGATTCCCCCACCACAAGTATCACATCCTGTGAAAAGTACTTGTGATTGCCAAAGCTTTGTTAGAAGACAAAGGTGATAAAAGAAAAAAGAAGCTGGTGAAAAATTAATGGCTCTGCCGGTTTCCTGTATGGAAAGGAGATAGCAGGACTGAAAGTGTTACTGTACAGTTTAGAAGAGACAACCTGAAACAGTCCACTAATGGCTAACGGGGGTGGAGGAAGCATAATGATGTATATGCAAAGGAATACAGCCTCTGCCCCCAGTGTAGTTTTGTAGGAAAGTAATTCTTCCCCAGGATCTCTTCCATGGCTGAGCCCTCCTCCATGCCTTCTTCTGGTAAGAGGATGGACTAATAACACAACACTCTCCAACGGTGGTGGTGCACAATCCAAATAGATGGGATGACTCCCCCCCCACACACACACAGGTGTGATGAGCACAGACCTACCAGTTTGGATAACGGATTCACATTCTACTAGCCATCATTGGTAGATGTGGCTCCCATGCTAAGTGAGAGTAAAGGAAACGATAGTGGGCTGTAAAAGGCTTTGAGGAAATGACTGATTGGATCAGGGTAGCACCTGCCAGTGCTGCTCCACCACCCCACCTGTAATGACAGGGGGGGGGTCTTTCATGAAATATGGGAAAGGGTTGTTTATCAAAAGAAAAAGGAGAAGCTTTCCCAGCTCACTTGATAATGGTTCCTTTCTTCATGTTGAGACGGACCCAGTGTTGACCTTGGGACCCATCACTTTCCCAGTAAGTGTCTGCATGGTTGTCTGTCAGGCATGAAACATTGAACTCCTCCTAAAGGAAAAAGAGCAGCACGTTAGGCCAGGCTGAGAAAGGCTTCCTGGCTACCATTCTATCATCATCTCTCTCTCTCCTTCCCTGTTTTCATGCACCCACAACCCCAGGCATCTCTTTTGTTCCTTGTCAGGGAAATTCAAATACTCAAAGCAGGAAAGTGAAAACAAAACCCAAATTATATGTCTAACAGAGGAGCGGGCAACCTGAACACCTTGACCTCTTATCCTACAGCCCCTGGGCTGATTTCAAAAGCTCTCTGCCCACGTTGAGTTCAGGTCTCCCAACTGGTGAGCTACCTGTCCCATAGTTGACTGGGAGGTAGGGAGAAAGAGCAAAGAGGGGTAGAAGAGAGGGAGGAGGGATGGGGACTAAGATAGGGCTGGAGGAGCAAAAAAAAAACAAACCTTCCCACCACTTATCTAAGACCTTGTTTTAAGACAAATGTGGTGGGCAAAGTGTAGTCCTTCCAAATGCTGATTAACTCACAGCGCTCCTCAACTCTGAATGCACTAAGCTTTTAACATTATAAACACTCAGGCATCCAGCTGCAACTTCCTCTCCGACTCACCTACCACAGCCACCTCTTTCAAGGCATGCTGGATCTGTCCCATTCTCCACCCTGCCCGGGGAGAGGCAATTTGCTTTTCAACAAAGAAAGGTAAAAGAGACACCGGGCACTGTATCCCAGAGGTGATTAAAGTTTTGTTACAACTATGCCCAAAAATGATTTGTTAATCTCATTCAGATATAACTCATATTGGTGGAGGGGGAGAAGAGGACACAACATGAAACACAGACCTCAGCTCAAAAATATATGCATAAACTAGTCAATTGAAACAGTTATGCCTATTATTTTTATTTTACATTAAGGAATCAATAAATAATGTTCTAAGCCAGTGGTTCTTAACTTTCCTAATGGCGTGACCCTTTAATACAGTTTCTCATGTTGCGGTGACCCCTTGCCCTGCTTGGAAGAGGCCACAAGCCCCCTTTGGCAGGCCACTGCTGCAGGTGCCATAGAGAACTTCCCTCTACAGGCACCCTCAGCCAATCGCTGAGGGTGCCATTGACCGCCATCCCCTCCAACCTATCAAGCTATAACTCACTCTTTCCCCCCCACCTTCCTCCCCCTTCTCCTCCAGACCCAAGCGGTTTGTGCCTTTTTCTTCACTGGCTCATGGCGACCCCTGTGAAATGGCTGTTCGACCCCCAAAGGGGTCCTGACCCCCAGGTTGGGAGCCACTGTTCTAACCTATAGCAACAAGGACCTGATTTTGCAGACGGAGCCAGGCAACAGTCACAACATCTATATTTTTTATCACCAACCGGGGATACTTCATGGGCAAAAAGGAGGAATATATCATGCACAAATTGGGGGGGGGGTGTTCCCCTACCCCAGACACAAGCTACCTAAATCACCAGCAATTAGATGTCTAGAGCTTCTCTACAACAAATCAGTAATTTCATCTAAAAACTTAGTTCGCTTTAATCTTACAATATATATACTGTATCAGCCACCAATTAATAATCTGGGTAAATCTTTGGTAATTAGTGAAACACAGTGTGTGGCTCTAAGCTTAAAGAGTTAATCCACAGAAGAAATGAATTCCCATTCAAAGGAGCCCAAATCATGTCAATACCGTGTAGGAAGAGACATCAATGCTATCCACATATTGCTTTATGTTGCCCAGATTCTCATCCTCTTTGCCAATGTGGTCGTAAAGGAAATGCACCAGGTCTTCATCACACTCATAGCTCCATGTAGGGGGAACAAACCTAATGGGGTAATGACTGGTGTTAAAAGTATAGAATAAGAAATGGAGAGGATCATCCTCTATGCAAGCATCATTCTCAATGGAGCCCATCTCCACTGGCCACCCAAACAAATAGTTATTTCTTATTCCCACATAGAAACTTACCGGAGTCTCTCTACTGCAGCCACATCTGGTTCCATGATTTTTGGCTTTGCCCCAAGACGTAGGGAATATGTTATGTCTACCACCTGTTCCCATCTGGAATAAAGGAACGCCGACATAAACCATCATAGACAAATAAGTTCACCCAGAGAAATGGTGGCAGGAAAACTCTAACTGCTCTATTGTCTACTAAAACAAGGAAGTAATATATAAGGATACATCAGAAGGCTACTACATAACAATTTGTTTACAGTCCAGGATCTTACTTATAGGGCTTGTTACGATTTTTACTGTTTTCTTTCTTTCGCCAAAACACTGAGACATATTAAAATGGTTACTTCTTTTTAGATTATCCAAGTGATTTTTGTGTGCATGTTTGTTTTATGAACACCCATGTCAAGGGAAAAACTGAGCAAATGCAAAAAAAATCCTAATAAACAATCAGCAAAATAACTGAAAGGTACTAATGAGCTTGCAATATAGAAAATGACTTATAACCTCTGCATCCCCGCCAAATGTCTCCTTAAAAGCCAATTAATCCAAACACACATTGTAGTCCATTCCTTTACCTCAGTGGTTCCCAACCTTCCTAATGCCGCAACCCTTTAAGACAGTTCCTCATGTTGTCGTGACCCCTTGCCCTGCTTAGAAGAGGCCAAAAGCCCCTTTTGGCAGGCCACAGAGAATGTCCCTCTACAGGCACCCTCAGCCAATCGCAGCCTCCGGTGCCATTGACCTATTAAGCTGTAACTCACTCTTCCCCCCTTCCTCCCCCCCCTCCTCCAGACCCAAGCCGTTGGTGCCTTTTTCTTCACTGGCTCATGGCAACCCCTGTGAAATGGCCATTCGACCCCCCCCAAAGGGGTCCTGACCCCCAGGTTGAGAACCACTGCTTTACCTGAACACAGGTTTATAGTCCATCCCAAAGAGTTGCTGCTGCCTCTGGATTCTCTCCATTGATTCCACTGGCACCAATCTGTCCCCACCTTCTGAATGCTTACACATGAGAATCCAGCCTTCTTCCAGGTCACAGCTGGTCTTGTATTCCTCCAGCTGCTCCTATAAAGAAAGAGCACAATGCTGGATGATCAGTGGGAAGCTTGAACTCAACAGACAAACCATCAACAGAAATGGCAGAACTGAGTAATCCAATTGCAAACTAACATAAATATAGAGACCTGAATAAGAAATGTACACGGATTATCTGAAGCACTAGTTATCAAGCTTCAATTAAATCTGGACTGAAAGACAACTGATCTGTTTAACCAGTAGCTCACTAAGCAGAAATAGATAAACATACTGGGGAGGGAAAAGGTGGTACTGAGTTGTGAGCACGTTGACACCGCTGCCGTCTGTATTGTTTTCAGGGCAACATGTTACTGTGGTTGTGATACAAAGCAAAAATGTTCTGCTTATATGCCACCCCATGGTGCTTAAAGCACTCACTCTCTGGGTGGCTTACAATTTATTTATGCAGGCTACACATTGCTGCCATACACAAACACACACACAACACACACACACAGAGAGAGAGAGAGAGAGAGAGAGAGAGAGAGAGAGAGAGAGAGAGCTGGAAACACATTTTACTGAGCTTCGAAGAATAGAAGGCTGAGTCATCCATGACCCAGCTACCTGGGATTGAACCCTAGGTCATAAGTGCAGTTATAGCTGCAGTATAGTAGCTTAACCATTGCACCACAAGGCTCTTCCTTCCAAAAAAAATGGAGGCACCTACATCTAAGTGATGGTTCAAGAGGAGCAAGAGAAGTTTTTTTTACTACATTTTAAAATGCAACTTCAGTGCTAAAACAGTGGCAGGCATGGCTGCAAGGAAACACTGTTTTACCTTCCCGCTTTTTACGGCAGTACCTATTTATCTACTTGCATTTACAGTACATGCTTGCGAACTGCTAGGTTGGCAGGAGCTGGGGTTATCAAGCGGGAGCTCGCTCTGCTGCATGGCACCCGGGATTGCAGCCAACAGTTTTTGGACCCTTAGTCCTAAGCCACCACACTCCCTCACTCATCCTAACCCCATCTACAGACATCTGTAATGTATTTTATACCACCATACAGAGGGCTGGATCCAGCATTTGTCTTCCATGGTCTACATTCCAAAGATGCCGCTACCTGTTTTAGGAGATGCCTCACATCACAGTTCCATCCTATTCAGCACGGTCACCTGATCCTCTCTAAATGAAGCAATAATAATCAGTGATGGCCTGTATCCCAACCATGGTAGTCTATTGCAGTGAAAACAGGTTTTGCAGGTCGTTAAAGACTTAGGTTTCAACTGGCATACTGCACTTTTTTTTACTATACTATAGTCCACTTCTTCAAATGCTTATGTCCAGAGCAAATGAGCTAAGGCTAGTGCACAGAAATTCATGACAAAAATAGGGACACCCTCTCCTTACCTTTCTCAAGTGCCATATAAAACTTAGTCCTAAATAACTTAAGGAAGAATGAAGGGGTAGTCTATGTTTATCCGTATCCCTTTGCAGCACATCTATTTTTCTGATTTGCATAACTTCGGCTAGGGCTCCCTTCTGCAGCATCTGAATTTATAACAAAAGCTCGAATGCCTCTGAGCTTGTGCATTGAGCATTTCCACTTTTTTCACGAAAAGTTTATCCCAAACCAATTATGATCTATCCGTGGGCGTTTGGGCTGAACGAAGGACGAAGCTCCGCCGCCTCTTTATTCCGGGATTTGCCCGCCGCGCCCCGCCATGACTCACGCTGGTGAGCTTCACCCAGAGCCCGTGCCCGTTGCAATACTCCTCGCCGCTGGCTCGAATGCACGATCCCTTGCGCAGCTCGATGGTGGCCCTGCCCGGGCCCTTCCTGGCGCCGGAACCGGAGCCGGCCGTGTTCGGGCTCTCGCACACCGACAGCAAAGTCCGCCCTGAAGCCGAGGCGAGCCCGGAGGCGCTGGGGTCCTTGCAGATCTTATACTGCACCTCGCGGGGCACGTAGCACAGAGCCGCGGGCAGCGGCTCCGCCCGACTCAGGCAGTCGATGGCCTCGCTCAGGAAGCGCAGCCGGCCCAGCAGCTGGTGCGGGGACTCGCCGGCGGCGCTGGAAGGCACCATCCTGCCGGCCGGAGTCCACCGAAGAGGCGCCCGGTCTGTGCCTTCTCTCGGGTGGACCGGCACTCGGAGCGCAGCCGCCGCCGCCGCCGCCGCTGCAAGGAGGAAAAGGAGGTCCCCTGGAGGTGCTGCTGCTGCTGCTGCTGCTTCCTGCCCGGCGTCCTTCCTCCTTGGGCCTGCTGACTCTACCGTAAAGCACGCTCTATCGGCGGTCTAGAAAACGAGTAATAAAGGAGAAGGAAAAGGAACAGAGCTCCAACCTTCTGAGGCCATTGCGACTGGAAACTGCAGTAGAAAGGCTTTATGGCAGGCATGTCCAAACTTTGGATCACAACTCCCAGAATTCCAAGCCTGTATTTCCAATGGCAAAGGACTGTGGGAGTTGTGGTCCAAAACATCTGGAGGGCCGAAGTTTGGACATGCCCGCTGTATGGCATATTTGTAAAACGTTATCATGATGATTATTATTCCAGTGATTGACCTGGGTTTCTGTGCTACTGGTAGACCCTTAACTCTCTTTCTCCTTGCCATCTGATTTCAAGGAATTTATTTATTTATTTTAGAGTATTTTTAACTCGCCTTTCTCCTTGGAAAAGGACCCAAGACGGCTTACAGTAATGAGGGATAATATGCAGTCCAATACAATTAAGACATGATAATATACAGTCCAATACAATTGAGATATGTTCAAGTAGTGAGAACAAGGAAGTGAGGGACATCTTACAGCGTTAATAGACAACATTACATTAATGCTACAAGGTTATAAGTAGTTATATTTATAAGCTGTCCTGAGACCAGTGTTTGCAATAGACCAGCTGAGGGCTAACAAAGAGAAACTTACTTTAGACAATATAGAGGTCCTCTGGTCAGTCAAAAGGCAAAAGAAGGCATAAGGATCCAGACTGTGCTAGATGTTTTAATGCTTTCCCTGAAGAGCCAGGTTCGCAGCTTGGGTGTCTTCCTGGACTCAGCTCTGAGCTTGGATGCCTAGGTCTCAGCAGTGGCCAGGAGTGCACTTGGACAGTTAAAGGTGCACCCATGTCCTGAGATGTCCAACCTGGCCATGGCAACACATGCCTTAGTTACATCCTCTTTGGATTAATGCAATGCTTCTTGTGGGACACTGCCTTGGAAGAGTGTTCAGAAACTTCAGCTGGTTCAGAATTCAGTAACCAGACCTGTTGACCGGTGCTGGTTACAGGGAGCGTATAACTCCCCTATTACAACAGCTTCACTGTCTGCCAGTCTGTTAACAGGGCCAATTCAAAATGTTGGTTATTATCTATAAAGCCTTAAAGGCCTTGAGCCTTGACTATTTGAAGGATTGTATCATCATTTCTTGGCTTCTAACATTTCTGGGGAGACCCTTCTTTTGGTTCCACTACCTTTCCGAACCTCATTTGGTGAGAACACGAGGGAGGGCCTTCTCAGTGGCTGCTCCCAGACTTTAGAATGTGCTGCCCCAAGAAGCCAGGTTGTTCCCCACCCACCCACCGCTCCATTACATCCATGGAGAGCTAATTGAAATTAATTATGAGGGCAGAGCAGAGCTCACACACATATATGTCTTTCAGCAATTCAACACTATTTTATTGGCTGCTAATGTCTGCCACATGAAAGAGTTGACTTATTGAATCCAATGAAAGGGCTGGCCTGGGGGTCCTTTCAGATTAGATTTTCCTCGTTACACTGTCCTGTATTGTTCATGGAAGTTACCAGGAGGCCCAGACTATCTCAGCTTCCCTTTGTAGCTCTGCCTTGATTTTTCTCTGCTAATCCTATTTTTTCTTATCAGAAAGAAAGAAAAGAAAAATGAAATATTGAGTAGCTACGCATCGTCTTCTGATTTGTAGGACCAGGAATCTTCTGTCTCTGGGAGTTGAGCACCCCAATATGGAGGAACTCATGTCACAACTCCTTTGTTATCTGTTGCTAGCCTGGATGTATATGGACATGCTGAATTTGTCTTCTCTTGTCTGTTTCCTGTACTGGTTTCTCAAGCTGTGCTAGTGGTTTCTCATTGTCCATCTGATGGAATTAATTGGAGAAGTACCTTTTTCCATGTCTTTTTAAACATATAATCTACTTTCTGAGAGGTCCATATTTTGAGATCCTAGCACCTGTAAACTGAAAAAGTTCACATCACAAGTGAAAATAAAAATACAGTAAATGATTTTTTTTTAAAAAAAAGTTAAAGAGGTAGTTTTAACCTAGAATTGGGAAAAGAAGCCCCACCCTTCTTTAGGCAACTTTGCTTAATTTTCACAGTCACTTTGAAAATTACCTTGGACCTGCTTTATTCAAAGAGAAGAAGATAGGGTAGATTTTTCAAAGCAACTCTGAATAAACAGAAGGTCTAAGATCAATAGGAGATTTTGAGTGCCATGTAAGAGTAGCAAATTATTAGTTATTTTATGTAATATTTGGTTTTAGTAATAGTTGGAGAAAGATACTAGTAGAGTTTTTTTTCTATCTGGTGCCAAAACAGTATTGGTTTTATGTACCATGAGTGGCAGAGGGTGGAAAGATTCCATTGCCACCTCAGGTAGCAAATGGTTTGGGCTGCCTCAGGTGCCCACTAGCTCCTTGAGAACTCTTGTCCAGTTGTTATGCTGATGGAGTTAGAAATGAAATTGGTTCCATGCTGAGTGAAGTAGAATAGAGTGTATAGCTTTTGGGGCTAGTTACTGATAGTACGCTCCTAAATAAGTGGTGTCTTTGTGTTCTGCAGATAAAGGCCACCACCCTGCTTTAGACTGATAAAATGTGCGGCTCCTCCACAAATATATTGTGTTCTCTGCCTGCAGATAAAAATTGCCTTGACAGCAGTGCCATTTGGAATCCTCTAGATAAAAATGTAGAGAAGTAGTGTTGTCAAAGGCTAAGTTGTCTCTTCCTTGCTTTCTAATACAGTACTCATATGTGGGGGGGGGGAGAATACATAAGGGTATGTGCAGCAGTTTCCCAAGCCTTTGTGTAACTAAAATTCATGCAAAAGATAAGATATTAGCAGATTCAGAGGAGACCCAAGATTTGCAGGAACATTCAGCAGTCAGATCTGTCTGAGTTTACCTCTGGATGTAGGCAGACTTCACATCTGTAGCATCTGTTAGAACTCAGTCGGCGTCCCATTGCAAAAGAGTAGTGGGCTAGAGGGGGCTATTGAATCTTGTAAACAGTAGCAGTATGAATGGGAGGGAGGCGTTTTTGTTGTCGCTGTCTTAATTGAAAAACAGCTCAGGGTAAGAAACCCTGGTTGACCCTTCCCCACACCCATTCAGTATGGATCGTTAGCAGTGGCCTTTCTGATGGAATTGTGAAGGGTTTCTTCTGATTTGTCTGGGGATCGATGCCTGGTTGACCTTCGGAGACCTTGCAGCGAATCTTTAAAATCCATCTACCACCCGAACGAGATCTCTTTGCCTTGGGCTACTTCTTTTTTCCCCCTATCGGTTCGCTACACTGAGCATTACGGTAACGCCGTTCCGCGCTCCCTCCGCCCCTGACGGATCCTTCGGACACCAATCAGGGAAGGGTGGGGAGGACTCCGGAAGCCAAAGAGGAGGGGTTTTCCCTCTTGCCTTGACAGGCGTCAGGGGCGGGGCGGAGCGGAGAGGGAGAGTGGCGGCGGCGGAGGCGGCGACGGGGGGACGGAGAGCATGGAGCCGAACGGGCCCGCGTCGTAAGTGACTGGGCAGAGAGGGCAGAGCCGACCCGAGGAAAGAGTACATAGGCCGCTTTCGGGAACGAGTGGGAAACCCCCGCAGCCTTGCGGGCAGGGAGCAAATGCCAGGGACGGATCTGCTGGTGGGGCGGGAAGGGCAAAGTTCGAGGAGGAACCTCGAAATGCATTCATGTTATTCCGAGTATGCCTGTAAGCTCGGCGGATCGCCTCTCCGCCAAGGGAACATTTCCCTTTCTTCCATCTTCAGCAGCTCTGGTAAAAAGGCGGATAGAAACCCAGCCATGTTGCTGACACTCGGATGCAGCTGGCGTGAGTTAGAGTGACACGCGGACATTGTTTACAAGGAACGTGGTAGAGGGAAAAGCCAGTGACCCAGCTCGGGAATCGAACTGGTATCGCAGCCCCGGGGTTTCAAGTCTTGGGATGATCGCCCTCATATGTGGGGGTGGAGAGAATGCATAAGAGCATGTGCAGCAAACTCTGTTTCCCAAGCCTTTGTGTAGCCAAGCCTCTGTGTAACTAAAATGCATGCAAAAGATAAGATATTAGCACATTCAGAGGAGACCCAAGATTTGCAGAAGTAGCAAAAATTATATACAGTATTATCTTTCGGGAACATTCATCAGTCAGGAGTAAGGTATCGGTCCTGAAGCGAAAACCTTTGTGCTGGGAACCGCATCCAGGGCAGCGCTATTACAGAAGTTTTCTCTTGGTTTCTTCTTGCTACTAGATAGTGACATGGGGACGTAGGGAGTGGGTTAATTGTGTCGGAAAGACAATTTTAGGGGACTCGGAATGATAGGGCTAGACCTCTGGTGTCACACATGGATCTCAAACTGACCTCCAGCCTAGTAGGAAAACCCTTCTGAATTCATATGTATAAGTCAGACTGCGTGTAGTTTCTGACCAGAGTAAGAACTTTTCGGTTCTGTTGCATTAAACGCTAAACAGCTTCCAACCCAAATGGTACATTGCATGGAGTCTCATTTCTGCAGCTGAAGTATTTATCCTTGCCTGCTGTGGGAGGTCAGTTTTTATAATAAATATATAAACTTTATTCAAGTATTTAAAAAAATAAAGGAGTAGGGGAGCAGAAACATCTTCAAACTGGCTGGCAAATTTTGTGAGTTTGTAAGGGAAGTAGAAACTAGGAGAATGCTTTTTTCCCTGGAGTTTTTCAACATACAAAAGTAGTTGCTTTAAGTTGCATGATATTCAAGACAAACATTGGATGTAGGAATGGTGCTTTATGTGGGGTTTGGGACTTTGGAAGTGCTTTCTTTCCATTTTAAGGAAGGACGTTAAAGACAGTGAAGTTACTTCTGCATAAAACCCCCTGAAACCAGTGGAATTTCGACTATAGATGAGTTCTGTAGACAGAACAAATTCAGAGTCCCCACTATTGCTGGACACATTAGAAAAACACAGTACAAACATGGGTAAGGCTAAACCTCATTAAGAACTATAACATTCCTGTTTCAAAATGCCTTTATCCTGTCAAAAGCTCAGCAGTTCAAATCCCTGGTGCCACATAGTAGAGTGACACCCCCCTTTGTTAACCCCAGCTCCTGCCAACCTAGCAGTTTGAAAGCGTGTAAATGCAAGTAGATAAATAGGTACCTCCATAAAAAGTAGGAAGGTAAAACTGTTTCCTTGCAGCCATTTATTTATTTATTATTTATTTTCAAATTTCTATACCGCTCCTTCTTCCCAGAACGGGAACTCAGGGCGGTTTACAAGGAAAAATTAAAAACAAGGAACATCAAAGCAAAAGCAATCATTATGAGAAGATAAGGCGGGATAAAAATAAATCAAAAAAAAAAAAAAAAACAACCTCTAGTCATTATTAAAGGCATCACTGAAGAGTAAGGTTTTTAGACCTCTTTTAAACGACGCCAGCGATGGAACCTGTCGCAGTTCACTCGGCAAGGTATTCCAGCTGGACGGACCCACCACCGAGAAGGCCCTCCCGCGAGTGCTCACTTTGCGGGCCTCCTTCGGGGGGACCGTCCGGAGTGAGAGTGCCAAAGATGATCGGGTGGGTCGGGCCAGATTAAGTTGTCGGTGAAGGCGCTCTGCCAGATAATCAGGGGCCAAGCCATGGAGGGTTTTGTAAACCAAAACCAACACCTTGAACCTTATTCGGGAGGCAACGGGCAACCAGTGGAGGCGAGCCAGGATGGGGGTGATGCGGTCAAACCGACGCGCACCAACCACCAGCCTGGCCGCCGCATTCTGGACCCGCTGCAATCTCCGAACAAGGTTCAAGGGGAGCCCCATGTAGAGAGCGTTGCAATAATCCAGCCTCGACGTGACCAGTGCCTGTACCACTGTCCTCAGGGAGCTCTCGTCCAGGTACGGGCGAATCTGGGCGATAAGCCTAAGATGGTAGAAGGCCGACCTGGTCACGGCTGACACCTGGGGTTCCAGGGTCAGACCCGGATCCAGGACGACGCCCAGATTCCTCACTCTTTGCGCCAGCTGGAGGGCGGACCCGCCCAGACTGGGAAGAGGGCCACAGTACCCTTCGGGGCCGCCCCCGAAGAACATAACCTCGGTCTTTCCCGGGTTGAGCCTGAGTCTGTGAGTCCTGGTCCAGTCCAGAACTGCAGCCAGGCAGCGATCAAGGGTCTCGACGGCCTCCACTGCACAGGTGGTAAAGGAGAGATAGAGCTGCGTGTCATCAGCGTACTGATGACAGCAGACTCCAAAACTCCGGATGATCTCAGCCAACGGCTTCATATAGATGTTAAAGAGCATTGGGGAGAGGGACGACCCCTGAGGCACCCCACAAGAGAGTGTCCAGGGAGCCGACAACTCACCCCCCAAGCTCACTCGCTGGGTGCGGCCCTCAAGGAAGGAGCGGAGCCAGCGAAAGGCCAGACCTCCGATCCCCACCTCCGAGAGTCGCTCCAGCAGGATACCGTGGTCGACGGTATCGAAAGCCGCTGACAGGTCGAGAAGGACCAGCAGGGTAGAGCAACCCCTGTCGGCCCTCCTCAACAGATCATCGTGCAGAGCGACCAGGGCCGTCTCCGTCCCATGACGCGGCCTAAACCCAGATTGGAAAGGATCCAGGACATGGTTCTCCTCCAGGAACGACTGGAGACGCAGGGCGGCGACTCGCTCGACTACCTTGCCCAAAAAGGGAACATTGGCTATGGGACGATAGTTGGACATATCGTCCACAGCCAGGCCAGGTCTTTTAATAATGGGCTTCACCACCGTCTCCTTCAGAGGAGCGGGAAGAATCCCGTCCCTGAAGGAGGCCGAAGCAATTAGCGAAGCCCATTTTGGCATGCTCCCCCCTGCGGTCTTAATCAGCCAGGACGGGCAAGGGTCGAACGGAGAAGCCGCTGGCCTGCAGTGTCCCAGGGCCCTGGAGGCATCCTCAGGTGTAACAGGCCCAAACTCAACAAACCGGGGCGACCGAGGCGGCCCAGTACCGGCCACGGCGGGGACTGGGTCAGGGCAACCGGCATCCAGCTCGGAACGGATGGCCTCTATCTTAGATCTAAAATAGGCTGCGAACGACTCACTAGTGAAATCACTAGGAGGAGGCCCAGGTGGACCAGGATTGGTGAGGTCTCGAACCACCCGGAAGAGTTCTGCCTGGCGATTCGAGGCCTCACCAATTCTCAGGGCAACGAATGAGAATGTGGCCATGGACTTGCACAACACTGGCTCTTTGGCTTGAATATGGCACCACCCCTAGAGTTGGACACGATTAGCACACATGTGCGGGGGAACCTTTACCTTCACACACACACACACACACACACACACACACACACACACGTCCCTCAAGAGCATTGTTGTCTTCTGACCACAATAGGTGGTGACTAGGTTAATTTAGTTACTATATGAAACTATCCTGTTTCTTAATATGAAAATTGAAAAATATATAAGGTTTAGTTTTGAACAAGCAAGCTCTTAACTATACTCTCTGTTAAAGAAAGAGCTGCAGTGCATGTTGTAGTATAGAAACAACGAAGACCTCCCCGTTGTAGGCCCCTGTTATGACAGACACCATGTTGGCTTGCAGTAAGAAATGCATTCTGGATCTGAGTGTGGTGTATGTCTGTAGTAAGGATAGGAATTCTTGTCTTCTGATTCTATGCTGTCTTGCTTACAAATCTTTATAAAACTCATTTTCTGGAATGTTAACTTGATTTGTGAGAAGATTTCATTCATTTCAAAAGAGAAAATATTCATCATTGTGTACTTGTAAGTTGCCCTGTATCTCTAATTGTCGCCTTGGAGATATGGAAAATTGATCCTTAGGAGTTAAATAGGAAAGTGGCAGTAAGTATCTTGGTTGTTGTAGCATCTAGTTGCAACACGCACAGAATAGCTCCTACTTTCTCCTATCCTTACTATTTGTAGAGGACTTGTTATTTGTAGAGAAAGAGAAAACATCTGCTTCCAGCTGGAAGGGTTGTAGTGTCCACAAGGTGGGTTCCTCCTAAGACAAAACTCTGAATCATGTGGATGCATGATAAAACAGACAGCAAGTGGATGCCACATGTAGAGCCCATGAAACACAAGTAAGGCTCAGTCTGACGTCACCAGAGAGAAGAGTATCTCAGAGTATACTGTATATAGAATGCCTTTCTTTTACCATGAAAATAACTATGACTTCTGTTGTCACTTCCCGACTTAACAGAGCTCAGCACAATATTTATTTATTTATACAATTTATTTATACAACTTATATGCTGCCCACTACCCAAAGGTCTCTGGGCGGCTTACAATTAAAATGGTCAAAAACAGTTAAAACGTTAAAAAGGCAATGGACAATTAAAACAATGAAAACATTTAAACTCAAACACTAACATTGCCAACAGGACCCACAATCTATGTTATGTCAGTTAAAAAACTTCAGAAACAGGAAGGTTTTTACCTGGCCCCAAAATGTCATCAGTGTTGGCGCCAGGCGGATGTCACTTGGGAGGGCATTCCATAACCTGGGGGCAGCTGACGAAAAGGCCCTACACTTACACGCCATCCCTTTCACTTCCTTGAGGGATGGCTCTCTCAGGAGGGCTCTCTGGCTAGATCTTAATTACCAGGTAGGTTCATATGGAAGGAGGCAGTCCTTCAGATATCTAGGTCCTAAGCCAATATGTTATGCAAGAGAATTAGGCTTCAGGTAGAAACCTGATTTCTGCCCCCACCACACACCCAAAATAAACTCTCCTCCACAGTCATGTTCCTTGCAGCATGGTAGGAGCTATTAACTTCAGATGGTGTTACTTAGCATGAGGGAAAGGTGGCTCTATAAATACTATATATAATCTGTGGAGGGGAAGAGTGCTCAGCCCATTGTAGCTTGTGGGCCTGAGACTCTGAAGCCTCAATTTGTGGTAACCCTTTCCTTTCCTTGATTTAGTGCCACAGGATTCCCTGAACTGAAGAATGATACTTTTCTCCGAGCAGCCCGAGGAGATAAGACAGAATATACCCCAGTTTGGTGCATGAGACAGGCAGGAAGATATCTCCCTGGTAAGTGAGGTCATGGAGGAGTCTTGGTGGTTAGGAATGGGCAGAGGAAGATGTGGTCCTTTAGATGTAGTAGGACTTCAGGTTCCTTCATGTCTGAACCACTGGGAACTCAGATGGGAGTACAAATGCAAAAAAAAAAAAAAAAAGCATTTCCAACCTTGCTCTATTATGGGCACAGATAAAGATGTAGAATTTCTGGAAACTTGGGGTCTGATGTGGAATGCCAGATATAACCATGACGATTGGTAACTACTGATAGTCCTACCGTCTAGGGATTTTTCTGATCCTCTTTCACGGTCATCCAAGTTATCAAGCTTTGCAACCTCTTGTGATTGCAAAATCCCATCATTTAATTTTGTCTCCCACCATTTCAGCTTCATTGGATGACTCCGTGCTCCCGGTATTATATGAAAGAAAGAAACATGGACACCTTCCCTTCTGCGCTTTGGTCATTTTCTTCATCAAGGCTCTGTTAATGATTTGGTTAATTTCTTCTGTTTCCTTGTCCTGGTTCCTCCAGGATATAATACCACAACTGAGCAAAGTCCACCCCAACGTTGGGAACCATTTACAGTGGTACCTTGTATAAAGGAATTAATTTGTTCCAAATGAAATTCTGTTAAGCAAATTTTCCTTTAGACAAATCTCCCATAGGAATGCATTGAAAACAGAGTCATCCCTAATCATGGCCATTTTTATGTTGTACGGATTCACCCCATAGACAATTCTGTTAAGCAAATTTTTATGTTGTACAGATTTTATATTATACAAACCATTTGTTATACGAGGGTCCACTGTAGTTCCACTCAGCTTTTTATCTTTTTCAGAGTTCCGTGAGACCCGAGCAGCTCAGGATTTCTTTGCTACTTGTCGATCGCCAGAGACGTGCTGTGAGCTCACATTACAGGTGAGCGAGGGATGTAGGAACTTGGTGAAATCTGCAGTTCACCTGCAGAAGATTTCTCTACCGTAATATGGGCTGGATACTGCCCCTTTCCCTTTTCCTTTCTCTTGGAAGTAGTCATCTTAGCACTTTTTCAGCCATGAATATCTAGCAATGTCCACTAGGGTGCACCAAATAGTTTGCATCCTTCTTAGAGCTAAATTCATGGATATACTGTGGTACCTCTAATTATGAAGTTAATCCATTTCTTGCAACACTTCGTATCTAGAAATGCACCCTGGGAATGGAAGCCTTCTGCAAAATTGAAGCACCCCATAGGGAATGTTTTGTATCTCGAGGTTTTAATTTAGTGTTTTTTGTTTGTTTTAATTTAGAAGAGCCATGCTGGATCAGGCCAAAGGCCCATCTAGTCCAGCTTCCTGTATCTCACAGTGGCTCCATCAAATGTGTCAGGGAGTGCACGAGACTGGATATCTGTCTCCTGATACCACCACCTCCTGCATCTGGTCTTTGAAGTACCCTGGTTTTAAGCCTGGAGATTACACATCTCCATCATGGTTTGTAACCTGTGATGGACTTTTCCTCCAGGAATCCGTCCAATCCCCTTTTGAAGGCATCTAGTCCAGATGCCGTCATCACATCCTGTGGCAAGGAGTTCCACAGACTAACAACATGCTGGGTAAAAAAAAAATTCTTTTGTCCTCACTCTCCCAGCCCTCAGTTTGAGTGGATGTCCCCTAGTTCTGGTGTTTAGTTTAGCGATTTCCAGCCCTGGGGCCCCATCTTTTCTTAAATTAAAATTCCAAGAAGTCTTCACCACTAGCTGTGTGGCCCAGGATTTTTGGGAGCTGCAGTCCAAGAACATCTGGGGACCCAAGGCTGGGAACTATTCATCTAGTTAGTTATGATAGTTATTATGAGTTGTGGCTGGTGCATTCCCTCTTCTCCACAACCACCTGGTTGCGTGTGCTTTCCATTAAATATGTTCAGTTTACTGCATGGGCTGGAAATTCACAGGTGCTTGATAAGTTGTTTGAGAAACTTTAGATTTTTCCTTTCCTTTTATAAACTTGCTACTTTCTGTGTACGTAACGAGTACTTTAAAATAGAAAGAAACTGCTAAAAGATTTCGGGGTAGCTCAGTTTTACTTTCAAATTGACTATGCCCTGAAATACCGTAACTGCGATTACCTGCTAAAAGGAAAGAAACTTGCAAGTTAAACATGGTTGTGTGTGTGTGTGTGTGTTGCGTCGTTACAGTCGTGACCGACTCTCCGTGTCTCCATGTCCATGGAGTTTCCTTGGCAGGAATACTGGAGTGGTTTGGCAGTTCCTACTCCAAGCGCCTACAGCACCTGGTGTTCCTTGGAGGTCTCCCATCCAAGTACAAACCAGGGCCGACCCTGCTTAGCTTCCGAGATCAGGTGAGATCGGATGTGCTTAGGGCATCTAGGCAGCTGCAAACATGGTTGTACTTAGATTTAAATTGTGTCAGATATAAATTGTCATGGACTGCAAGCCCATTTCATCCAATGCATTCAGCCGTAGTCTGTAAAACCTTCTCCAAAATGAAATTCTGCTTTAGATTAGAAAACACTTCCTTTGTTTTTTGCTTTGTATCGGTAATAACCTCTGAAAATGGGTACATATAAACTGCTGTTTCAGAACTGATGTGTTTGGTTCTCTGAACGTGTTTGTGTGTGTGTGTGCGTGTGTGTGTTAAATACAAAACATAAACCCTGAGGCGCTGGTTTTTCTCTGCAGTATTATTTTCTTCTGTTCATCTGTTCAATATGTTTTTCTTCCGTTATTTTATAATTTTTCCTCTGTTTTTCCTCTGTGATTTATATATTTTGATCTTGGATGTCTTCTCTTCTTTGCTTTTAGCATTCACTTGCATCTTTTTGTTGTTGTTGCCCTTATATCACCTGTATTTTAATGCTCTTTTTAAAATGTCCTTTCTCGTATTTCTATCATGACTATTTTAGAAACGGATATTAACTTTTTTTCCATACCCCTTTATCTTGCACTTTGAAAAATTTATTAATGACTTGAATGTTCTTCTTGTTTGCCTGTATAAAATTTTATGTGTTGCTGACTGCTTTGGAATGTCTTTCCCCTGCTTTTTAATGTTGTATTTATACAAAGTTTCCTTCTGTTTCCCCTCACCTCGTTATGCTACATGTCAGTATTTCCTCTGCTGTTTATTATATTTCTGTCAGCATGGGTTTAAACATTGCTTCAGTCTGTTATTAAAATGGTGATGACTTTTTAAGAAATCCTGTTTTTCTTTTTGTACACATGTTTCCTGTTCTGTTTTGGACTTACATTAATGACTTGACCTAATTTGAACTCCATATACTTTTGGAGAATTTCATCTGCTTTAGATATGGACTTCCAATTGACTTTTTAAAAAATGTCATCCAGTGGAGTCATTTGCACAATTGGTTTGTATCTGTTTTTATGTTGAAAACATTAGTTGGCTCTCCTATTAACAATCCACCCCATACTTAACTGTTTTGCAATCACATGCAAATCTTTTACTCCTTTTTATTTTATTTATGTATTTATTTATTCTATTTATTTATTACATTTCTATACTGCTCATCTTCCAAAAGGAACTCTGGGCGGTTTACAATGAGTTAAAAAAACCAGAAATAACACCAAAGGAAACAAGCAAGCAACAAACAAAACAATTAATTAAAAAGAGTCATCCGCAGGAGGTGTCTAAAAAGAACGGGAGGGGGGAAAATTAAAATTAAAGGTCGCCCAATGCCTCCCGGTAAAGTATGGTTTTAAGAGCTTTTTTATTTTCCCATCAGCTAATACTGTTCTAGCTCAAAAACCTTTCTTGCATTCTTGCTGTCCTTAGTGGATTCTTCTATTTTTCTTCACTGAATTATGGGACATCAGGGGAAGGGACAATATTTCCAATAAAAGGATCTAAGAAGGAGTTTCCCCCATTAAAAAATAAAATTGTGAGAAATAGGGAGCAGAATCTTATCGCCAATTTATGCTTGCATAAGATAAACTCTGTAAGTCCTGGACTGGTGGCAGATTGCTGCTCATTAATATGGTGCTGCTTGGACCTTTGGGTTTCATTCCTGGGTACTGATTCTATGGTTAAATCAATACTAAAATTTGGCCACTGACTCTTAACAGCTTGACAAATGCTGCATATTTGTGTGCAAAAAAATTGAGGAAGGAAATACACACGGTCGGGCACACATCCCTAGGCCTAGTTATTGCTGTCCAGGCCAAAAGGTAGCTAGCCAGCTCAACATCCAATATATTTAATAGGTACTTGAGTGTGGGCATTTTAGAAACAGTGGAGTAATATACAAGGGAAATGGTGGCCTCTGGGGGCCAAGAGAGTCCAGTCCTCTGGCACAGTATACAGCTGCTTGAATAGGCCAGGCTGGCAACGTGGGTTCAGTGGATGGATGTCCCAGATATGCTTCATCTGGGATGGAAGAGAGGACATATTGGGTGGCAGCTGTTCTGCCTCTGAATACAATCCTGCTCACAATTGCCCTCTTTGGATTTAATGCCACCTTTTCCAAATACTTGTCTTCCTCATGAGGAGCAGAGCTTGGAAAAGTTACTTTGTTCCCCTGCCACTCCCAGACTCTACCAACCAGCACCAAATTGGTGGAGAAGATTCTAGGAATTATAATACAAAGAATATAATCCAAAGAAGTATAATCCAAAGAAGTAACATTTCCAGATTCTGGTTAGGAGCGTTCCTGGCTCCTTCCGGCTAGGACGTGGTACAAACAAATATTGTTCATTGCCCGTTGTTCTTGTTGCAGCCTTTGAGACGCTTTCCTCTTGATGCTGCCATCATCTTCTCAGACATCTTGGTGGTGCCCCAGGTAAGAGATGTTTGGTGGTGGTGGGGGTTATCACATAGAGAATCTTAGCCCGTTGACAGCTTTTGGAGGCCCACTTGTTAACTACAGTGGATCTCCCACACTACTTCCTGCTCTCTTTCCAGGCCCTGGGCATGGAGGTGGTGATGGTGCCCGGCAAAGGACCTACTTTCCCAGAGCCACTAAAGGAGGTGGAGGACCTGCTCAAACTTCGGCAGAAGGTGGATGTTGCAGCAGAACTGGGCTATGTCTTCCAGGCCATCACCCTGACACGGCACAAACTGGAGGGGAAGGTGCCTCTGATTGGCTTCTCTGGTGCCCCAGTGAGTACGGATTCTCTGAAAATACAGGTCACACAGAAAGTCATCGATTTGAATCTTCAATAGGGATGGGCATTTCATTTCGTAACCTACTGGTTCCGAACCACGTGAGCCCAGGTGGTCCTCGGAACTGGCTGATACACGCTGATCTAACTGCTTTACTTTTATCTGTCTCGTGCAGGGTTAAAATCCAATGAGGAAGCACGCTGTAACGTCATCTTTCCTGCTTCATGCTGCTGGCTAATCAGAGAGGGAGGCAGGATGATGCCTGTCCCTGCACAGCTCCTGATTGACCAGTATCACAGATCTAGCACAGATGACCTCGCAACATGCTTCCTCGTTGGATTTTAATCATGTGCGAGACAGAGAAAGGTAAAGCAATTGGATCTGCGTGTATCAGCCAGTTCCGAGGACCACCTAGGTTCACGTGATTCATTTTGGAACCTACTGGTTCCAAAATGAAATGCCCATCCCTAATCTTCAGTAAAAGGCTACTGGGTGCTGTGGGGTCGAAGGCAAATGGGGCATGCTGTCTACTTGTGTTGCTGCCTGATCCCCGTTGGACTCTACATTTGATGGACTTGCAGCTGCAATGTTTGACAGAATGTCTGTTGGGGCACAACATTTACAGACTGGCATATTTTGTGGACTTTCAAAGTACAAAAGCTTTCGTACCAAAGATACAGATATATAGATGGCTTACAGCAATGCAATGAAGTTGAGTGGCATGGTTTCACGCTGAAAATATTATGTCCACATGTTGATGCTGTTTGCTCAGAGATGATGATTTAGACATGATGGGTCCTTGAAACTTTGTATTCATATCTGCCTTCATTTGCTGCTTATTATCTGCCCTTCAGTGGACGCTCATGTCCTATATGATTGAAGGCGGAGGCTCCAACACAATGGCCAAAGCCAAGGCCTGGCTCTACCGGCATCCTGAGGCAAGTCACCGTCTGCTGACTTTACTGACGAATGTAATTGTGGATTACCTGGTGGGGCAGGTGGCGGCAGGTGCCCAGGTGAGTAAGAGAAGAAGATGGGATCATGTAGAATTTGAAGTGCCATGTGTTCTCCTATCCCCCAGAGCTTGTAGACTTTTAATCTAGATTGCCTAGGTTTACCTGTCCTTTCTTGCTTGAAGCTATCTCTTAGTTACTGCCAGGCAGTCGCTGCAGAAAGATATCTGAAAAAGCATCCCTTGGGGAAGGTAAGCAGTCAGGTACAGGATTGTCCTGCTAGTCTTTTATACAGAATCAGGCACATTTCCATTTTTACTGAAGCCTACTTCTAGTATCGCTTTTTTAAAAAAAGTTGATTTCTTACCCTTAAGGTGATACGCACAAGTCCAAAAACACATTGCCTGTCATTTCAGTGCTGCAAACTGTGGAGCCCTTTCACAGCAAATTTCCCCTCCTCGCGATCTTCTCACAAGTCTTCAATTCTTCCCTCCCTTCTCACAGTTTACTGACTAACAGCGTTTTTACATGACCCCTAAGATCCGCTGGCCACTTAAATTCAGACCAGAGATCTTGGGGGTTCGTCGCTCTTCCTGTGTTCCCACCCCCTCCGCACTTCCTTGCTCCTGTCTGCGTGAGGGGAGGGAGAAAAAAAGGGAGAAAAAACGCAGGCTTACCTCTGTCTGCCCGTGGAAGCCACCCCGAGCCCCGTCGTCGTCATGATTCCTATCTCTTAAAGGGGCAGCGGGGACAAAAAAACAAACACAAGGCGAGGAGAGCCCGGCACTCACTACTTTACATCTGCATCAGAAATTTTTCAGCTCTGGAGACCAGGTACTTGAAAAGTGCGCTGGGACGCTCTTAGGTAGGCATGGTTGCACTTAATTTTTTGTAAACTCCGGAGCTGGTGGGGAAACAATTTTAAGCTCCGGATCTGGGAGCCATTTGCCGCGGATTTTAGGGGTCGTGTGAAAAGGCCCCAATTTAGCCAATGTGTGGTGAAGGGAGTCAGATTGTGCAGCTGGTTCATCAGATCTTGGAGAAGTTACTTTTTTGGATGCAGTGGCCACATTCAACCTGAACTGAAGCCACTGGCCATGGGGTCTGGGAGTTGTAGTCCCCCAAAAAACTAACTCTCCCAAGCTCTCCTACCTCTGTCCCATCCTGGCTTCCTTTCATGTAGCAACAAGGTAGGAATGGACAGTGCGCACAACAAAAACTTCACACCGTAAGGCCATGAGTATAGACTCCCATGCAGATTAGATCTCCATTCTTTGGTTGTATTAAATGCATTGGAGACGGGAGTTAGAGTGGTCCCTGCTCTGTTAAGATACTTCAGCTTGGTTTGTGGGTTGCATTGCGGGAAGAGGACTCAAGTCTCAGCCGGTTTCCTTAACTTTGGACTGTTGTCTTACAAGAAAACCTTCAGATTTATGTTATCAGTTCATGTACTTGCCATGTCTTAAACAATAATGTAGAGTGATGGTAGTGATAAAATGAGCCAGCATTCAAGCATCTTCATGCTTATTCAGGAGCAAACAACTTTTGGTAGGGCTGACTTCCAAATAAGTTTGTTTAGGATGGCAACTGTGGACTATTTAAAGGTTCTCCCTTTTTAAGAGCTCTCGATGATTCCCAGGTATTGCTTATCCCGCAGCAGGAAAGATGCTGTTGGAAAGAGGGCATTGTTCCTTTGGCCAAGAGCTGCAGAAGGGAGAGAAGGATAGGGAGGATGTCATGCTAAACCCAGGTATGTCTATCTCTTGGCAGGCCCTTCAGCTTTTTGAGTCCCATGCGGGACACCTGGGGCCGGAGCTGTTTGAAGACTTCTCCCTTCCATTCATCCAGTCCATTGCAAAGCGAGTGAGGAGTCAGCTGCAGGAGAAGGCCCTGCCTGCGGTGCCCATGGTAAGAGATCAGGCAGGGGGCGCTCTCTTGGCCTTCCTTCTCATGGCATTTTGTTGGCATCAGATGGGACTTCTCGGTCCATCATGCCTGGAAGGACCATGTTCTCCTAAATGCAGATATCAACATGGGTGTCTTCCATGAGCAGCCATAGAGCAAACCTGACTCTGTCTTTCCACACTGAGGACTAGGATTCAGGGCCACACGGATAAGGGTAGGGAGGGTGGTGGATAGTTGTGAACAGAAGGAGAACTGTGGTGGACTAGACCAAAGGCCTTTTTGGTCCAGGTTCCTGTTCCCACAATTGCTATCCAGATGTATATATTGCTTCTGATAATAGAAATAATATAGAGACATCATAAAAATTAGCTACAAAGCTTTTCTTCCAGGTCCGCAGCAGAATGTTTGTATGGCTATCTTCTTTAAGACCCATACCTTGGAAAATGGTCTCTTAAGGCTAGTGTTATGCAACTAAAGCACAGTTTTTTTAATTTAGATTTTCTTTAATAGTGCGCTGGAGTTCAGTGGCTCCAAGTACAAGTAGCCCAATTGTCCCGCTTGTTCTTCTCCCCCTCTTTCTCTTCCATCCAAGATTATTTTTGCCAAAGATGCACATTATGCGCTGGAAGACTTGGCACAATCTGGATACGACGTGGTAGGCCTGGATTGGACCATCCGGCCCAAGGAGGCTCGGTGAGAAACTGTCTTTAGTTTGGAGATCGCCCCGGTGTGTGTGTGCTGTGGCTTTCCTCGGTTCCCCTGCTCTTGGGATGGAATAGGGAATTTGAGTTTGCTTAAACAAAAGAGAAGGTCACAATAAGGATTCTGCAGAGAGGGAAGAAAACATGTGACAAGCGATCAGGGTTCCTGCCATGGGAAGATCCAGCACCTTCTCAGGTTGGCTTGGGTGCCTAGTAGATGCTCCTCCAGAAAGGGTTTTCCCAGTTGCTCAGTTTCCCAATGGTTTTGTTCTTGGCTCGATGAATGTAATTCATGGATGCCAAGGGAAGAATCGGTGCAAAACCCAAGATATAGGCATGTGGAAGCAACAAGGACCATTTCCAATCCATTCATTTTAACCAGCAGCTGCTGCTGCTGCTGCTTCTTCTTCTTCTTCTTCTTCTTCTTCTTCTTCTTCTTCTTCTTCTTCT
>JAHTLZ010000129.1:49719086-49793851 GCA_023846285.1 Phrynocephalus versicolor
CTTCTTCTTCTTCTTCTTCTTCTTCTCCTTCTTCTTCTTCTTCTTCTCCTTCTTCTTCTCCTTCTCCTCCTCCTCCTCCTCCTCCTCCTCCTCTCTGTCTGTATCTGTTCTGTTAATATTGCACCTCCATTGGGTAATCTCTAGGACAGAGTTTGTTAGACTGTTAGACCTGTGGCCCTCCAGATATTGCTGAGCTCTAGTTCCCATTAAATCCCAAGCAGCCAAGCCAGTCTGTGGTCTAGTATGATGGGGGGGGGGTAGCAGTTCATCAGCACCTGGAAGGCAAACGTTCCCCAGCCCTGCTCTAGATAGAGTTAAATCCTGCTGACAAGAGAATAGGGAAGAATACAGTCATGATCATTATCATGGAGCTCAAGTTTGGGGAAGTTCATGGCCACAGGTAAAATGCCTGACATGCCTTCTTTGAACAGAGATCACTCTCCCAAGATAATGAGGTGGAATGAGGCGATATATTAAATAAGGCAGAAACACCCTTTTGCCCTAGCTTTATTAGGGGAAACAGCTGTGTTCAGTGATTTAGAAGCAGGCGGAGAGCAGAACATTATATAGGGAAATAATTACTTTCTCCCTTACTTGAACAACAGATACTTTGAATGTTAATGTGGGTTGGCTATATAGACCTGGGACGCTCACGTAGAACTGCACGGCAACCCATAAATTATATTGGTAGTCTTGGCTGACTTTGCCTTACTTGAAAGTAGAGAAATCTATTAATTATTTTTTGCCACATGTTGGACAATGATTTCTACAAAGCAGCTCTGCCCTGTGTAAGTGCTGCTCCTCCACCTCCAGTTCAAATAATTTGTTTCGTTTCAGCCAACGGACAGGGAAAGACGTCACTTTGCAAGGGAATTTGGATCCATGTGCTCTCTATGCACCAAAGGTAAAGATGCTGGTGCCACAGGCCTCAAGGACTCTGCACCCTCCGGCGCACTGTGTGTGCTCTTTTCTGTGCAGTATGGTGAAGGGCAAAAGACAGCCAGCTGATTTCCCACCAGCTGCAGTACATTAAGAAAGCTGGCAAACCACTTACGGCTTGGCTTATGTCTCCTTCTGCTCATCACAAATCTGAAAATAAGTACTGTACCTCTTTGGTAGCAAGTGGAATCTGATTGAACTGGTTGGCGAAGGTCAAGGGTGATGTTAATGGTTCTTTCTGTAGTTTGCATGATTGGCTAGTGATAGCTTTACAGCCGAGACCTTCCATGGGCTTGACCATGCCCAAGGCCCATCACCCCTTTTCCTCACTTCCTGAATCAAGTTAGTGGGCAGTTCAGATGGGGCAGACTGAGCCCAGTGCAGTGGTTCTCAATCTGTGGGTCTCCAGATCTTCCTGGACTGCAACTCCCAGAAGTCTTCATCACTAGCTGAGCTGGTCAGGGTTTCTGGGAGTTGCAGTACAGGAACATCTGGGGAGCCACGGGTTGAGACCCACTGCTCTAGTGCATGGGTGCACAGATTGGTGGGTGGAGCACAGAACCTAGTTGGCTCCAACTCTTGGTTTTCCAAGGTAACTAGGGAAAGGTTGGGCAACTAGTTTACAAGACATGGTTTGGAGGTCTGCAGTTATACGGTTTGGGTTGAGCCTCTCTCAAGTGCCCCCCCAACCCACACACAGTGGAAGCCTTTCTGATGGCCTTTCCAAGGTACAGTCTCATCTTCAACTCCCATGCACTGTTGTTATTTATTTATTTATTTATTTATTTATTTATTTATTTATTTATTTATTTATTTATTTATTCTAGGAAAAGATTGGGGAGCTAGTGAAGAAGATGTTGGAAGGCTTTGGCTCCCAGCACTACATTGCCAACTTGGGCCATGGCCTTTACCCTGACATGAATCCAGAACACGTGGGTGCCTTTGTGGAGGCAGTCCATAAGCATTCTCGTCACCTCAACAAATGTTGCTAAAGTCTCGGGTAATCAGGCCCCAGGCTGGATCACCATCACAATGTGCCCAGCAAGCTGTACCAAAAGACTGCACGGGGGGGGGGGGAGCATCTTTTTGCAGTGGTTGTGAAGCCAACCCTCTGGGAACCGGAAAAAGGAGGACTGTGTAAAGTTTTCAGTGGCACCCAATTAAATCTTTGCTCCCCACTCAGACTGGCCCAATGCTTTGGCAGGCAGGTTGTAAAGGAAGATTTTGAGAGGGAGTGAATTGCACTGCCTTGTGCACAAGCTGTGTGGTCCAGCTTTTCCCCACAGGTAGGTGCAGTTACATTAATAAGCAGCGACTACTTTTTTGCCAATATTGTCCACTCATAAATCCTTAGGATTCATGCCACCTTATTCCCATCAAGACTGCAATTTCTACCTTAAACCCAGATGCTAGTCTCTATTGAATTAATTGCTGAGTGGTGGTAAATCAATGCCTCTTTGAGTCTGCAGGTCTACTGTGGTTGCAAATCGCAACTCGATTTTGTCAGGAAGTTTTTTTTTTTTTTTTAGCTGTTAGCATCACATCATCCTATGACAGGAAAAGAGGGAGAAGGCCAAGATGTTTGAAGCAAAAAGCATGTCACTATGCCGTTGCCTTTTCTGATCCATGGCTCTTCCTCATGAATACCCATGCAAGAAATTTACAGGGTGACCTTATTCTTGTCTGTGTGTGAAGTGCATGTGCTCCCTCCCTCTAGCTTGCACCAAGTTATTTACTGATATGGGTCCCAGGACAGAAGGCATCCAGAGCTCGGATTCCTGCACAAAAAGTCAGCACTAGGAATCAAAGTAACTCTGCAAGAATGATAGAAGATTACAGATGCACTCTTTTGACCCTGCCCTTTGCAGCAGCACCCTTTATAAAATACCCAAGAACTGCTGTCCATTCACTATTGCTTTTTTAAAAAAAATTAAACAAAGTTTAATTTTATCAAAAAGTTTTGCTGTATCAAGCAGAAGAACCAATAATACCTCATATTTTAAGGTACAATGCTACTTAAAGCTAGTAACATTATTTTGGCACAGGTATAAAAGGCCTGTTCTTGTTGTTGTAGTACTTTGCAGTACTTTTATTTTTTGTAGTAAAAATTACTTCAAGAGATGGTGAGTGCACCATCACTGGAGGCCTTCAAGGGACAACCACCTGGCAGATATCCTTTGATGTGAATTCCTCCATGGGGCAGGGGATTGGACTTGATGGTCTTATAGGCCCATTCCAACTTCACAATTCTGTGATTCTTATAACCTCTGCCTGCCCTCTCATGATACCCCCAAATCCTCTGCCTGAGGTGTTCCCCTCCTTTGGCCAGCCCTGTTTCTAAATGACACAGCTATCTGACAGATAAGAAAAATGGCTGAAGTGATACAAAAATGGCATGAACATTATCCTTCCTTTTTTTTTTATTAAATACCATGTCAAGAAGTTGTACACACAAAATAAAGAGTCAGACGTGAAGAATGATACTTCTATGGCAACAAATACTGAGTGAATCGGAGTTGTCTGGGTCTTGAGAAGCAGCTGCTCAAGAACTTTCTGAAAACAAAACTGGAGTCAGACAGTAGAAACTTTAATCCACGTTCCCTAAACTACAATTCATCCCAACCTCGTCCCACCCACCCCGTGCCCTCCCCGCCCCTTTTAAAACTAAGACACACTGGAACGGGGAAACACAAGGACAACTGGAATAAGGAAGCCCCATTTTGCTCCCCCTTTGATTCACTGAAATGAGATAGAAATTAAGATAAAACGCTAAACAGTGGTAAGACGAGGTGGAGCAGGAAGACATGTGAAGGGAAACTCTCCTCAAGGGTACAAACCATTGCTTCAGCCATCATAGGCAGCTCTATAGAAATGGGACTCAAAATAAAGACACACATCAGCAAAGAAGGAAACCCTTGGGATGCTGCCCCCCCCACCTACTAAAAGAAAACAGAGAACCTTCCCCACGTACATTTTCAGAGGTATGCAATACTTGCACGCATCCATCCAGCCCTACGCGCATGGAGAAAAGTCAAAAATAGATTATTTACACTATGGACTCAACTGTTTTACAGCCAGGCCCCTGGCTTCCTGGGTCTTTGTATTCCATACGGAGAACCACAGTACCAAAAACCAGCAGACACAAGGAGAATTTTATGCTTTGAGGCCCAGCGGGCCAAATCGTCCCCCTGATGGCTTTGCAACGTTGAGGTATGTCTGGCTCTGCTGTCGTCACCTTGGTCTCCTCTCTTCCAAGGCCCTTGCAGCACCTGGCAATTCTGCATAAGCACGGGAGTGTCCTCCGCCCATCAGATATGACCCGCCCCCTCGTTCACCAACAGTGCTGGGGAAAAACCTGAGAAATGTTCGTGTTTCTCATGTTCGGAACAGTTCAGCAAGAACGAAACGAAAGAAAGCCCACAACACAGCTTCAAGTATCCCCCAAACAAAAATAAGAATAATTATAAATAATTAGAACTTTACAATTTAATAATTGACACATATACTATAGTATTTACAGTATCATAAATGCTTCTATTACTTTTAGCAAAGCAATCCCTGAGAACAGTTAATTTTAGGTTCTTAATTAAGGACCTCCATGCCCACGAAAACATGGCAATGTTTTGCCCCCACTTGGCCGGCTGCACCTCTCTCAAGATCACCAGTGGGCAATGCAAGGGGCATTTCTATGCCTCCTTGGTGCCAATTTGCTTTTCCACCTCCATGCCCTTTGGGGACAAAAGGTATTCAGCGTCCTGGTTAGCTTTTGGTATTGCCAAGGTGTTTGTGAGTGAGCCGTGGGGTGGGAAAACAAAACCCTTCCTGTTGCTGTGCTGCTGTTTTTGCTCCTTGAAGAATGTGGGGAAACCTCTCTCCAAATGGAAAAAGACACTGAGGCCTTGCCCCTTCTGAGCATGGCTCCACCAACAGGGGTGAAGTTCATCCAAACCGCTCCCTCACTAGCAACATGAGCTTCTTCTTGCCCTTGTAGATCTGCTTGAGGTTGTCGATGAACTGGGCAAACTGTATGTGGCCATCCTGGGCCAGCAGGAATGTCTCCCGAGCTTTGCTGAGAAACTCGATAAACTCCCCGTAATGCCGAGGGCTGATGTGGGTGAGGCGGGAGTGGGTGGTGTTGATGTAAGCGCTGATGGTGGCATCGAGCAGCTGGCGCAAAGGCGCTTTGTCAGTGGACATCAGTTTCCCAGAGTTCCTGCGGCCAGGAATGCCAGCGAGGCCCGGGGCAGTCATGGTGCAGCGCCGGAGGATGTCCGAGAGCACCGTGGCACAATGGACGCTCTTCACCACCAGCGGAATGATGGCGGCCAGCTCATTCTTTCCCAGAGAGTGACTGAGCGCGCATGCCCAGAGCACATCGTTGATAGCAGGGTGGGTGTCCTGGTTGTAGGCGAGGTTGAGGTGGGTCATGGCGAGCGATGCCAGCTTGAAGGCTCTCAGCGGGTACCCACGGTGCTCCATGTACCGCGCGATGGTAAAGAGCTGTGAGTAAGTCATGCCTGTGGAAGCGGCGTCGATAACAATTTGGTAAGCAGTCTCAAAGGCAATGTGGTCCTTTTCGCACAAGGTCAAAGCCGAGAGTGCACAGTTCTGGGGATCCTTCATCGCACACTGTAGGGCCAGCGTGCGAGCACAACTGGCCAGCTCCTCTCGCTGCGGATAGTCCAGACTGAGGCGCAAGATAGTGTTGTGGGACATCACTGTTGCTGCTACTATGCTAGTGGCTTCGGTTGGAGTGAAGAGTGTGTACCAACTCTGCAGGATGCTGACCAAAGCTCGGACACCTGCAAGAAAGGGAGCTACATTATCTTAGGCAATGGGAAAAGGGCAAGATATCACTGAAACACTTGACAAATGGTGAAGACCTCAGTGTTTTCCTCTTTCGACTAACAGTGAGATGGGAATGATGTTAATTCTTTTACAGGCCTAGTGTTTCAGTGCTGCTAACCTGTCCCAGAAGCCAAATGCCATTGTTCAAATTGCCAATATTCACTGTGTTTGCAGTAGAGGACTGTGGTATCAGCCAAGACTTCAACAATTACTGGATGTCTGATGTCTAACTTTGCTTTAGTTAGATCTATAGCTGTTATGACTAGGGATGAGTGAAAAATTAATCTGGTTTGCATTTCAACTTGAACTCTACAAATTCCGACTTCCTGAACATAACCTAGACTCAGCGAGTCCTTAAAATTCACACCAAAAAATGAAAAAAAATGCATACCAAACTATATAGATGTGAAACTTCATTTAGACAATGCACCTGGAAACATCTGGAATAAATCATCCAAAATGATTTATTCAATGGGGGAGATTTCTTGTGAAATATAAAATGAATGCAGTTTGAAAAGTGTACAAAACCTAGTACTGTATAATATACCGTCACCCCCGCCATTCCGCGGTTCAGGTACTGCGGTCCCACTACGTCGTGGGATTGCAGTACCTGCACCTCGGAGCCACGAGGGGGAGCGGCGGGCGGCATTCAGGTCGCTCCACGCTGCCCCCCGCACTCCGAAAAGCCTCGGAGCTGCGGGGGGGGGGGGGGATCAGGTCACTCCATGCCGCCCCCGCGCTCCTCTGAGAAGCCTCAGAGCTGCGGGGGGGCAGCGGGGGGCAACCGGGTCGCTCTGCACTGCCCCCACGCTCCTCTGAGAAGCCGCGGACAGGCGCGCAATCGCCCCCCCCGCCCCGCCCCGCCCCGCCCGCTTCCACATATTGTGGATTTTCATGCATCGCGGGTGGGGTGGGGGTCCCTAACCCCCGCGATCGGCGGGGAGTGACTGTATTTGTAAAGTGTGTAAAAACACTGGTGGGTTGTTATACTTAAGGGGGGGAGAAGCAACAGATGTGTAACTGTGATAGAACAATGCCAAAATGGAAAAATGAGAAACTGAACAAAAATGAGCCAGACAAACTCACTCATCCCTGTTTCATAACAGAAAGAAAATAAACGTATCTTTTTCCCCTAAAGTTCCCTATAATTGCATCTTCAGTAGTAGATAATCCTTGTTACCACCAGCTCTCCTAAGTTCTTCCTGTTCCTAGCTAGTGCACAGACCTTTATATCATTTGAAATGATGATCTTTGTTGTGGACTTTTGGATGATGATGCAGTCAAGTGGATAGAAGACTGAGCTATGAATCAACATGTCTTTGATTCAAATCTCATCTGGCAGGAACTCTACAGATAAACTTCATGCATGCACTTTACTGTCTCTGCTTTGTTCCCCACATCTACAGTATGTGGTGCAAGACTGGCCCCTCTTACAGGGTTATGAAAAGCATTTCAACAAAATATTGTATGTAAAGTGCTCTGAATATTCAAAGAGGCTACTGCAACACGATCATATCCTCGTGGCTCTGTTGCTCAGTGGGTGTCTCACCATCATTCAAATTATCAGGACCTTCTGCTTGTTCATCAGAGCAGACAGGGCTTCAGGCTTCCTTTTCAGGATTTATTTATGAGGGGTACCCACCCACTTCTGTTGCACAGGTCACCAGCCATCGCACCATCTCCCTCCGCCTCCAGTTCAAGGTTGACAGGGTCATGCGCATCACCTAGGACAGTCAACGAGCAGAGAGGGGTTATTTCTCACAGATGCTCCCCAAGCCCAGGGCTCACACTGACCTAGATCAGCCTTTCCCAACAGCAATAGCCACAGGATGTGTTGTTGCTGGCTTAAAAGATATAAGCAGGTCTTGCTTATCTTCCTGGATGGGAGGTCGTCTGAGACGGAAGTGGCATACATTTAATATAACGGGCAAAGCTGCCTGCAAGAATGCAACAGGAACTGGGGGAAATAGGCCAAATCTGACCTACATCTATTAACTTCCTGAAAGGAGATGCTTCCGTTGGCTCCAACAGAGACTTATCCTTCACCTTTCAAAGTCAGGTCTCCAATGTACAACAAAGATTAAAAGAACTCTCAGATTTCTCGGCTTACCTGCAACCCTAGCTCTAGTGCTACATTCAACAGGGTTGTATCAGAGCTATTATCAGCAGGTGTTGCAATCTTAAAGGCATCCTGTGCCAATTTGAAGATCAAGGAGGAAGAGTGGATATTTTTTTGAATGGCTTCTAAGACAGTCCGTAAACGCAGCATGTCACCTGCAGGGGAACAGGAGGAAATCTCATCAATTGGTCTGCTACAAAGGTGCTAGTTCTTGCCTCTGGATGAGACAGTGGACTGCAGTGTACCCAAAATCAGGGGTCTCCCCTTCTAAGAATGAATGTGTTTGTTTGTTGAGAGCATCCCTTTAGTGTAACCAACACGTACTAAAAATTAGTTGGAGAAAGCACAAAGAAATTAGACTAATAGTTGTCCAGGTACCCCCACTCTCTTGGCCTTCAGCCCAGCCTAACCCAGCAGAAACCCACTGGAGATCCAGAACAAGTTCTTGTATGGATTCTTGCCCACTTCACCTGGCCAGGATGGGGAGATGACCAGAGTTGCAGAGCAACAGGGTGTGATGATATCCCGATTCCATGCTAGGGGTTATCAAAAAGGGGTTTGAAAATAAAACAGCCAACATTATAATGCCATTATACAAAACAATAGTAAGGCCACACCTGGAGTATTGTGTACAATTCTGGTCACCGCATCTCAAGAAAGACAGAGTGGAACTGGAAAAGGTGCAGAAGAGAGCAACTAAAATGATTACTGGGCTGGGGGACCCCCCTTATGAGGAAAGGCTAAAACATTTGGGGCTCTTTAGTCTGGAAAAAAGGCGCTTGAGGGGGGATATGATTGAGACGTACAAAATAATGCAGGGCATGAGTCAAGTGGATAGAGGGAAGCTCTTCTCCCTCTCACAAAATACCAGAACTAGGGGACGTACACTCAAATTGAGGGCTCGAGAGTAAGAACAGACAAAAGAGAATATTTTTTCACCCAGCGCGTTGTTAGTCTGTAGAACTCCCTGTCACAGGATGTGGTGATGGCATCTGGCCTGGATGCCTTCAAAGGGGGATTGGACAGATTCCTGGAGGAAAAGTTACAAACTATGATGGAGATGTGTAATCTCCAGGCTTAAAACCAGGGTATTTCAAGGGCCAGATGCAGAGGAGTGGTATCAGGAGACAGATATCTAGTCTCGTGCGCTCCCAGACGCATTTGGTGGGGCCACTGTGAAATACAGGAAGCTGGACTAGATGGGCCTTTGGCCTGATTCGGCATGGCTCCTCTTATGTTCCTATGTTCTTATGAGTGTATTGACATTTAACAAAGAAAATCAAAATGTGACATGACCGCAGTACAAATATGTGCTGCTGTCAGGCAACCTGATTTTGCTATCATGCTTTGCATGATGCATAGGGGCAGGTTATACATGAACACCACCACCACCCTCACAAAAATACATTCCATCCAGCCAAGCTTGATATTTTATGATACCTGGAACGTAAAAACAAAGTACATCTACGGCTACCTGGATTCCTAGGGAATTGGAAATCCTGATGTGGCAGCCTCTGGCCAGGAGTGGGGGAATGTTCTGGTTTCTGGCTAGCCAGTGTTGGTCACTGGAACAGATGGGCCGTTGGTCTCTTTTGGCTCAGCTCATAGTAGATTCCCCAGCCAACCCCAAATATACTTTATTTTTTTTTAAAAAAATTAACTGCTAAGTGTAATACCTGCCCTCTTGGAATAAAGAGATTAAGGCAAATCTTTGAGGGTACATACAAGCTAAAATGTTGCCATGATCCTAGTTCTCCATGGGCTGACGCAAAAAACAGAGAGACAGCTTGCATATCAAACATGGAAGATGATGTTACAAAATAAAGCCCATACAAGGATCAAAAGCACATCCTTTGCTACAACAGCTCTGAGCACAAACTAGCAGAATGAGCATTTCATCAAGGGGTATTTGTGAAAATAGGCTCATTGAAGATTGCATGACCTCATGCAGGGAAAGAGAGATCCTTTCTGCTTAGAATAACCTGAGTTTCAAAAAAATTTTAAAAATGCAATAAAATAGCAAGTACACATTCAACTAGTAAAGTGTTGCTGTTATGTGCTGGCATGTGAGAATCAACGTAAAGTTGATTCTCACGGTTTGTTAATTGTCGTTTGGTAATGATTTTTATTTGTTTTTATTCTGATGTTGTGCACTGCCCAGAGTCCCCATTGTGGGAATGGGGCGGTATATAAGTATAAATAAAAAATAAATAAATAAATAAATAAATAAAGTGACCTAATAGGGCTTTCAAAGTAAGGGAGATGTTTAATAATTGTCTTTAGCAGATAAACACCTGCTAACGAGTTTCTATGGCTTACTTGAACCACTAGACCACCTTGGATAGTCTGGTTAAGGGCACATATTGGCATTTCCCATGCCCTTTCCTAAGGAAGCCTGTTACTCTTTTTGTATGGATCAGTGGGTGACTTTTCATGGAATGCAAGTAAACTCAAGCTCCCTGCAATTACACAGCAGATCTAAAATTTTTATCCTGGTACAGAGCAGAGCCGACCTCACCGTCTCACCAAAGGTTATAAAATAAAGGCCAAGCCACGAAGAACAAATATATCACTATTGTTAATATTTATTTTCAGTCCCAATAGCTGAAGCAAAATCTAGCTACTAACATATTTTTGACTATGTTTCAAAGCAAAGGTCACAGGCATCATGGGACTCTTGATTACTAAAGACATGGCTTTGTTTTCCTGGCCTTTCAGCTTCCTCTAGTCACCCGGATCCATCTGGCCACGCTGGTGAGGCCACATGGATACAAACAATCCCTGCCATCCAAGCAGCTGACAGAGAAAAATACTGCCAAAGGCCTTGTGTTAAGCATTGGAGGCATTCAGTGCCAGCCTCTATGTTGATCCAAGGAAAATTAGGCAGGTTTCCTGGGAGCAGGGGTGTCCTCATGCCAGGCTCATAGTACAGCATCAGCAAAACGTGGCAGCTACTGACCACAATTATTTCTTTCCAGAGATACACATTTTGTACCATCTTGGCAGCCCTACCAAGGAGAAGGAAGGCAGCCACGATAAGGCACCGAGTCCAGAGGCAGAGCTAAGGCGCTGTGACCAATTTAGCTAGGAAAATTAGATGGGGAGGCCATCCAGCCTGTTAATATAAGGCACTTTCAAGCTCTCTCTTGCTGCCAAGGAAACCATACTGAGGTTCAGGCAAACAGCATGGCTGTCAGCATCACACTGCTGTTATCCCAATGGAAATGGGGAGGGGGGGCGGAAAGACGGATATGTAAGGGGGAAGACAGACTTTCTCCTATCTGCCCCATGCAACCCATCTAATTTAATGGCTTCTGCAGCTCTCAAAGGATACTCTGCAATCACTGTAATGCACAAAATGGAGAACTGGTGATCCAATTCTCTTTCAAAACAAAGGCAACACAATACCTTTTTTTGTGGAAAGACTGTGAGCCTCCAGTCATTTTCTGGTTTTGTCAAGAGGCCAATCGTAGGTCTCTAGGGAGGGATTGGGGTGGTGTTGTTGTCTTTAAACTTGCAGATGTTGACCCCCTAACCTAAGGTTTCAGGTGCTCACATCTGGTTAGGCAAGGAGCCCGATACCCACCTTTGGCTGCTGTCAGCATAGTGGACGCCAGTTCACACTGTTGTGATTCCAAGTGTCCCAGTGTAAACCAGCGTGGGTACCTGCTAGGCACCACTGAAACAATATGGTGAGGGTGCGTAACATCACCTGAGGGAGTTGTCTCCAGAACAGGCAGCCTAGGAAAAAACAGAGAGCCACATCAAGTCAGCGAAGGGGCACCTGCCAGCGGTAGCTTTTAATCTCTCTTGTTTGCTTGTGGCATGCTGGTGTAATACCATGTGGAAAGTCTTTCAGGGCTTTTAGAACATATGGCTGCAAGACCAGCCTTAAGCAAACTTGAAAGGCCACTTGAGAACTGAGAAGTGATCTATAAACTTGTAAAGAAAAATATAAGTATGGAAATATCCCCTTTTTCTGCTTTTATGTCAGAGCCAAGCATGATTTGCACGGCAGCCATCTGGTTTTGCTTAGTGAAACTGCGAGGGAAAGGCGCTGTCTAACTCAGAGGGCATCTGCTGCAGATTGGAGCTACCTGCTCACATGGTTTGGGTTTGGGTTTTCTTTTTAAGGCTTGGGAATCCAAAGAACAGGAAGTAAGCACTTCGCCTCCCACACAAACTTGCTTGCTAGGACAGACCGCTGCTATAACACTTGATGGCTTCCTTTGTTTTATTATAGGATTATGGCAAAGATATTAGAGCATTTGCTGTTTTGGTTTACAGCCTCCAGAACCCACCACTTGCCTAAGAATTGCATTTTTTAAAAAGCGATTTTGCTCAGCTTTGATGGAAACAGCCTTGCTGAGAAAGATGTTGCTGGGAATGTTTAGCCTTACAAAAAGAAGGCGGAGGGGGGAGATGATAGCTATGTTTAAATATATGAAAATATGCCACATTGAAGAAGGCTTGTTTTCCAAGGCTTCAGAGACTAGGACATGGGGCAATGGTCTCAAACTACAGGAAAAGAGATTCAATTTAAATATTAGGAAGAACTTCATGACAGTTAGAGCTGTCCAGCAGTGGAATATGCTGCCACAGAGGGTGGTGGAGTCGCCTTCTTTGGAGGTTTTAAAGCAGAGGCTGGATGGCCATCTGTCGGAAATACTGTGATGGGGGTTCCTGCATGGCAGGGTGTTGGACTGGATGGCCCTTGAGGTCTCTTCCAACTCTATGATTCTATGATTCTAACAACTAACAAATTTCTTTTGGCATAAGCTTTTGGGAACTGAATTCTGCTAAAACTGATTCATCTTTAACATGCCAGAAGACTCTTGGTAGTTTTTGTTGTCATTACGTGAACTACTCCTCTCCTTAAACCATTTGAGGGGCAGCCACTAGCACACATCCTTTGCATGCAAAAGGTCACAGGTGCAATCCTTGGTTGTTTCCAGATAGAACTAAGGAAAAATCCTGCCTGAAACCCTAGAGCAGTGGTTTTCACCCTTGGGTCCCCAGATGTTCTTGGACTAAAACTCCCCAAAACCATCCGTACCCACTGTGCTGCCCAGAATTTCTGGGAGTTGCAGCTCTAGAACATTTGGGAAGCCAAGGTTGGGAACCACTGCCCTAGAGAGACACTGCCAGTTACGGTCAACCATACTTGGCTAGACAACCCAATGGTCTGACTCAGCATTAAGCAGCTTCCTCTGTTCCTAGTTCATCCAGAATCCTGCCTACTCTCTGCCTATGTGGCACAGCAGTAACAGCAGAACAACAGATATGTACTCTCTGCATCAAGCCCTAAGGTATAGTATGAGGGTATATATATAATTCTCCACTTCTGTATTCTGAATTGCTGGTATTCAACATACTCTCTACTACAACTGAAGGGTGAAGATACCAGTATGGCTAGGAACATTCCAATGACATGAACTTCAATCCAGCTATGGAGAAAAAGTAAAACTACAGTGGACCCTTGTATAACAAACGGTTTGTATAACATAAAATCTGTACAACATAAAAAATTCTGGAGATAGGGGAAATTTGCTTAACTGAATTGTCTATGGGGCAAATCCGTACAACATAAAATGGTCGCAATTAGGGATTACTCTGTTTTCAATGCATTCCTATGGGAAATTTGTATAAAGGAAAATTTGCTTAACATAATTTCATTTAGAACGAAATAATTCCTTTATACAAGGTACCACTGTACTTTCAAAAGTTAAGTGAATAGAGAATGACAGCTTTAAAAACTCTTCTCTTCCGGGAGGCGTTTGGTGACTGAAGGTTCCCCCCCCCCCATCTGTAAAGCCATTCTATCACTTAGTCTGGTTATCTGTGTTTAACTGTTTTTAAATTGTTCAATTGCTTATTTAATAGCTGTTATTAGTATTTCTTATGTTGTAAACCGCCCGGAGTTCTTCCGGGAAGACGGGCGGTATATAAGCCCAATAAATAAATAAATAAATAAATGGATGAAACTGACCAACTGCACCTGTCTTTTATATGAATTTATAGGTTCATAAAGACTTTGTGTTTATAACTATTTATAACTTTTTAGCTTCAATGTAATGTTGTCGATTAATGCTATAAGATGTCCCTCTATTCCTTGTTCTCAATACTTGAACATGTCTTAATAGTACTGGACTGCATATTATCCCTCATTACTGTGAGCCGCCTTGGGTCCTTTTCCAAGGAGGAAGGCGGGGTACAAATACTCTAAAATAAATAAAAATAAATAAATCCGCAATTTTGTTTCTGCATTCTCTTGTACAGTAAACCATATGCAAAGTACTTTTGTTAAAAATCTTCCAGAAAAGCACTGCAACCATTTGCATACTAGAGAAGCTTTTAAACAAAAGGAAGAAGATCAAAGCAAGTAACCAGCTCTTGAAAAAAAATGTTCTATAGCTTTTACTTCGCACTAGAAGCTGATTTTTTTTCCCCAGTGAAGAAAATAGGGAACATGGTACCAACCTCATTGAGCGCAGCGCCAGCTTGTAGGCCAGGTCAGCATCATGGGGGAGCAGGGCAGAAAACAGATACTTGGCAAAGGTGTGCATGGGCACGCTTTCACGATGGATCACCTCGCCAAGGCCACTGAATGGGCCACCTAGGCAGGAGCAGAACGACATCCGTGTCAATCCTGCCACCAAACCCTTAAGAGTTCAGCCAGACAGTTCTGCAGGCTCATGAAAACAAGCAAGCAAGAGGAAGAGGGCCCTTTGCTGGTATGTCTATGACATGCATGAGATTAGAGCAGAGGAAGAATGGCCAGGGTCCCTTTCTCCATATGCTGCTGCAAAAAAGCACTCTCTGGGCAGTTTACAATGTAGTTATGCAGACTACACCTTGCCCCTCTACCCCAGCAAGTTGGCTACTCATTTGACTGACTTCAGAAGGAGGCTAGAAGGCTGAGTCAGTCTTGAGCCAGCTACCTGGGATTTAACCCTGGGTTGTAAGCACAAGTTTTGGCTGCTGTATAGCAGTTTAACTACTGTGCCACAGGTCTGCACAAGGAAGGCTTTGAGACACAGCTTGATATTTATTGTTGCAAACTACTCTTCTAATTGGACAGTAAAATGTGGAAAAGTTACTTTTCTGGACTGTCATTCCTAGATTGTCCACATCAATGTGGTCAGGGAGAAGGCTGCAACCCAAATAATGTTTCCAAGGTGCTCAGATCCCCAGCAATGTTCCTGGGGAGGGAATTGACTGGAAAATGAATAAAGACAGAATCTGTTACAGTAGAGATGGGGATCCTCCAGGTGCTTCTGGATAACATTTCCCATCATCCCTCTCCCCTGGCCATGCCAACTGAGATCAAAGGAAAATGCAGCTCAACACCGCCCAGAAACCTGTGCCCCCCCCCCACGATTCCAGACTTGAATCTATTATTAAAGTATAAGGAAACTTTTGTACAAAACAATATCACTACCGTGGCCTAACATCATGTATTTTATATCTATACCTATAACCATGGCATTGCCACCCAACTCCATGCCCCATCTTGACACATACATAATAATAATTAATGGGATTGATCAAATGTGGCAGCCCCATACCAGCCATACGGACTGGGGAAATCACTGTGTCCCAAAAGAACAGGGAAGGTGGAGGGGCCTCTGTTTCAGAACACAGAACGGAATGCAAGATGCCCTGGCGGGCTGTCCCAAGACAGCGAGCTCCAGTTCATCACAACAAGTGCCAGATGGTGGCTCCTCCGACTCCTCACCTTCGAGCAGCAGGATACACTGCTTGCGTAGGGTCTGCACCAGCACAGCATCCAGCTCCAGCTCCTGCAGGCGGGCAATGATCTGCTCCTCATTCCGCCACACTTTGTCTTGTGCATAGAGGCCCTCTGGCATCACCCGTTGCTGCCCCATCCCCATCAGGGCCACCTCCAAAGCCAGGGACAGGTAGGACTCCCCGCTCTCAGGGCAACTGTTGGCCACAGGCACATGCTGGTACATGGGTGGTTTGGAGTCACCGGCATCTGATGGAAAAAGAGTTGCCATTACTAGACAAGCATCCCTCCCTCTCACCATCTGGGTAACTCAAGGAGTGCCCTCCAGAGCTTGGAAAAGTTCCATTTGGGGATTATGGCTCCCCCTGGTGATGCTGGAAGGGGCAATCTGAGAGCACAGAGTACCAAAAAGGAATTTTTCCAATCTGTACTGCTGCTTGTCCAACCTGGCAGCTCACAAGAAAACTACCCGGAAGCCACCCTCCATCCAGAGACACAACTTCAGCTGTGCTGAGCTGAGCTGCCCAGACAAATGAATCAGCCCCCTCCCAGGGAGCTCTGCAGGAAGGAGAGGGCAGAGAGGTCATATAGAGCACCACAGAAGGACCTGGGCTTTCTAGGCTACAGGTGATTTAGCAGCAAAAGCAAGCAAACAAAAACCCTTGCTCTACTGGGGATCAGCTATGTTTCTAGGATTAAATTGTGGGCTTGACCCCTTTCACAGAAAGAGGCCCAACCCCTTGTTTTGTGGGTAGGGTAGTGCTTACCAGTAGAGGGGGCCAGCCATGTAGAACACAGCCCCTGGGTCAATTCCATAAAGCCTAAGCAATGACCCAAGTGCTGATGCTAGAGGCCCACCTCCTCTGGGGTCTAGCATCAGCCAAGAAATGGTGGGGGGAGGTCACCTTCACCTTCCAACATGACCATCATGATAAGAAAGAGACCAACCAGGTGCCATTGTTTATCCAAAGAAGGAAGTGCTGCTCAAATGCTGCCCCCATCTTTCCTCCCTTTGTGCCATGTCTATTCAACAGTAAGCCAACAAGCAAGGCAAGTTTTACCTCTTAAAAATTGTACAGTGTTTAGGGAACTTGAGGCATTTTATAAGTGTTAATAACAAGAGGAGGAGGAGCAGCAGAAACCTGGGAATGGCTCTAAAGCAAGACACCAAGGGACAGTGTAGAAGCTCTGTTTCATATTCAGGAATCAGCGATCTGGGATCCCCATATTCTCCTACCTGAAATTTCAAGGCAGTTTTCATCCTCTACTCGACATGCTTCCGTCAAAGTGAGAAATAAGCAGCCAATGGGGTTTAGGGGATGCCCTACCCAGCTTTCCAGATTTGTGATCGTGGTTGCTCCTCTCTGCAGCAGTTCTGAAGTGGGGCAAACAGAACAAGAACAATCCCACAAGCATTACTTCCTTACGTCTGTAGTTTAGCTTGTTTTTCTGCCACAAGGGGCACCTTCTTTGGCTCCAGTGTTGCACAAAACTGGCAGAAAACTGCAACACCTCAAGCCTTTCAGCTGTTGAAGATGCACCCTCTTCCTCCATCATAATAAAACTGGCTCTACCACTTGGCAAGGTGAGCTGGCTAACTTTAGGCACCACATTTTTAGGACACAATAAGGCCAATAATTTTGTCTTGTTTTGCAAGACTTCTCCCCATTCTTGCCTGCAAACTATGGTGAATGTAACCAGACACGTCAGGGCGGTTGCAAATACAGAAATCCCTCATAAAGCTAAAATCTATACCATATATTATGTGCCATCAAGTTGTATTGGATTTATGACACCCTAATAAAGTTTTCAAAGTTTGTGGGACTTTTTAAGCAGAGGTTTCACCATTGAGTTTCCAGGCCAAACCGGGATTTGAGCTCGGTTTTTTTGAGTCCTAGTTTGTCATTCTCTTCACTACATTGTATTAGCTCTCTCATAGCTGTCAGAAAGCTAAATATTCATAATGGTGGTGGTGGTGGTAATGAAAACTTGAGAAGATCTGGCCACCTCTCACTGTACTCCAGACAGCAAACAAACTGTGAAGCTAAACTCACAATCAGAGGCTTTCATATACAGTGGACCCTCATATAACAAATGGTTTGTCTAACATAAAATCTCTACAACATGAATAATTCCGGAGGTAGGGGAAATCTGCTTAACAGAATTGCCTATGGGCAGGGCCGGCGCGTCCACTAAGGCGAACTAGGCAGTTGCCTAGGGCGCCAAAATGGACAGAGGGGGGTGGCCAGCCCCCGCCGTCCATCGTCGTCTGCCCGCCGCCCCCCGCGCCCATCGCCCCCCGTGCCCCGCCCTGCCCCCTCCCCTCCCCTAGGGCACAAAAAAACCTAGCACCAGCCCTGCCTATGGGGCAAATCCATACAACATAAAAATGGTCGTAATTAGGGAATACTCCGTTTTCAATGCATTCCTATGGGAAATTTGTATAAAGGAAAATTTGCTTCACATAATTTCATTTGGAACGAATTAATTCCTTTATACAAGGTACCACTGTACCTTTCTTCTGATGCTTGTATATCTCCAGCTGCCTCTGCTGTTGCAGTCTCAAGGTGTTGATAATAGCCACAGTTAGACGAAGTGCTTCCTTGGGGTATCCATGGGAACGCAGTGCATCAACACGAGCACAGGATGTAGGGACATGTTCTGCGGCACAATGCAAACACAATGCACACTTCAGCCTCTAACACCGACAAAAGGGTAGTACTGTTGGCACTGTCTATGTAGAAGAATTAGCTCCACAAATAGTACAAGCTGGGGGCTTAACTTCTATTTCTGAAATCTTTCCTCTCTTGCCTGGTTCTGTCTTAACACATAAGCATAAATTTTATGCAGTGCAATGCTATTATGATCTTCCCTCAAGGGTTACTTTTCCAAAAGAACGATTGAGGGTTTGCTTATTGTTACTGTTTTCCATACAAAGGAACACACAAATCTAAACCTGCCTGCAGCATGAAGTGGCAAAGATGCTGATGGGTCCAGCTGTATCACATTTCTCAGCTCATTGGCTTCAACTCTCACATCTGTCGGCTCACTAGGGCTCCAATGAAAACAACACAGGATATCTCACTTTCTACCCTTGTGGCCCTATTAAAATGTACTCATCCAACTCGGCAAACAAAACTCACTTCAGTATAAGCTTCAAAGATCTTCTTAGCCGATAGCTGAATTAAGAGTGCAGGAAGAAGTGGGGGAAATTATTTTTTGTACTGCAAATCCCAGATGTCCCCCGGTGACCATGTTCCCTGGCAATTTGGGGAGTTACGCTCTGAAAAATGAACCTTCCAAAGCACTGAGCACCGATTCTCCCTTGAACGTTCCACTCCATTGAGTAGGCAAGGGAACACTTTTTAAAATTCTTTCTTTAGGGAAGACCTCCCTCCTTCTTGGAGAAAAATCATTATCTAAAGAAGACAAGTCTGGATCTGTCTTCCCGACATGAGAGGTTTTCCATGGAAAAGGAAATATTGGTGTTGGTTTTGCACACCTGGTGCTGGAGATTGGCAAAGAAGGTCTCCAGATCCAGGACCCCCTGGGCATTCCAATATAAAGGGCCACAGTTACAGCTGAACCACCTTCATTCAAATCTCCTTGCCAAGGAAGGAGCTACATCCTGCCCTGTAAATTTTATGGACTTGGCCTCAGCTTATTGAATGCCTCGCTGGAAGGGTTTTTGCACTGAGCATTGTGTTTTGGCTATTCCTGAAGATTTTGTTACCAGAAAACAGCTTGTCTTGTGAGTGCAATACAATTGGGTGGTGCAGAGATTAATCTGTTCCCGCTGGTTGTTTCCCACCTGAAGCCACAGTGACTGTGGAGAGGATTATAACTCTGGTGGAGAAGTCATCAGGAGGAACAGATGACACACACTGAATGGAAATCAGCAACGAGTCATCTCCTCCACAAATGTCCCTGGCACTGAGAAAGGTAAAGAGACTGAAAGTCATAGCAGCGTGACTGTCTGCAGAGGAAACATTTTCCACAAGGTGCCCAAAGGCTACACTTCTCTTCCTTGTCCTCCTCCAAATTCCCAGCTGATTTTCCAAAGGCTATGGAAGGCCACAGATGAGACCAGAAAGACAGCCTGAGCAAACTTGTCAACCACAAATAAAATGGAATCACTAGCGTTTGTTTTCCCCATTTGAAGGAAGAGTTCTTTCTCTCTCCTCGTGTTCAAAATAAGTTGTGCAATTGTTGCTGGCTCATCAAAGGCAATTCCGCACTTTCCTCCAGGAGGAGCCCCAAGGAAAGAGAGCAGGAAGCAAAGAAAGCCACATGTCAGAAAGACAGCGTGCAGGGTTCATTCCTTTGGCAAGCCTACGTTTAACCAGTCAGAGAGGAAGGGGTGTAAACCACTGGAGGCGGAGGAACCAGATGTAGGGAATGGTCAAAATCTTTCTGTGGCTGCTACACAGCTGTGCCCCAGGATTCAAAGCATGCCACCCAGGATTCTAGGCCTTTTGCCACAGATGTTGGATTAACAGTACATGAACTGAATGCAACCACATCTGATGCAAAGAATAAGGCAAGTGGGACCATCACTGACATTCCTTAAAATATTGCTGTGCTCAGCAGCTCATCCGGTGGGGTCGGCTCTGGGACAGAATACTACCGAGTTCCTGAGCTTTCATACTCTATCCGTTGTGATAGTGCTGCAAAATGGATGGCTTGGATATTCCGACCTGTCAGCTGCTTGCTGAAGCAGGTGTGTGGGAAGCAATCACAATGTTGTCATCTTGTAGCAAAAGATAGGCATTGCACTCTGGTCAGTAATCCAAAAGAGTCTGCCTTTGCTTTGGATGACAGGTTCAGAACCTTTTGCCTTCCCGATGCTTGGGCTGCCTATTTGCAGAAGCCTCCACCAACGGTAGAGATTGTGAGAGTGGACATCCAAAACATTTGGAAGTTTTCCTAGTTTTACTAGAGGCACTCTGCTGATAATACAGTATACAAAATGTGCATTGCATTCATTCTCCCTTTATTGCAACTTTCCTTTGTGGCCATAGATCTTGCACATTATTAATTTGTTTGTTTGTTTGTTTGTTTGTTTGGTTTGATTTGGTTTATATACCGCACCATCTGGCACCAGTGCCACTCTTCCAATTATAGTACATTACATTCTTCCTATCTCATTTCATGATAATTCTGCTAATGACTACTGGAATCTGTGGCCTACTGCCCAAGATACTATTGCCTTAAATTACTTCCCAACACGTTGTTTCCTTTATTGAAATAGGGACAACTCTGGTTGGCTGGGAAGGCCAAAGAAAAAGAAAAAACCTTTTGCAAAATAATTTTTTATTCTCTTTTTTACCTATGTATGAAGAGATCTATTGATTCTTGAGGGATTAATATCTTGTTATTGACTGCTACATTTTTAATTATTGTTTGACTTGTTGTTCTATGTAAACTGCCCAGAGTTCCTATAGGAAAACCAGTACAGTATAGAAATGTAAAAATAAATAAATAAATAAATAAATAAATGGGAAACGTTTTAAACAGTAGCTACACATTTTTTCTGTTCCCAGAGGAACTGGACAACTATTCAGTTGTATCTCTTTCTCCCTTAACAGAATTTAACTGGGAAGAAATAATAAAACAAAGAAACAAGGGGGTAGGGCTACAAACCTAAAATGACACCACCTAAACTGGAATAAATGTCCATAAATGATACAAGGTTGTTGCCCAAGAAAAGCCTTGTTCAGAAGCATCCACAGTCCATATAGGAAATTACTAGATCTCATGAACCCTTAGGTTTTGGAAGGTGAGCAAATGAAGATGCTCTTTCCTAGAGGATGGCTAGACATTCAAATGTGAATTATTATTCTTTTATCGCAGAGAAGCCCCAAATGTCATGCCTGCAACTTTTTCTTAGGCAAATGCACAGAGCAAGAGCAACAGGGGTGAGTAAATGCTTACCCAGCCACAATGGCTGTCCTTGTGAGTTGAAGAGAAGGCCCTCACCTTCCCTTTGGTAAGAGGGAGAGATATAGAAGTCACAGCTGATTATCCGCTGGAGGTGGCTATCTTGCCAATGGAGGTCACAGCCTTCAATGGCACGAGTGAACACTGTACGTCTTGGCCTCACTAGAGAGTCTGTAAAGGAAAGAACACATGAGGGTCCACACGCAACCTCCTGTGACCTTCCACGCCAGTCTCACTCAATCTCAATGTTTGTCGGAATGGCCCAACTGCCAACGGGTTGGCGTGAATCCAAACTGAACTGAGGACACTGTGCTTCTGCTGGTCAAGGCTTAGAGATGACAAGCTGAAGACAGAAGACTAAGAAACATTCTTGAAGCAAGCATAGTTGTTGTAGTGCAGATGCATGGGATGGGAACCCTCTTTCTCTCTCTTCCACCCAACCCATTTATATTAACTGATGAGCACAGACATGGACAATTCCACGCTTAAAAAAACCCTCACATCTGGCATTCAGGTGAATTACATACCTGAAAAATTTTACTAGATAGCTTGATTAATATTAAAACACAAAAACACAACAGAGGCCAATTGGCCCTAACTATATCACACACACCATGATGACTCAAGCTTAGTTAAGAGGAGAGAGAGAAAAGGAGAGAGAGAGAGATACAGAGAGACACAGAGACAGAGAATGGAAAAGAATTTTTTTTTAAAGTCAATGAATGCATTCAGACCAGATACCATGTTTGCACTTTTTAAAATCAGGCCTTACACACAGCATGAAATAAAGGAGTAAGTTCCTATCTCTACAGCCATCTGCCTCCTCACTATAAACATCATCTGAATACTTCCACAGTGGGAAGCTACCAATTGACATGTGGAGGCAAGAACAGGGGGTAGCCTCTCTTCTAAAAAAAAAAAAAAATTATTCATGAACAACTGGGATTGCATTAAGATGTTTTTCAACTATTTCCTGTACATCCACTAGAGAAAACATGACATGGCAGATGACAAACTCAAACTTACTTTGCCGGTGACTAGAGCTCTGAGTCAGCGCGCTAGTGATGTTGGGGAGTTCGTTGCCGTAATTCCCATCCTCCAATGGGCAAACATCCATATCTCCCCACTTCTGGAGCTGTCGCAGCCAGCATGCCTTCTCCTCTAGAGTACAGTGTGGATTTAGCACGACACACACCCACAAGGCCCCTGCAAAGTGAAAAAAATTGCAGAACGATGCATTCAGTCTTCTCCAATCTTGGCAGGCAACGAGGCTCCCCCTTTGCTCCCCTGCCTACATCATGTTGCAGGGAAGGACACGGGGAACGTTTTAAAAGAAAATAAGTAACCAATGAAAACTTTTTCCATAATGCAGGTGTAGCTTATTCTTGACAAACTGAAATGCAGAGCTGATGACTGTATAGACATCTGAGATTATGTCTGTCTACCTAGATGCCCTAAGCACATCCGATCTCGCCTGGTTTCAGAAGCTAAGCAGGGTCAGGCCTGGTTAGTATGGTTAGTACTTGGATGGGAGACCACCAGGAAATACCAGGTGCTGTAGGCGCCTGGAGAAGGAACTGGCAAGCCACTCCAGTATTCGTGCCAAGAAAAACTCCACGGACATGGGATCGTGAAGAGTTGGTTATGGCTGTAATGACACAACAACAACCAGAGGTTTGAAAGGCACATCAAAGCCTATGTGAATCCATGCCAGTAAAACTGAGAGTCAGAGCCTCTTCAATTCAGATGCACCTAAGAGCATTCCCCCCTAATTAATACTGTATTAAATTCCTCAAATTATTCCAGAAAAAAATTAAGAGATCTTTGTATAGTAGTTTTGTTTTATAGTGTCCTGTTGGCACAAGACTACAGTACTGTGATCTGGCCACAAATGAAACAAAAATCAGAATAGGTAACTTCAAGAAAGTGATAGAAAATAAAACTGTTTTAGTATGACCTGGGTCCTAGCTACCTCAAAGATCGAATCTCACAGTATGAACCGCCTGTCATCAGGAGACACTTTTCTCTCCATCCTGCCACCCTCACAGGTACATCTCATGAGAACACACGAAAGGGCCTTCTCGGCTGCTGTGCCCGAACTCTGGAACTCCCTCCCACTAGAGGCCAGGACTGCCCCATCTCTGATGTTTTTCCGGAAACAGGCAAAGAGCTTTTTCTCTTCAGGCACGCTTTCCCTGAAGGATGGATTACCGATTATGTGTCTTTTATATGAATCTATATGATCACATAGACTTTTTAAATAACCATTTATAACCTTGTGTGATTGCACTGTCACTATGTTTTGAATGTTAGTTTCCATCACTCATAACTTTTACGATGGAATTTTACTTTCTTTTTAACTGCTCGCGTTTTCTTGTAGCTTTAATGTAATGTTGTCTTTTAAAGCTGAAAGTTGTCCCTCAATTCCCTGTTCTCAACACAAACATGTTTAATTGTACTGGACTGTATATTCTCCCTCATTACTGTAGTGTAAGCTATGTTGGGTCCTTTTCCAAGGAGAAAGGTGGGGTAAAAATACTCTAAAATAAAAAACTAATAAAAATACTATAAAGTTTAATTAGCGACAAGAGATGAAAATTTGTCTTTCTATATTAGGAGCAGAATTAATATTAATAATGGATAAACTTACAGACTCATTGCAAGGAAAGAGTGGAATGGAACATGAATCTCAATAGGGGAAAGTGACACATTATCTCAGAGAGAAATGGAAAAAAGAATCAAAATCCATAACCTAAAAGGTATAAACCAAAGGAAGAATTGCTCCCAATATTGGTAGAGGTAGAAAATAAAAGTAAAGCAGATTGTTAATACAAATGCAAAATAAAAATGAATGTACTACTGTATTAAGGGTACGAAGAAAATAAGATGATGATGAATGATAAGAAAGTAAAACTGTTTAAGATACATTGCTTTGTTTTTATGTTATACGATTATGATAATTATTTTCTTTGTTTTTAAAAATGTAAATAAAGTTGTAAAAAACAAAACAAAACAAAAGATTACGCATGCACACACCATACCCCCTCAAGTGCATCCTGAACCACAGCACCACAGAACAGTTTGGGGTAGTTCCTGGAATTCCCATTTGGGGCCTAACTACAATTGCAGGACAACCATCCTTCCTCCTTCCCATCTACTGAAAAAGAAAGAGCTCTACAGATCTGGGCTTTTGAACTCTCCCAGCCAGTAAGTCTCCCCATGGAGTTCAATGGCCTGCAGCAGGGCTGCTTTTCCAAAGCCGCCAGTGGAAAGTGTCAGTACTTTTGATAAAGGGATGGAAGAGTGCCACAATGCTCAGCATAACCATTCATAGATCTGGTTTTTAAGCTCTCCTCTGGGATTATACAAAACAGCTGATTTAAACCTCAGACCTTTGGAGGTGAATGACAGGGGATGGATGGCTCCCTAACTGGTCTGTTCTGTCTACATGTTCATGAGGAAATCTGGTACTCGTTACTGTCAGAAAAACAAGTAGATAATGAACAACTGTGTCAACACAGGGAGAACACAGAACACTGGTTAGAGCTCAGTATTTGTGGTCCTCTTGATAATACAGTGGACCCTCGTATAACAAATGGTTTGTATAACATCAAATCAGTACAACATAAAAAATTCTGGAGATAGGGGAAATTTACTTAACAGAAATTCAGCCTATGGGGCGAATCCATACAACAGAAAAATGGTTGTGATTAGGGATTGCTGTTTTCAATGCATTCCTATGGGAAATTTGTACAAAGGAAAATTTGCTTAACAGAATTTCATTTGGAACAAATTAATTCCTTTATACAAGGTACCACTGTAATTTCAAAACCATTGATAAGGGTGGGGCTATTTGCATAATAGATCCCTTGAACAATTGATCTGTGCTTGTTACTAACATGTTCATGTATCAGGGTTCTGTGACTGCTGTGAGGATACTGTATTTTTTGTGCAGTCAAGAAGCCAGCAATACTCAAGATGGCAAAAGTTCCTTTCTAATAACCCCTTATCAGCACAGCCAGCACCCATACCGCTTGGAGCCTTCTAGAAGTCTAGAAAATGAACTTTTCTCAAGTCTGATAATAATTCCGGAGCATGTAACACATCTACTAAATGGCTCAAAGGAGCTGTAGTATTAACACAGAAAATATTTGTGAGTGTGTGTGTGAAGAAAGCCAGCATGGAAAATGTCTCTTTCAAAAGGTACAGTACTGTATACCCATTTCATCCAACATTACTTGACAAATATGCATACATATTTCTGGACACAAATCTAGCATTATTCATTAGCATCCATTCAGTGTGAAGAAAATGGGTTTGGATACATTATCCTCTGGAAGCCTTTATTGCATGCCTGCTTTGGTCAGGTTCCCAATTTTGAAAAAAAGTAAGATCAATGCACCCATTTGCAGCGTGACACCATATGAAATAAATAAAACATGATTCAGATCTAGAAGCATAAGAGCCAAAAGTCCTAGTGCAGAACTTGTTGATTACCTATAATAATGTGTTACACACAAGAAGAACACAAATTGCACTGAATTCTGTAATGAAATCTCCAGCATACGTAACAAAACTGAAATCCCCAAATGGGTGTCCTTTTTATTAGAACCAGTTAAAATTCAATGAAACCGCAAAACCTTTAAGTCCTCCAAAACTTTTCATCAAGGTAGGCAATAAAAACAGTTGCAGGGGGAAGGGCATGCAAGGACGTCCCAGAATTTGCCCAGGTTTCTTTCGTACTCATTGAGGAGGGATTTTAAATGCAATCTCGAGATGGCAATTCCAGACCAAATGAGTCACTGGTAGGTGTGGAGGTAATAGATTACTTCTAGGGATGTACACTGAGACAGGAAAGAAATTGTGAGTCTTTATTTCTGGGAGTACAAGATTAGCCCCAATTCACATATAAACCTCTTACCCATCAGACCTCATGCCCACCATAACAGCTGTCCAGATCTTGGGATTTTGTTGCTTCTCAGTCTACTATCTCATCACCACCTAGCCTGATCATGAGGTCTTTAAACTTGTGGATTTTTTTATTTTATTTTATTTTTACCCCACCTTTCTCCTTGGAAAAGGACCCAAGGCAGCTTACAGTGCTGAGGGACAATATACAGCATTAAAAGGCAACATTGCATTAAAGCTACAAGAGAACGCGAGCAGTTAAAGAGAGAGTAAAAATTCATGTTAAAGTAATTACACATTTTGAACAATTTTACCTGCCTGTGAATTCTGGATTTTCTCTGTTCTTCAACTGCTCCTGCTGTGACCTAAGCTTCCTATGAAATTGGTGACAATACCTGACACTTAAGAACAAATGTCATCTACTATGTCCTCATGTATCCTCGGTGGTGTGTTGCAGAATGCATTATTACCAGAGCTAGCTGGCCAAACTTTGACTGATTTTTGAGAAACGGTTTCACTCCTGTTTGAATCCTGGAAAACAGCTCTTTTCAAAAAGATCAGGCATATTTTAAATGAAGCAGACATGAAGGAGTCAAGGAATTCAACATTATTCACACGTGGCTGAGTTTGGATCACTCTGAACATTATGATGCTCATGCAAGATCTGCCAACTTCATCTGATGTGCTTAAATGCCTTATGTATATCATAGAATTATGTGCACTCAAGTACCTTATGGACATATCCCTCATGTTGGCAGTGCTTCCATGCACACATATGTTTTAAACTTAGACTCTTCACTTATTGTACGGACACCTCCTTGTTCTGTTACAAGACACCTATGCTTCTCGGCAGTGCTGACATGGGAATGGCAATGTCCAGACCTCTTCAGGTATGTAGATTTAAAGCCCAAGTACTGTAATCTATACAGCTATTTTAGTCAATATGCTTTAGCATAGCATATTGAAGACATAATGCTGCCTTATAGCACTGGCATTCCACCAGTATTGCCTATGTTTTTATGGACAAGATCCTAGACTGATGCAATGCAAAATCTTCCACATCTAAAGTTCAATTAACAGACAATTACCAAAGTATGCATATCTTTACATAATATATCATAATTCTAACTCTCAGCACAATATTCCTCCCTCTTTCATAACACTCCTCTTTCCAGGAACAACCAACACATCAACTAATTTGCTTGAAACCCTTTCAATATGCCATGTTGATTATAAAAGGTATACTTCCCCCCCCCACACTTCAGAAACTGACCATCCATAGTTAGGACTTTGCAGAAATGTATCAGGAATGACATCACCCATCACTACCATCTTATCTGAAGGAGCAGGCAGATGGTTCATCCATGCTTGGAATGAGAGTTTAGACTCAACAGTTCCAGTGGTACTGAAATATGAGTGTGCTTCATGTCTCCAGAGGTGAAGATAGAGGTGATGACCATGCCAGTGAGTTATAAATATTTGTTCAATGCAAAATCACAGCAACTTAGTTTGTTAGCAAGCATTACAAGCACTCTAAGGTTCATGCATTCCCACCTCTTCCTCTCTTTAACTGGGTTGCACAAACAATCGTTGCCAGTTCAGACAAAAGAGCAAATGTGGTTAACCAAATAAGGCGAGAAAGAAACTGCAACAGTTTGAATCTTGTGCATTTAATGTTGTACCTGAACTCAGCCTACATATATTTGCTCCCTAATCAATCTGTTCCAGTTCTTAATTGGAAAAGAAAGCACGAAAAGAAAATACAGAAACAATTTCCAAGCAGATTAAGGTCAAGCCGTAGTCCGACTGTTTTCAATCTTCTTCTCACAATTAGGATCTAATCTCCAACATTACCACAATGTGATTAAAACTTCCAAGACTCCAAGATACTATCAGTGACAAGATCAGCTGTCTTTTCTTACATCTCAGCTGACTATGTCCACCTGAGGTCTTTCACATTTAGGAATGTCTGTTTTACCAAGAATAAAAGCAGCTCTTCTCATTCATTTAAACCTCTTCCCACATTACAAAATATATGTTGAATCTGGTGTAGTATAATTTGATCCAATCATGCCTCATTTATGATGCCCTTTTCTTGCTACAAAACTCAATATACATATTCGGCCTGGGTGGAGGGAGACACATACGGTCTCCCAGCACCCCTGCCTGCCTCAAAATACCTTTTTAAATGCTTTAGGGGAAAAAGTTTAGTTAGAAGGGCTGTGTGTAGAAATTCTGACATGTTTTGAGAGGCTCCTGTCACCTCTAGAAAACCCATATATTTGTTATTCTTGTTTACATCTTTTAAAAATATGATACTGTAATTAGTAAAAGATATAGGGAAGCTTTTAGGTTTTATTTAAATCCTTTTTTAAATGAATCTCATTTTTGTTAACAAAAAACAAGCAAACACACAAACAAAAACCTACTACAGGACTATTTGGCAATGCCCCCCCCCCCCAAATACAACTCTTGAACTGCCCACAAATATCCCTCAGCCAACTAAGATTGCCCACCTGGATGTAAACCTTCCTAATTCGGTGCTTCCACAGCATATAAAAAGCTGGAAAAGCATTTCTGAAAGACAATAATTTAAATCTACTTATGTTAAAAAGGGAGATGACTTCTTCATCTAAGGAAAGGTAAAAACAAAGACAGCAAAATGTTACAGAAGCAGAGCAATGGTACAGAATGAAGGGACATATTTATTCCATAAACAAGGATTTGCTGGGCCTGTCCTTTGCCAAATTCTTTTTCATGGGTAAAAGGCTAAACATTCAACTCCCTGTGTAACCTTGTAAATTGTTCCACCACCCAGCAGAGTCACTGAAATGTACTGTAAGTAGTGGCTTGTTTTTAAGCAACACCTGTCCATTAAAGATACCTAGGCAGCCTCAGACAGAGAGCACTTTGCTTTCCTGAGCCTGTGGTGGCTCAGCGGACTAAGGCTCTGAAACTGTTGACTGCAAAGTCAACAGCTCGGCGGTTCGAATCCCGGGTGCTACGCAGCGGAGCGAGCTCCCGCTGATAACCGCAGCTCCTGCCAACCTAGCAGTTCGAAAGCATATAAATGCAAGTAGATAAATAGGTACCGCTGTTAAAAGCGGGCAGGTAAAACATTGTTTCCTTGCAGCCATGCCAATCATGTGGCCATGGACTCGCACAACACTGGCTCTTCGGCTTGAATACGGAGATGAGCACCACCCCTAGAGTTGGACATGACTAGCACACATGTGCGGGGAGAACCTTTACCTTTACCTTTTTTTACCCCTATTAAATGCTGTTTTCACTGTTTCAGTACATTGTTCATTGCCTGGCACTGACTGCAAAGAAAAAACTAAATGGCCAAGGGTAAAGTGTGATCAACAGTTAAGGCATAACTATATGTCACTGTTTGCTCAGAAGCTGAAACCCATTAGTGTTCCAGGGATGGGATTCAGGCAAACCTTTATAATTCGACCAACCATACTTTCAAATTAAGCCTGTGTTTACATTCAGAAGACCAGTCACAAAACAAAGCCAAATAGTTTGCTATTTTCTCAAATAATCATGCCTTATATGTTTTGACAAATTCTGCTCTTCTAATGATGGTTTTAGCTACAACCAAGAATTTGGTCCTCAGAACCAAATTGTGGAAGGAAAAAAAGAAGTCTGAATTCCTATTTCCCTGCTCCATGGGCCCAAGTTCTTATTCCTTTAATCTTATTGCCCCATCTCCGCCTCTATGTTTGCCTGTCATATCACTATTCTTTTCAAAAATATGCACATAGAAAAAAAGATGCATTCATATTGAAGTTGCATCTGGTGTTCCTCTATAAAGAGATGCAGTTTCATCACTTCTAACAATAAAAACTCTGATGAATGTCAGGCCCAGGCTGCAGCATAAATCTGAATACAGATGTGGTTCAAACACTACTTACATACAGTTTAAATCAAAAAAGACACTAGCCTGTGCAGCTTGTTCAGAAATTGCTAGCTGGGCTGAAGAAAACAGCAGCTGCATTCAGAAGTCACAATAAACCATGGTTTACCATGACAGATAGGAACCCAGCAAGTGCTGAGATTGTACACTTTTCCCTCTTCCATTCCTATTGTGAGGAGAAACTCAGAAGCTTCCATTTTTTTATTAATTGCAGTTTGTTTTTTATTGCAACAAAACCGTGATTAATCCTAACTGTACTGTAACAGAAAAAGTGCTGCCTTCAAACCATGAACTGTTAAGAAGGCTAATTTCAACAAAACATACAAGGATCAATGATAGCTCAGACTTTCCATGTTGTGATAAACAAGAGTTGATTTTTAAAAAAGCAAAAACATTCAATCTTCTCACAGCTGCACCAGAGGGAAATACTATAGAAAGGGGAATTTTTGCAATTCCCAAGGTTATGTTAATTTTTTTTTTTTTTGCTATTACTGCTCCTAGATACTACTGGGGATCTTGGTGGCAAAGTCTTAAAAAACCAACAAAAAACACAACAAGACAGAAAGACAGACAGGCTTAAAATATGAATAGATCTAGGGCAGTAGTGGCCAAACTTCAGCCCTCTAGATGTTTTGGACCACAACTCCCAGAATTCCAGGCCTGTATTGCCAATGACAAAGGACTGAGGGAGCTGTGGTCCAAAACATCTGAAGGGCTGAAGTTTGGCCACCACCAATCTAGGGCAAGTTTGCCTACTTTGGTTTATTATTATGTCCATGTGAAGCTACCAACGCCCAAAGGAAAGTTGTAGCAGACTATTTTAAAGCCATAAAACCAAGTTCGAATAGGCTTCTAGGAAGAGTAGGCATTGGTCCTGTCTACTAAAAGGAAGAGAGTAGCTGCAGGCATGCTACCTCTCCATGTGTTACATATTTTCTAAGCCTATAAAGAACAGAAGGAAAAATGTTTTCCCAAACCCTATGAGAAATGTCCACAAGCTGGAGAAAGGGCAGATGGTGAAGCAGGGATCAAAATTCATAACACAGCATGGGTTTTATACCAAAGCTTCTATCACTGGCATTTCCACCTCAAAAAGGAACAAGTACAGTGGTACCCTGACTTAAGAGCAGCTCGACTTAAGAGCAATTCAACTTAAGAGCAGAAAACTGTTGGTGTTTTAACTGCCACGTTACAAATTTTAGATATGGTCTGCTCGACTTACAATTTTTTATTTTTTATTTTTTCAGTTTTTTAGATAGGTACCCTGATTTAAGACTAGTTCGACTTAAGAGCATGCATTCGGAACGGATTAAATTTGTTAAGTTGAGGTACCGCTGTATTAACTATGGGAAAGGCTTATAGAGTTTCCTTTGTTTCTAAAAGTGAGGAGTGGGAGAGAATTCACTTCTAGAATGGGTTGCACCACCACCCCATTTTAAGCTCATTCCCTTACTCACCATCTCTCTGCCTCTCGGCATGCATACACACTGTCCCCATCACCCCACAAGAAATGGCGCACGATTCCCAACTGGCTCAGCACCCAGAGGACCAGCATTCAAAAAGCCTTTCAGGTTTCTGCTCCACAAAGGGCTCCCTGTAGCTTTCAATCACAACAGTTGGACCAACTGACCCCTCCAATCAAACTCCAGAGAGAGAGAGACAGACAGACAGAGAGAAACTCACCCAGCTCATCCCAGAGCTGTCGGCATTTGTCCGTCATGCCTGTCCCTTGCTGTCTCCAAAGAGCAAGTCGGGGATCTGCCATAAACTGTTCTGTGATGAGCGTCAGCATCCTAGCTCCGTTGGAATCTCTCATGCGCAGCATTTCGCGGACCTGGGACGGAGGAGAAAGGCGCTTTCAGTGACATGGTGAACGGATTTAGGCCAGACAAGGAACACTTTTTGTTTCTTTCAAGGCAACCGACCACAGACTTGCTTTCTGATACGCAAATTCTACAGGGTGGCAATAAATCTGGCAACGTACAACCTAAACGGCTGTGAGATCGTGCGGCTAAAATGTATATCCTGTCCTACCAAAACCCCCCCCTTTATTAACCCCCCCTGGGGGGGGGGGTGGGGGGAATCTCTCCACAGGCAGTCAGGAGACAGGCAGATATTGCAGACCTTCGCTGAAGAGCTTTGCCATTTCTCCACTTCTGCTATATACCTGCTTCAACATTAACCCACATTCCCTTTGGCTCACTCACTTTCATTCCTAAGGGTCCGAAGAAGAAAATGAGTCAAGAATTATTTATGTACAACACTCTCCTCCTCAAAATAAGTTCTGCTTCATTCTTCTTTAAATAAATATAAGAAGCATTGTAGAAGACCTGTGAAATTTTAGGGCAGGTGGTGATCTCTTCCTGCAGGATGGGCTGCACCAAGGACACTCAAGACATGATTTCCCCTATTCATGGTGCAGGCTCGACTGTGTGAGATGCTAAGTTGTCAAGCTCCTCATCCCTAAGAACCCCTGTGAGATGTTGGTTCATACCACAATGGTACTCAGGAACCTTGCTCATTTGCCTTTATCTGAATGGAGAAAGAAATGGGTTTTTGTTTGGATAGTTTGTTTTTCCAGTTTGTTGTACACTGCCCAGAGTTCCCGAAGGAAAATCAGGTGGTTAACAAGTACAAACAAACAAACAAACAAACAAACAAACAAACAAACAAACAAATAAACAAATAAATAAATAAATAAATAAATAAATCCCTCAAGAGTTGAGGGAAGGGACCTCTTATTCCTGATTTTAGCTAGTTTTAACGATGATTACCTAGTTTTAACTATGTTTTCTTGCACCTGCGAGAAAATGCTAGGAAAAACTATGATGACCTAAACCAACCAACCTCGCACCTGTTATTTAGGAGAATAGTTTGTTTTCATGGATCTTAGTTAAGTTCCACTGCATTTAAGATAAACCTGATTTAGGATTTTGACATAACATCAAAAAGCAGTTAATTGAATATGGAAATCCAACCTTCTCATCTCATGGCTGTGCAGAAGTGGAAGAGGCAAGGGTATGAGCACATGAGCATAAAGTTCATTCAAAAAACAGTTCATTGTTACGTCTGAATGTAGGTTTGGTATGCTGAGTGCTCCTACTCTTGAGTACTATAGCAACCAACATTCAAGTGATACATTTCCCTTCCTTTAACAGACGCATAAACAATAAACCAGCTTCCACTGATTTAATGACTTCTGGATGTATTGATATATAATCCCCAAAATAACTCAAGAAGCATATTGTTTGGAGGATTATGGACCAACATACTGAGATAGCACCACGTTGTGACAAGCAGTTATAGATATTCCCCAATCAGGTTAAGCCTACTAAATGCAAGAGCTAGGGCATCCATGTTGTCATTTCACTTGATGCATACAGGAAATTATTTCTATTAGCTACTTAATTTTTCCTTCACACACTTGAAATGATTGGAACACCTTGATCAAGTATGTTTGAGATATCTGCAATGGGGAAAACTATGTCAGGGATAAATTTGATATATCATGGGTTTGACTGTTATGCATATCTCAGACCATTTTATGATCACATCTCTTCATTGATTAAGTGCCGCATACCGTATGTCAACCTTATTTCTCTGAATAGACATACCAGTAACAAAATGATACAAAGCAGAAGACATTTCCCCAACTCAGAATTTAGAAAAATCCCTTTCTGACTCCAGTGTTCATCGTGGCTGGGAATTCTGCAAGTTGGAACCCTGAAAAACGAAAGGTTTGCAAGTTCTTCTCCATCCCCAGTGGCCAATAACAACTGCAATCTAAACCATGCAAGTGCCATCCCTCTATATCTGGAAAAGAATAAGAGATGAAGTCTTCAGAATAATAGAGTCCAGACTCTGGAGCTTACAGGAGAGAGAGAGAGAGAGAGAGAGAGAGAGAGAGAGAGAAGGAAATAATAATGCAAAACTGCACCTTAGGTGGGTGCGAAGTTTCTGTGAAGTGGAAGGAGAAGAGAAAAGGAAGCATGTCCTACCTTAGCAAACATGGAATTGAGTTGTTTCCCAGAACCATAGTACCCTCCTTGGGAGAGAAACAGCTTCACCTGCTCTCGAACCTGTTCCTCATCCAAATGCCAGCAATTCTCATCGTCAATGCTGGCTCCTGCTGTGGGGTCTGGTGCACCTGTAGCAAGAGAAGCCCGACAATGAAAATAAACGAGGACTCTAAAGGCACCCCAAACTGCTGATTGTCAACTGTTCGTCCATCCGGATGTTTTCATTTGGACACAAAATAAACCATAAAATGTTAGTCCAACATGAGTATTCTGATTTTTATAAGAGGAAAAAGAAATAAAAACCATTCTAACTCTGGAGTATTTTTACAACTAATGTTTATGTTTGTTGTTGTTCAGTCGTTAAGTCACACCTGACTCTACGTGACCCCACGGACCAGAGCACGCCAGGCCCTCCTGTCTTCCATTGCCTCCTGGAGTTTGAAGAACTAATATCACTTACATTGCACCATATTTTTCCATTGATAAGGTATTTTTTTCTAAAATTGTTGAGACAAAAATTGAGGGTCATCCTATATACGGTGAGATGGTGGGCAGCAACCCAGGCTCCTCTTTCTCAGCTTCCATGTGAAGGCGAGCTGAGAAAGAGCAGCCATTCCAAGATGGCTCCTCCATGACTTCTTGCCCTTGGACTGGTGGGTGGAAGAGGTGGCAGAGGCTCCCCCTTCTCAGCTTGAAGCCACCACCGCTGCCCACCAGATCCAGGGCAAGAAGACGGGGAGGATCTGTCCCAGGTGGGCTCCTCTTTCTCCTCTTTCTATAATTTTGAGTTGGAAAAATGGAGGTCATCTTATACTCAGGAGCATCTTATAGACGTAAAAATATGGTAGGTAATGCACTCAAACACAAAGGAAGCACACCAAACAAACATGTTAATGACTCAGCCTACAAAAAGCTATCCAAACTGAAGGGATACCCTAAGCCAGTGGTGGCGAACCTTTGGCACTCCAGATGTTTTGGACCACAATGCCCACAGTCCTTCGTCATTGGCAATACAGGCTTGGAGTTTGGGGAGTTGTGGTCCAAATTATCTAAAGTGCCAAAAGCTCGCCACCACTGCCCTAAGCTGCCATAAGCTAATGACATATGAGAAGGAAATTTCGATTCCATGCTGCCACAAGAACTCAGGTATTTATAATGTGATCATTCATTTGCTCATCACTTGGTTGCTCATGAAATAAGCTAGGATCAAGATAGATAGATCAGCCCCTGATCTCCAGCCTGCCAAAAAAAAAATCATAATATCAATTCAGGTGGAAATTTGGAATCTACCATGTGTAAGAACATCCTATGTCAGAGTTGCCAAACCAAGTTCATACAGTAGGACCCCGGTATACTCTGGGGATTGGTTCCAGGCCTTCCCGTGGATAATGAAAACCATGGATAAGAGAGAACACCTACCCACCCACCTCCAAACTGCTGTTTCCTGACAGTAGCTTGCTTTATGACTGCTGTTTTCAGATAATAGCTTGTTTATGGCCGCTGTTTGTGGCAGCCATTTGCTTTACAGCTTGCTTTGTGACTGCTGAATTATTTAATTTTTTCCTCTGCCAACCATGGATAACTGAATCAGTGGATAAAGAATCAGTGGATATGGGGGTCCTACTGTACCTGATGTGTTAAGACTCCAGTTCCCAACATCATCTTTCTCTACTGATACTTACTCAGCATTTGCTCTGTGACTGCATATTTTAACAGACTTTAGAAGACAGAAATCATCTTTATAAGGCACGGGTAGGCAACCATAGTGTGCTTGGAGGTGAAATATTCACATCCCTGGGCCCAATTCTCAGGTTGTGGATCTCAATACCTTAGAATCTTGCTTTAACTGTTCTTGATAATGTCTCATGTATCTTTCAATAAACATAACAGTTGAAGATTGTTGCATGGCTGCAAGTAATTCCTCTGCAGTGTTTGCCATTCCAGGGATGACTCAAGAGTTTCAAAGGCTCAATCAGGGTATTTTATTAAGAAAAAAGAATTGTGCCCCAAGGAATGGGCTTCTGTTGGCCTTTGCTAAGCCCTCACCTCTTTCTCCTTCTCTCTCCCCATCAAATATTTGTGAATCCTTTTCCTGCATCCCTGTGCATCGAATACCTCTCATGCTTTAGATTTGCATTTAGTAATGCAAAACATGATGTCTGTCTGTTAGAGCAGCTGGTAGCCTCGTGGAGGTGCCCTGCACAGCTAACCATACATTGTGTAGGATTCTAATGCCACCACACTAGACAAAATCCCCATGGGCTCAAAAGCAGCTAAATTCAAAAATGAAGAGTGTGACGTTGACAAGCTTCCTCTTATCCTTTGAGGCTTCCAGACAGAAAAGAGGAGAAAAAGAGCTTGCTCTCGGTAAGGACAAAGCTATATTTATGAAGCACTCAGTTGCTGAGCACTCCCGTGAAATTAGAAAGCATTCTGCATTGTTGTGTTGCTGTCAATTTGCACAAACCGGGGGGGGGGGGCGAAATAGATTCCATTTTCAAACCTTTGAAATGTTTCAAAGGCAGCTTTGTCAAGACCTGAACAACGAGGATACTTTGCAGAAGTTATCAGCATATCTGCATCTGGATGTCTGACATTCGATACCAACAACAAAACAAAACAGAATCCATGTTCCCTGCACCAGGCTGGCTCTGCGCAGAGAAATTCCTGGATGACAATGAAAAATCATGGTGCCTGGAGCATGCTCTGTTGAACTTTAACCTACTTGCCTCATGCATATTACTACACTTCAGTGAGTAAAGAGGTCATTCTTAGAATGGCAAGACACAGGGAAAGGAAGGAAAGCAATAGCTGGACCAGCCTTTCATACATCCCATGAATGACTCTGTCGAAGATCTGGCTCCCACCATGAAAGGGAGAAAAAATCTGTTTTTTCCAAGACTTATGTTTATATGTCTACATTCCTTCTGCTATTATACAGTATTCATCATTTCTTTCAGGTTGTTGGGCAGCAAGCATAGGCAATTAGCAGAATTTCCAAGTGTCATAAGTTACTACAAGCATACCAGAAGATTGCAGATGGAAAATCCCCAGCTGGGGAACGGGACTGGAAGAGAGTAAAATTTGTTCCCTCTTGATTAACAGATGTGATTTCTGGTACAGTATTCTGCCATTAACAAAATCTGTTTTTACTTGTATGCACATAAGTAGGAATTGGCAGTTTTGCAAAGATTCTGAGTACCTTGTATTTCAATGACAACCCTATGGAAATACTGTATAGCTTTTCAATTTATTTTTGATATTCAACTGGTTTGATCTGGATGTTGAGTCACGGCAACTGGACTTCTTTTCTTGAGAGATCGAAACATTTCACTGCTCATCCAAGCAGCTTCGTCTTGGTTGAGCAGTGAAATGTTTCGATCTCTCAAGAAAAGAAGTCCAGTTGCCATGAATCAGCTTCCAGATAAACTCAAGTTAATTCCTTTAAAACTGGGAATGTGGAGAGGGCTTCAGTTGCTAAGATCCAAGCCCCAGGATAAATCTGACAGTGATTCAAACCACAAGGGGCAAGAATGGAGAACAGAAAAGTGGGGTGGAGGAAGAAAGTTGGAAATACTAGAACACCTGGTCACAACTCACAGAATTGGTTGTGTTGGATTGCGCTTATAGGGGCTCAAGTCCAAAACATCTGGAAGTCATATGGTTCCTCATCTCCTCACTCAATCAACACGTCATAATCAGAACCCTTTGTTCCTTTCCCACACATAACACATTTCACTTCCTGGTCTCAGAGTACTTCGATAAACTCCAATTCTCCAAAAATAGCTGCTTATTCTTTCACAGTGGAGGAATCCCCTTGGGGCTAGGGTTCATATCACCCCACCCCAAGACATGAGGAGAAACCCTGCAGGTATTTAAGGGCATTTTGGGGGAAGGGAGAACAAGGAAAAGGTTGTGTGGTCCCCAAGATTATACAAACATAAGAATGGATGGTACTTTTTATTGGACCAGTAAAATAAATCAAACAAATCACAACTTTATGTGGAGACAATGTCACTTATTCAGGCTTAGCTGAACCCCTCCCTGGGTAAACCACACAAAAACTGAACACAAGAATCCAAAAACTGGTGTTATACTGTATGTCTGTGACAGTTGATGTCAGCCCTCTTGAAGCTGCTGTGTAAACCATCCCTGCAGCATGGTTTGGAAATTCTACACCCCCTCTCTTAGGACCCAAAGGCTGTCAATTATTCTGTGATCACACACACACACACACACACACACTGCTTTGAAACTACGGTTTCAGTTTGGCTGTGAGGATGGGGAAAACATGACAAATACATAGCAATCTCTAGCACAGGTTATAAGTTGGTGAGTGAACTACCTCCCCACCAGAAATACCAGGGCTGGTTATGAACTAAGTAGATCTCATAAATTCTAAATGGGTTAGTATCTGAACTGAGTGTGGAAAGGAAAAATTTAACCATTATAAATAAAATATAAAAATGCAGGTTAAAACCGCAAGCTTCATGCATTCCTAATTCTAGCTTACAGCTTTAGTCCCCTTAAAGAGGAAAATTCCTCAGCCCAATATTATTTTATGTAGTCATGTGCCTTGTTCATGCCTCTTAATTCCCCAGTGTGCTCTCATGATGAGAATCCATTGCATGCATGTTTACATTACTGATTAAGTTTATAGGCCATACTGGACTAAGCAAGAGGTGTGCCAGATGTTGGATTTTTTTTATTTAACATAAATTCCGCTTGAAAGACAGGTGATACATCTCCAGTTCTCTGAGCTGTGTCCAAATAATGGCATGTGAGGAAAAATCAATTGATTTGTCCTTTCCTAATCAATACCAAAGCATGAGAGATCTTTAATTCTAACCTAGGAGGTACGTCTTGTCTGTCATCAACGGAGGATCAAGGATATAGGCTTTGCCTTTGGAAGTAAGAAAGGAGTAAATGTTTCAGAGGAGAAACTGAATATGAGCTATACTATTATCACAAATTAATTAGCTAAGATCTAAAATGAGGATTAAAAAAAACCCCAGATCACTCATCCTCACTTCAAAATGCACAAAAAGAAACAATAGTGTCCCCCCCCCATCTGTCTCCACCACCCCCCCCCCACCCCCAAGCATCACAGTTAACAAGTCACTGGCTGCCTTCTGCTAGCACTATGGTACCTGACAAATCCCTACATGGTAACATGTTCGGACATTGGATTTTTAAATCCCAGGAGCTACAGAACAGAGAATGGACTCTCACAGCTATCAACACCCTCTAAAATCTGGACTAGAGTGTCTATAGAACTAAAGACTGCACAGCTTTAAACTAGCCATCTATTGAACTATAGCTGGAGCACATGCAAAGGGCTCTGGGTTGGACAAGGAGATGCTGACCTACATGCATGCTAAATATACATCTACAGAACCAGGAAATTCTGGAGGCAGCAGAGTTTCTGGTTAAAGTGAAGAGGACCCACATGGAGTGGATTTGCAGAGGGGCTGAAAATGACCCCCTACAGCAATAGTTCCCAGCCATGGGTACCCAAGTTGTTCTTGGACTACAACTTCCAGAAATCCTAGCCAGCACTGCTAGGGATGAAGGCTTCTGAGAGTTTTAGTCCAAGGACGTCTGGGGACCCAAGATTGGGAACCTTTGTTCTACAGAATTTTCCACCTCCTGTCTTTGAAGCAGTTGAACATATACACACACATTAAATTATCCTGTACATTATGATCCAAAATACAGTGAAACAGAATGGCCAAGGTACACCATACCAGACATGTTAAAGCTCAACCCCACTTGCAGAAAAGCACTATTTCCTGACAGCAAAGTAGAGTAGTGTATCTTGATCTTGAGCATGGAGGGAAAAACTTGCCCATCCATATCCCAAATCTCTCGGCCACATAACTTTTCTTATCCTTTGGTTTCTGTCTTAACACAACACTGAGTGTTTAAAAAGGAAGGGACTGAGGCAACGCAGAACAAAACAGAACAGCAACTAGGCCACCCTTCTTTCTGTCTCTATAAGACTAGCCAAGAGGCCTCACAATCACAGGTATATCAAGCTCAAATATGCAGGCCCATTTTAAGACTACCAATACTCAAACTCTCTCTCTTTCACTTCTATACCTTCAATCTTCTCCATCAGCATCTAAGCAGAAATATGAGTAAATATTAGTGTTGTTGTTTTTTAAATTTTATAATATATGGAAACATATGGCTTAAGTGATTTCACAAACCAGGATGGGGAGTAAAGAACATCAGGGTTCCAGCTTTCAGAGCTTGGAGTTGTTGGCCACGCCGGGCTTGAAGGACTGAGGCAGTCCAAAAAAGGTAACCCCTCCAAGTTCTGCTTGGGCTTGAGTTCAGATTATATTTGCCCTCTTTCATCTGGGGACTTACAAAGTACATAGGAAAGTGCCATTTTGGCCATAATCACCACCTCTTCTTTTCTGAGAAAGATCAGGTCTGCAAACAACACATTTTGACCTGGAACATTAGCAAGCACAACATTTAGAAAGCCAACTAGACTGACTGACTGACTGACTCTTACCACTGGCTGTGAATTATCCTTTGGCCAGGTTATATTCTTCTTTGGAAAATTACCAGCAGAGATTAGAAAAATTGATGTATTCTCAAAGGCTTTCATGGCCAGGATCTGATAGCTGTTATGAGTTTTTCGGGCTGTTTGGCCATGTTCTGGAAGTTTTTCTTCCTGATGTTTCACCAGACTGTGTCTGGCATCTTCAGAGAAAACTTCCAGAACACGGCCAAACAGCCCGAAAAACTCACCACAGCTATTAGAAAAATTGCTTTGGGGCTAAATTGCCAGAAACCTTAACCATCAGTCATGCTGACCAGAAGATTGATTCTGGGAGTTCTAGTTCCAAAAGCAATGTTCCCAAGCGCTGTGACTTATAAGAAGTGATTTTAGCTAGGCAAACTTACCATGCACCTGATTGATTTCTGAGTTGGAGGATAAGATTTCATCAGCCAGCTTCTGGGCTGTCGGGAGCACTTCCGTATGATGGGCTGTGATCAAATACTGAACAAACTTTTGGAGCTGGTCCCTGTTCATTTGGAAAAGGGTCTCTGAGATAGGAAGACGGAGTTTGACCTGATCAGGCTTGCGAATCCTGTACAGCGAGAGTGCCACAACATGAGCACAATAAAATATGTCCTTGTTCCCACAACCACAGGTCACGGAAGTTATTTTACACCGGTCGAAGCTGATGGCTACTTTGAAGGTCATTTCTGGTTCTGTTGCAGTGGCAGGCTCTGTTACTGTGCCACTCAGGTGGAAACCTAGAAGGAGAACAAAAAGGACAAAAGAGTAGTTAGCTTTGCAAATAAGCTTGATTAGAATCAACAACTCGGGTGGCATTAATATTGCTAAGAATGTCAACATTATCCTCTTTCAAGACTGCTCAAACTGCACAAAGGACAGGCCATAATCAGACGGCACTGCTCTCGCTCCAAAGAACTGAGTCTCGGGGGGTCAAAACAATTGGATCCTTTGATTAACAGGGGCAAAGATGCCTCTTAGCCACAGCCACAGCTCATTACACATTGAGGTAAGCTGCAGTGCTTTCACTAAGGGAGGCTGCATTTTCTTAGCAACTCTAGACCATTTCAAGTCATCACTGTGGCAGCATTAAGTATTTGGGGGTGGTTTGGCCTTCAACTGGGAATTAAGACCTCAAAGACCTGCTCCTGGAGATGATGAAAACTGGTAGACCTGCTTTGCTTTGAGATCAGTCATATTTGAGTGTCAACACTGTGCTGCTACTGCAGCCATTAGCCAATATAATACAGTGATACCTCGACTTACGAACAGCTCAACTTCAGAAAAATTCAACTTATGAAGCAAATTATTAGAAGTGGAGTTCCAAAAAAACTCAAGATACAAAAGGAAATCAATTTCCAGTGATTATCTTTTAGTATGGAGCTCCGTCCCATGCATGCTGTACATAGAGTTTCTGGAACCAGGGCATCAGTTTCCAATGATTTCCTTTCAAAATGGAAATTGATACCCCTGTTCTGGAAATGCTACACATAGCTTGCATGGTGTGGTGCTTCATACTGAAAAGCTCTGTTTGACAGGTCTGGCTGTGGGAAATGAGGGCAGCCCCCCTTTGCAAACAGACTTGTCCCAAAAAAAAAAAAGCTAAGAGGTGTGGCGGCAAGGAAACACAGAGCAAGCAGTGGGAAAATTCAAACAGTGCTGCTTGCTGGGTTCTGCCTTGCCCTGTGCCTCTCAGTCGTTGTTTTTGTAAAGAACCCAGAAAGCAGTGCTGTTTGAATTTTCCTGCTGTTTGCTGCGGCGGCAGACACGCACACACACACAAACACACTGGAGAGTCAGGAGGAGGAGGGGGAGGAGGGGGGGAGAGAGACAGAGAATGAGAAAGATAGGGGGGGCTGCCACAGCAGAATGCTCTTTAGGTTAGACCACCTTCTGTTGTGACAGGTGCACAAGAGAGGAAATGCAGCTGCTGCCTTTCTCCTTTCATGTGCTCACCACAACCGAAGGTGGGGTAACCCAAACACACCTACACACACACAAGCCTGCCCAATCCAGCAAACTAGGGGAAAAGCTTCTTCCCTTTGCTGTGTCAGTGAGAAAGCCCCACAATCAACAGGTAGCCAAAGGCTGCTTCTCCCAGCCCAACAGCCAAGTGATTTTGACAGCTGTCAAAATCAGCTGGGTGTTGGAGCACCCTTCGGCTGCCAGTTGAGTGCAAAGGGGGGGGGAGTTTTTCCCCTGGTTTGCTGGGTCTGGGCAGGCTTCCCATAGGAATGCATTGAAAACCAATTAGTCCGTGCCCCCTTTCTTCCTTTTTTCCAACTTCTGGAATGAATTAATTGATTTTCAATGCATTCCTATGGGAAACCGCATTTCAACTTATAAATTTTTTGACTTCTGCAAATGCATTCGGAATGGATTAACTTCGCAAGTCGTGGTACCACTGTATATATGTTGATTTTAAAAGCTAATTCTTCTATGTAAAGAATGTTTCCAACTGAACCATCACATTCTGCACTCTTCCATTTACTTTCCTTTATTGTTTTTAATTTGAAGGGAAATATTTCTGCAAGTTACAAACTGAGAATGGAAGAGACAGCAGGAAAAGAAGGAGGAAAAGAAGATATCTATACTACAACATTATATCAGTTTGATATCACTTTAATTCCCAGAGCCCTACCCTTCCAGACTATCCAGGTCAAAGAAGAGACAGGGCACACTTCTGAGGATGAAGTCACTGCCCCAACTCAGGAGGTAGATGGGTGGAGGAATGTGACTCAAAGGAGTAGAAGGCCAAGGCATCGCTCAGAGAGTCTCATATTGCACAATCAATTTGAGGCTCTTTCCCTCAGCACACCTCATGAGGCACACACAGAGGAAGAATTGGTTCCACCGGAGGATCTCTCCCTCATCACTATTGATGAGACACAAGATCAGGTACATGTAGATGAACAGGCTGCAGGAGAGAAGCTTCTTGTACTAGGGGATTCTATAATTAGAAATACAGAGGGATGGATTTGTGACGAGCATGATAACCGTATGGTCACTTGCCTGCCAGGTGCAAAGGTTGCAGACATCACGAGAAATATAGATAGCTTGTTAGAGAGAACTGGGAAGGAGCCAGTGGTCATGGTACATGTTGGTACCAATGACGTTGGGAAGGCAAAGCGGTCAGTCTTGGAAGCCAAATTCAGGTTGTTAGGTAGAAGATTGAAGTCCCGGGCTTCCAAGGTAGCATTTTCAGAAGTGCTACCTGTTCCACGTGCAGGACCCGCCAGGCAGGCAGAACTCAGAAGCCTCAATGCGTGGATGAGGCGATGGTGTCGAGAGGAGGGCTTTAGATTTGTCAGGAACTGGAGAACATTTTGGGACAAGCCAAACCTGTTCAGGAGGGATGGGTTGCACTTGAATCAGGATGGGACCAGATTGCTGGCACTCAACCTCAAAAGGGCAGCAGAGCAGCTTTTAAACTGATAACTGGGGGAAAGCCGACAGGAGCTGAGTGGCATCCGGTTCGGAACACATCATCCTCGGGGAATGAGGTTGAAGAGGGTAGAAAATCACATAGAGATGGCATAGCAGGTATTAGCACTGGGAGAATAACGGAATATGACAGTTTGTCTACTGATAATAAAAGCTGTGCGGGAGAAAGAACAAGGCAGCAGCTGTTGTTGCGGGACCCACTGTACAGGTGCTTCTACGCCAATGCTCGAAGCCTCCGAGCAAAGATGGGAGAACTTGAACATTTGGCAGCTAGGGATAACATAGATATAATAGCCATAACAGAAACCTGGTGGAATGTGGAGAACCAGTGGGATACAGCAATCCCAGGCTATAAACTCTATAGAAGGGATAGAGAGGGGCGGGTTGGAGGAGGAGTGGCCATCTATGTCAAAGAAGGGGTAAAATCCAGCAGAATGGAGATGGACAGAGGGTCTGACTCCACCATAGAATCACTGTGGGTTAAACTACCAGGTCCAAGGAGTGATGTGATCATTGGAGTATTCTATCGTCCACCAGATCAAAACCTTGAGGGAGACCTTGAAATGAGGAGAGAAATCATGGAGGTGGCTAAGAGGGATAGGATAGTAATCATGGGGGACTTCAATTATCCCCACATTGACTGGGCCAATGCGAGCTCTGGGCAAGAAAGAGAAACTGGGTTTCTCGACTTGCTGAATGACTGTGCCTTAGAGCAACTTGTCACGGAGCCCACCCGAGAACAGGCAACTCTGGATCTAATATTGTGTGATACTCAGGACCTGGTCAGGGGTGTGAATGTCACTGAGCCTCTGGGGAACAGTGACCATGCTGCAATTACCTTTGCCATGCATGTCGGAGGAAGAGTGTCAACCAAATCAGACATAAAAACCCTTGATTTTCGAAGGGCAAACTTCCCTCAGATGAGGAAACTAGTTAGAGAGAAACTGAAGGGGAAGGTTAGAAGAATCCAATCTCTTCAGCGTGCATGGAGCCTGTTTAAAACAACAATAATAGAGGCCCAGCACAAGTGCATACCACAAAGAAAGAAGAGCTCATTTAAGTCCAAGAGGACACCGGCATGGTTAACAAGTGGAGTTAGAGAGGCTCTAAAACACAAGGAGAGGTCCTTCTGTAAATGGAAATCCTCCCCAAATGAGGATAATAAAAAGGAACACAAACTCTGGCAAAAGAAATGTAAGAAAATGATAAGGGAGGCAAAGAAAGACTTTGAGGAATGAATGGCTAGCAATATAAAGGGTAATAATAAAAGCTTCTTTAAATATGTTAGAAGTAGAAAACCTGCCAGAGAACCAGTTGGCCCTCTGGATGGTGAGGGAGGAAAAGGGGAGGTTAAGGAAGACTTGGACATTGCAGAGAAATTGAATGAGTTCTTTGCGTCTGTCTTCACGACAGAGGACCTTGAGCGGATTCCGCTGCCTCAGCCGCCCCTCTTGACTAAAGAATTAAATCAAATACAGGTTAAAAGAGAGGAGGTTTTAGGACTAATTGATAAATTGAGGATTAACAAGTCACCGGGCCCAGATGGCATCCACCCAAGGGTTATTAGGGAACTGAGAAATGAAATTGCAGATCTCTTAACGGTTATATGCAACTTGTCTCTTAAAACGGCCACAGTGCCGGGGGACTGGAGGATAGCAGATGTCACACCAATTTTTAAAAAAGGAAGGAGGGGGGACCCAGGAAACTACAGGCCGGTTAGCCTTACATCTGTCCCAGGGAAGATGGTGGAAAGCCTCATCCAAGAGAAAATCTTAAAACACATAAAAGAACAAACCTTGCTGAGAGAAAATCAGCATGGCTTCTGTAAGGGTAAATCTTGTCTGACAAACCTCTTAGAATTTTTTGAAAAGGTCAACAGGCACGTGGATTTGGGTGAACCGGTTGATATAGTCTATCTGGATTTTCAAAAAGCTTTTGACACAGTCCCTCACCAAAGGCTGCTGAGAAAATTGCACAGTCAGGGGATAAGAGGGCAGGTCCTCTTATGGATTGAGAACTGGTTGAAATCCCGGAAACAAAGAGTAGGTGTCAATGGGAAATTTTCGCAATGGAGAGAAGTGAAAAGCGGTGTGCCCCAGGGCTCGGTCCTGGGACCGGTGCTTTTCAATCTGTTCATAAATGACCTGGAGACAGGGATAAACAGTGAGGTGGCCAAGTTTGCAGATGACACAAAACTTTTCCGTGTGGTAAAAACCAGAGAAGATTGTGAAGAGCTCCAGAAGGATCTCTCCAAACTTGGGGAGTGGGCTGAGAAATGGCAAATGCGTTTTAATGTAACCAAATGTAAAGTAATGCATATTGGGGCAAAAAACCCAAACTTCATCTATCACCTCATGGGCTCTGAGTTATCCGTGACGGATCAGGAAAGAGATCTTGGTGTGTTGGTGGACAGCTCCATGAAGGTGTCTCCCCAATGTGTGGCAGCGGTGAAGAAGGCCAATTCCATGCTAGGGATTATCAAAAAGGGGATTGAAAATAAAACAGCCAACATTATAATGCCATTATACAAAACAATAGTAAGGCCCCACCTGGAGTATTGTGTACAATTCTGGTCACCGCATCTCAAGAAAGACATAGTGGAACTGGAAAAGGTGCAGAAGAGAGCGACTAAAATGATTACCGGGCTGGAGCACCTCCCTTATGAAGAAAGGCTAAAACATTTGGGCCTCTTTAGTCTGGAAAAAAGGCGCTTGAGGGGGGATATGATTGAGACGTACAAAATAATGCAGGGTATGAGTAAAGTGGATAGAGGGAAGCTCTTCTCTCTCTCCCAAAACACCAGAACTAGGGGACATACACTCAAATTGAGGGCTGGGAGAGTAAGAACAGACAAAAGAAAATATTTTTTCACCCAGCGCGTTGTAAGTCTATGGAACTCCCTGCCACAGGATGTGGTGATGGCATCTGGCCTGGATGCCTTCAAAAGGGGATTGGACAGATTCCTGGAGGAAAAGTCCATCACAGGTTACAAACCATGATGGAGATGTGGAGTCTCCAGGCTTTGAACCGGGTTGCTTTGGGGGCCAGATGCAGGGGAGTGGTGTCGGGAGACAGATATCTAGTCTCATGCACTCCCAAACGCACCTGGTGGGGCCGCTGTGAGATACAGGAAGCTGGACTAGATGGGCCTTTGGCCTGATCCAGCATGGCTCTTCTTATGTTCCCATGCCTTTTCTCACAATGTTACTCCTTAGGCTTAGGCTATTGTCTTGGTTAGGGGAGCCTCACAAGAGGAAAAGTGTATTTCAATTATGGTGTTGTGTGTCGTTGCTCAGAGTGGCCTTTGGCCAGACGGGTGACATAAAAATGAAACAAACAAACAAATAGACTGGAAATAAATCATTTTTAAGGGGCAGGGAGTATGAAGGGAAAGCTGAAGGAAATCCACCTTGTAGACTCACACTATGATTACTTTCCCTCTTGCTGCTTTATAAGGAGATGAGTATAGACCATGCAGTGACCTTTGTGTTGTGTCACCAAATGCTCAGTTTGCTCTTATAAATCATACAAGGCATTCGGAGTCACAGTTACTAAATGTGTAAACTGGCAATAATAATACAGTTTTATCTTGAGGACTGTTGCTTGTATTACTTAGACAACATACAGAACACTACAAGGACTTGGAAAATAACTGAACAGATATTTTTATAGCTATATGGGAACTGTAGTATCCTAAAGTAAGCAGAACCAAAGAAACAAAAGCAAACACATTTAATAGACCCACCCCTGAAGGTAAAATGGATCATTTGGTGAAATTTGGTTAATTTGCTCTTTTCTTCTCCAAACTGCTCCACAAACTACTCCACTCCTGTACGTATTCCCAGGTGAACACTAAAAATTATCAATCTGCTTATTTTGTATTGTCCCAGTAACAAAAGTATGTTGATTCTTTTTGTTGATACAGTATGGAGGATTTAGTAATAAGTATATCTAGTAATCTGAAACTATTAACAATGTTTTCTCTCAGAGATTCTGGCATTTGATTTTTACCTCTGAGAGGGTGCACAATACTAATTTGTATTCGTACTCTCACCAGTTGTCCTCTTTGTACAACTGCAAGGATGCGGTAACTAGTTCCCTGAGACCTATGATATGTCAAGCATGAAATTACAAAAGAGGTATTTTATTGATAGCTTATGTGCTTTATTTAGAGAAACATGTTGCTTACTCATAGGATCACAGAATTGTGAGGCTGGCAGGGTCCCAAGGGACAACATTTACAAAGCCTAGATCCAAAAATGCTTAACAGGTACACCCTAAGGCAGTGATGGCAAACCTTTTAGAGACTGAGTGCCCAAACTGGGATTCAAAACCCACTAATTATTCGCAAAGTGCCAAAACAGCAATTTAACCTGAATACAGGTGGCTGTGAAGGGACAATGTCGGGTGCTCACAGAAAGGGCTCCGAGTGCCACCTTTGGCTCCCATGCCATAGGCTCACCAACACTGCCCTAAGACAATCTTCACACCATACTAATTTTCAAGTATACATTTCAACAATGAATGTTGAACCTGTTGAAATGGTAGAACACAATATCACCTGCTTTCAATCTTAAAGATCCTGGGTTAAACACAGTATGCCTTTATTATTATTGTCCCCTTTCCTAATACCATACTTAGTTCCATTTCCCACTGAAAACAGGGACAAGAGGAATATTCATGGTAGTCTCAAGACGTATTCTTCACTTTCTAACTGGACTGGATAAAAGCAGTTATTCTGAAGAGTTGTCATGAAGTTCTCTCCTAACTCTTTAGCAGGGAAGGTTAAACTGAGACACAAGAAGAAGAGATGTACCTGACCAAAATATCATTCATGTTTCCACTAATATTGTACCAGGCAGTCAATGTACTGGAAACATTAATCCATGACATGTGGGCATACTCTTCAAAGAGGAAAATGAATTAGAGGGATGCTGGAGGAAGTCATGCTCCAGAGAAATGTTGTGAAGGGTGCACTAAGGAGAAGAAATAAGATATTCTTCATCATCTTACAATCAAGATAGTCCTTCAATAGCCTCTCAAACCAAATGCACTAAGGTGCTTGCAATTCTCACACTCTTATTGGAATACGGTATATGAGCTTTGGCTGTCCTGAAGGAAGCCAAGAAATTCCAAGGAGGACTGAAAATGTGTGTCTAGGCAGTACAGTAGTCTTCATTTTTGGGTAAAGATGGAACAGAATCTTATAGGGACTAGAAGCTAATCATGATACATATAGTTCTCCAATGACAATATTACTTTCTTTTCTTGATGTCCATTTACTACCTAATAGTGTGAGAAACTTTCTACAACTATATTTCAGACACAAGCCTACTGTAGAGGAAAGACACATATATTGCACACCGAAAGAGAAAAATGGTTGAATTCCTTTAACTTACGTAAATCCCTTCTACGTTTGCCACCCCTTACAAGATTTCTGAGAAAAAATAAACCAGCCGTTTTTAATCAACAACATCAAAAACATCTATATGGTACTGTTCCCTTTAATGCCATGCCAAAATCCACATCCAGATTCAATTAAGTATTGAGAGATTCATTTTACTGTAAGAACTACAGTATTTTTAATAAGTTTCACAAATAGACAGTAAAGAGCTGTACTACTTGCACTGATATAAAGACAAGGTATATCTATGAAAAAAAATCCCATTAAAAACTAAATTGGAAAACATATGAACATGCCTCATTTTACTGATTTTATTATTATTTATTCATTCATTCATTTAAAATATTTAGAAAACATTTAAAGCTAAAAAAACTTGAGTATTCCAATATCAAAAAGGAATCAAACAAGTACTGTATTGTATCAAAGATGGTAAATAAAATTGATACTAAAAGCAAATTTAAAAACAACAGAACACAACCATCCATTTTTCAAAAAGCCCTCTCAGATTGCCAGTCATTACAGAAAAGCCTGCCTGAAGAGAAAGCTCTTGACCTGCTTCAGAAGGACAGCAAGGATAGGGCCAGCCTTCCAATTACGCTGCATGGGATGGTGCTTGGGACAGCACCTCCCAGCTGATGTTTACGACCTAAGTCTGAACTCACCTCACATGAACAGACCCAGAATGGACATCAGTCATGAATGTTTGAGCCTCTTATCTACTGTACAATTTTTTTCCTGTGCTATCCGCAAAGGGATGGTACCCAGCCTGATGAAGGAGTTTCTCTATGAACACTTGCAGTTTGATTTTTCTAGTCATTTAATAAAGGCATCACCCTACTCTTACACATGTGTAATCTTTAAGACCACATGAACTTTTCCTAAGTCCTCCTGGACTGTAAGTGGTTCAGCCTGTGTAAAGGTAAAATGAATACGACAGGTGGGAAACTTGCAGAAGCACCTTAACGGGGATGTTTAATACTCAAAAAATTTCTTCCAGCAAATCAGCAATTTTAGTGCAATACTGATAAATCATCCATGCGTCTAAATATTTCAAGCAAGGGATTATGGGAGGTGTAGTCTTGCACCCCTGGAAGGAATCAGGTTTGGACAAGCTATGCATGTGTGATTTCTGCTAGTACTGTACAGTATTTAGCCCACTGGAGGAAACTACCTATCACATGATAAATACCTGCATGATAAATACAATGACTTAGGTCAGAAAACCCTCCATAGTTTAAGTTACAATCCTACACATTGCCTGGAACAAAATATTAATGAAAGCAGCAGAACTTACTTCTCAGTAAGCACAACACAGTTGGATAGGAAATTTATTGCAAACTCTCACTCTCCTCTTCCTTTCCTTCTCTCCTTTCACATGCCTCTACGTTTGGATTCCCATAACCATACCTGAGTTGAACAGCTAATCTAGACTACCGTTTGGATTTTATTGTTAACTGATTTTAAATATCATAACAAACTATGTTTACAGCAATATATAGACGAAAATGAGAAGCAGAATTCAAGTAGAGGGAGAGTGGGAAAGGAAGCATATATAGCACATATTCATCCAACCCTCCATAAGAATCCACATTTATTGTAAACATTGCTCTATGGTCTGGCCGACTGCACAAGAATTAATATGATAGTTCCAGAGGCAGCTGAGTAGCTGTTACATTTTAACCATCTGTTTTCAGGCATCCTGAAATGAGCTTGGACCTTTATTATATTTGGCCAGAAGTTGCTATACAGTATTTGTCAATTTTTATGACAGCTGAAAACAGTCTAAGTAAAACCGGACACAACTCAGATCCTGCATTTCTGTATCATATTAGCTGAATATACATCTGGCGACTGCCAAATTTATTTGGTTTTAAACTGTAAATCAAGTGTCAGTTTAATTTCTAGCTGTTATGATAGCACATCTATTTAAGCTTAACCAGAAAAGAAAAGCATATGAAAAATATTTATCAAAGGCTTAACCAAAGATTAAACATTGTTGGAAAAAAAACTGGCCCAAAGGGTTTGCTCAATCCAAAATATTTACATTAGCACTTGGCATGTTTTGGTCTGACTGGCTGACCAGTCACCCTTGCATTAGGTCCTCAAAAGCAAAAGGTAAACACTAACAAATCTTAGTAAAAATAAGACAACGGATTTGCAGAAAAATACTGCCCCATTCTTACTAGAACTTCTCAAAGGGAGTGACATGTAGAGAAAAAGAATATATATACTTAGTATCTGCAAACAAAATTATTGCACCAACAAGAGTTGGTGAACTATAATGGATAGCATATGGAATTTTAATCTGGAGAACCCAGGTTCACTTTTTAGTTGAGCCACAAATCAGTCTACTACTGCCTCCAAAGACATACAGTATCTTCAAACCACAGCAAACACAGACTGTGGTATCAAGGAGTTGACCAACTGCCAAAAAAAGCAAGCTAATTTGCAACTTTCAAAACTGCCAGAAGATGATCACACATAGATTATTGCTGCTTGTGAAGTTGCTGGTTTGTCTGCTTTCATCTCATTGATCTACAGTACTACCATCCAGCCATTATATCTTATTATTTTATTATGTTGTTGTTGTTCAGTCTTTCAGTAGTGTCCGACTCTTCGTGACCCCATGGACCAGAGTTCACCAGGCCTTCCTATCTTCCACTGCCTCCCAGAGTTTGGTCAAATCCATATTGGTTGCATTGATGACATCATCCAACCATCTCCTATTTTATTATATATATATTTAAACAATACCTATTGGCTTAACCTACTTTACCAGGTGGTTTGGGAATGAAAAGATGAAAAATGGAACAATAAAGTATTTTGGACCAATTTGCATCTAAAACTGTTATACAAACAGAATGTAAATAAAGGCTGACTCTATGGTAAAAGGCAGTTCAGTGTAAACATTGGAGATACATCTGGGAGAAAAGTCTTAACTTTAACTGTATAGCGATGGGGACTGAGCTGCCTATGAATGATCAGGAAAGAGACTTTGAGTTCACGAGAGACAGCTCAGTGAAAACATTAACCCCATGCAGAAGCTAGGAGAAACTATGAAATTCCATTCTAGAGACCATAAGAAAACAAAGGACTGAAAATAAACTCTGAGTTTCATGATACCTTTGCACAAAGGTATACAATGCAGCTACATTTGGAATACCTGTACTTTGTTTGTTTATGACCAATGCATGCAAAAAGGGACTCCGTAGAGCTAGAGATGGTGTAGAAAGGGTGAAAAATAATTGTGGAGCTGGATCTTTCTTACCAACTTTGTTGTTTCTTGGCTTAGAAAGGTATATAAGGAAAGACATCATAAAAATTCTTGAAAGTACGCATTTTGTAGAAAGTGTAGATAACAAATTTCTACCTAATCAATCTGAACAGTGGAAGAATCAGTGGAAGGAGAGACAAAACACAATATTTTCCCCCACACAATGCATAGTTAAATTATGGAATTCACAGTTACAGGATATGGTGATAGCTGCTGTTAACTTAGGTTGGTTGGAAATGGTGTTTGAGAGAATAAGGCTATTACTCCATGGCCATCTTAATATAGTTATTAGCTGTAAAAAGAGGTAAAACTATAAAACAGCTCAAGGTTGCAAATAATGAAGAATAGTAAAAATGGAACAAGGATTTTGTTACCGGTATATATACAAGTACAGTACACAATGGAATAAGCAACAATTGTGTTTTTTTAAAAGTTTCACCAGAATAATTCTTATGAAACATTTGTTGGTTTCTTTGTTTGTAGACAGACAGACAGACAGACAGACAGATCTCTTAGTTGGCCAAATTATTTCAAACTAGATCTAAAAATATTCCCAAGGTTTGAAAATGTTTAGGACTACAACACTAGCCACCTACATGAGTTTCATTTGGAAAACATGTAAAACAAAAATTAAAACAGAAGCGTCATGGCATCTTAAGGATTAACAAGTTTATTTCTGCATGACCTTTCATACTGTGTATGTCAAAACATTTCCTCAGCCCCATAGCTGCTTGGTCCACATCAGCCTTCCATCTGACAATTCACACCCACACTGAAATAAATATGTTTGTTCTTTAAGATGCCACAATTTCTCTGTTGTTGTTGATATAGTCTACGATGGTTATCTCTCTGAAATGTAAAAAAAAAACCAAAACAAGCAGACATTGGACAAAAAAGGTTAGAAATAAATTTGCATGGCTGTCCCACTACAAGAAGCCACAAACAACTGCACATCAGAGATTTTTAAAACTTCCTTTTTAAAATAATCCCCCAGTCAAGATAATTATTCTATGGGGAATTAACCACCACCACCACCATTACAAGTTCTGCCCAACACTACTGCATTTAGAAAAGATTTAAATACAGTACTTAAACTTTAAATACCAATCATCTCTAGAATGTGTTCCTAGACCAAACTCCAGGTGCAACATTAACTTTACCTTACTAGAATGGTATTCAGATCATAGTTAGGGAAAGAATAAAAGGTCAAGGAAACGTCACCGATCTCGATTCATTCCTGTTCCAGCAATGAGAGAAAACTGACGTGAAGGTCAGTCTCTTCCCAAGGGGTGTTGCTCTTTTACAGGAATTCTCTCTCAAACATAAGAAGCCAAGCTCCTTCTTTGGAAGAACAAATCTCAACAAAAAAAATGAACAGTTGACTTAATTCTAAAGTTCATTTTGTGTAGTCATAATGAGACGAACCTTATTTTGATCCTGGAAGACTCCTTTACAGTAAATATAATAGAATTTGGAAGGCAATCTCATGTATGTACTTTATCTGAAAGCAACCTATATTTATTTTATGAATACATATGGAACAAACAAAATTCCTATCTCACATTCATGTAAATGTTTTAAATATTTTAATGTACATTGGGCAAACTTTAATAACTAAAGCAGCCATTTCAAAAAAATTGTGACATCTAAAATTATTCTCACAAATTTTCAAGGTGTGAAGGGGTTGCAAATTACAGGTGGTCTAGGGGTTTTTCATGGTTTCTACAGAACCTTCAAATAACTACTTAATATTTATGGAGAGGGGACCTTTTTCATGATTAAAAGGTTAGTAAATGTAAAAAAACCCAACAACCCCACATATCCCTGGTTCAGACCTAATCTCTAGTAAAAACTTGAAAACCTGTATTGACTTAGCCACTATTCTCTGAACCCCCATTCACCATTTTCAATGCAGATAAAATATCAGCTTCTTTTACAGGATGTTCATTAGGACTGAAATAATGCACATAAATCAGCTCGAACACTGAGTAGGTTCCATATAAGTGCTAAGCTTTGGGGATTTCTGTAAAGACATAGGGGGTGTGAATCTGAGAGGCAGCGATAATAACAGAAATGGTTTTCTGCTCATAGTTTTAGTCTTGCCTTGATACAGAACCTGATGGTTTTTGAGAAAAAAATCACATATTGTATTGCTGCACACACGAGGCATTGGCTGTTATTACCTTGCATTCTACCAGGCACAGCTGCTCTGCAACAATGCAGATTTCTATCCCCACCACCTCTACACAGCATATCATCTTACTGAGCATGTTCAGCCTCCAGCTCTGAAACACCCACATCTAATCACCCTAACCTAATTCAAACTGTGTGTCTGCAGCACAACGGCCTCCTATCCAATTCTAAAGCTCTAACCTCAGACTAAGGAAATGTAATGGTGATGAATGGCTCAGATCACATGGCCGTTCCTGATCCAGCCTGGCTTTATCAGCTTCTTGTTTCCATTTGGATGCATAAACAACTTTTATGTCTCCCTAAACATGCTGCCCTTCTAAGCCTGAGTGAAGGTCAACGCCTGTGTCTGAGACGTTTCCCACCCCCTCCTAGGACTGGAAAAAAAGTGTTCAATGCCTACTCGTTCGGACAAGCAAATATGTGCAAGGGGAGCAAACAAGTAAGGTGAGATAGACAGGAATGGGCAGATGTCTATAAATTTGGTTACATTAGAAAGGTTATCTACATATTTGCCATAAACCAAATTTATTTTACATTTTCTACTCATGCTGGAAGAGTACGGTAAGAATACATAATGATCCATCCTTTAAATACACACATGCACAAGCTGACTGCTTCTCAGGATAATAAGAGGGGGCATTAAAGTACAGTGGACCCTTGTATAACAAACAGCTTGTATAACATAACATTTGTACAACATAAAAAATTCCGGAGATAGGGGAAATTTGCTTTCCATAATCGCCTAATGGGGAGAATCTGTACAACATAAAAATGGGATTACTCTGTTTTCAATGCATTCCTATGGAAATTTGTATAAAGGAAAATTTGCTTAACACAATTTCATTTGGAACAAATTAATTCCTTTATACAAGGTACCACTGTAGTGTTGTTGTTGTTGTTGTTGTTGTTGTTGTTGTTGTTGTTGTTGTTACTTGTATTTTGATTTGATATGTCTGAGGTTTGTATGTTTCCGCGAGTTGTTTTTTTTTGCAACATGTTGTACACCGCCCTGAGTTCAAAAATATACAAAAATATACAAAAATAAATAAATAAATATAATAAATAGAACTAAACAGGAGTTGCCATGGCAGAAACTGTTTACGATACACCAATGGTCACATTTTCAAAGCTAAGACACTGACAATTGCAAAGGGTGAACTGAGACCAGTTAATAATAAAGTGAATGGTGTGTGCGGGGTGTACATACTATTTCTGCACACATCTATATACATATATACACAGAGAAAGAGAGAGAGTATATATTTGGGGGTCCATGGGTGGGTGGGTGAAACAGAAGGAAGGATCTATATACTGGAGCAGCGAGGAAAGGAGATAAGCAAACACTTTCTAGCAAACAGATCAATTGCTCCAGCCAGCTGAAACTGACAACTGCTCTGTCCCTGACCTTGCAGTTGGAAAGAAGATGGGCTCATGAACTCATTTCCACATGACAATGCTCCCGCCAAGTGATTTGCTTGCCTATGAGAACAGCAGAGAGTTCTTCTCACTCCTGCCCTCCCAGGCTCTATTGAAAGCCGCTCAGTGATGGCCTTTTGTGTTGTAAGTGCGTGAAAAACTCCACTGAAGATGCGTGCAATTAAACCCACTTTTCTGGCTGCTCTTTTGATTCACAGGGAGTCCCTAGGCAGGTGTTGCCACACACAAAGGGGGCAGGAAAACCTAATCTTAGCAAAATAGATCTCCTGGCCCCAACCCATCCCTCCCCAAAGTGGCGGTGGTGGGGACTAGAAAGGAGAAAAATGCAAATGTTATTGTAATTTCCATGTCTTTAGCTCACACATATAAACATAGCTGGTAATTGTAAAGATCCCTCTGTATTAAAGAAAAAGAGAGGTCCTCTTAGTATGTGCATTTTCCTTAGCCATTTATTTTCATGACAAATGGCAACTGAGTGCCGAGGAGCTGCAACCAGGGGGAGACCTCACCGTCTGGCTTGCTCCTCGGCAAAAGGAAGAATGCTGATGCAGCAGAAGACAGAGGAACTTCATTAACTTTGCATAATTTCCCCCCAGAAATCCTCACCCATTTCTATTACGAAGAACATTATTTATCACTAATGCCTACAAGCCTGGATCCGGCTTAATGAACAAAGGCCCAGCGAACAACCTTTGAGGGCAAAGCTTGATAATCAGGAATCTAAATGGAAAAGAAAAAGATTAAACCCAGTTTTAGCAGGACATCTCAGAACATGAGAGCACTATAGGGATTTGAAGAGGTATCACATCCCATTTTTAAAATATTTGCAGCATGCATGAACCTTGCAGAGATACACACAGAGAGAAGAGGAAACATCTATTTCTGCACATTTCGATGATGTGTCCTGATCCTTGTGGAAATAAAGGCAGGGAACTGCTTTAAAAGACAGCCTCTCTAAGTAGGCTTGTTTGCATTAGAGGTCGCCATAAACTTTTCTGAGCAGCTGATAAGCTGCAGGGACGTTCTTCTTGCCATCTGCTTCCTTCCCAGCACACCTCCTGCACACCAAGAGTCAGTCTGCTGGTTTCTATTCCTGTTAACCTCTAATCACCCACAAGGGCCTTTCTTTGCTTTGCTCTTTATCTGTGCCAGCTAATGCATGAAGTGGCCTTTGCTTCCCATCTGTTCCAGCATTAGTAGAGTTAAAGAACAATGGAGCTTGCCTGTTCTCAAGCATTCACTTACACAGATGCCCTGGTATTAACTCAATTTCCCACTGTTTGCTACTATTATCCATACAGGATTTTGAATGTTGGCTTCTTCAGACGCCAAAACTTAAAACTCTTCTCCATTTGCCTGATGCTTTCTGAACTCCACTCCAGTGACAATCAACCTCTTCACCTCCATATCTACCTGATCCAAATTAGAGGAATTTATTAGAATATGTTCTAATAAAATGTCTGGGGATAGTTTCTCTCCCCCTCTCTCCCCACCCCCCATGATAGGGCTTAGTGCATTAGCTAATTCATCTATTAGGTTGTCATTCCTTAGACAAATGGGTTTTCATCTGCCTCTGCCTGGATATCAGATGCTACTCGCACATGGCTTTTGAGAGAGAGGAAAGTGAAATTAAAATGAAAACAAAACCCTGAATTTGATTGCTGCAGCAGTGAAAAAAAGCAATCCCAATGCTAGGGATCATTAGGAAGGGTATATAAAAAAAGTCAGCAAGTGTCATTTTGCCTCTTTATAAATCTATGGTGGGGCCCCATCTGGAGTACTGTGTACATTTCTGGTCACCATACCTCCAGAAGGATATTATGGAAATGGAAAAAGTGCTGAGGAGGGCAACCAGAATGATTAGGGCACTGGAACACCTTCCTTACCATCTGAGGCTGCAACAGTTGGGCTTCTTCACTCTTGAACGAAGGCGCTTAAGAGGTGACCTGGTTGATGTTTATAAAATCATACACAGTGTGGACAAAGTAGATAAGGAAAAGCTGTTTTCCCTATTGCACAACACTAGAACTAGGGGGCACTCCATGAAATTTTTGGGTGCTAGATCTCAAACAAAGAAGAGAAAGTACTTTTTCACCCAGAGGATCACTGGTCTCTGGAACTCCCTGCCAGAAGAAGTGGTGACAGCTGTCAGTCTTGACAGCTTTAAGAAAGGACTGGACAAGTTCATGGAGAACAAGGGTATTAATGGCTATCATTATGGATGCCTAAGAACAACCTCTGGTTTGGAGAGACAGGCAGGATATCTCTCAATGCCATTTGCAGAGAATTGTAAGCAGGTGAAGACATCTGCTTTGGAATACCCTGAAGCAAATGGCAAGCCACTGTGTGAGACAGAATGCTGAACTGGATGGGCTGTGGCCTGTTCCAGCAAGGCTGTTCTTATGTCCTTATGATCAATCAATCTGCTCAATTAAACAGTTTGACTATACTGTACTGGTAATGGAAGTTCCCTTGTTTCCTTCAAGGCAGATGGTTAAAAAGGCAAATACTGTACATATAAAATCTTCATAGAAATGTACAGAACATGACTAAGAATGGCGGCTCAAATGTTTCATTATGATACTATTTAAATTCTGAAATCACACTAACCTTCAATAGGAACAGGTTTTGAATAGCTATCCTAGACTGGATAACTTTCCAGGTAACAAGGTTAATATTGTTGAATTAAACTGAATATCAGCAACTTCCCATTAAGAAGGAATTGGTTAGGCCTACTGGTTTAGAAATGTACGTACAGTATTTAGCATGAAAGGACGGGCAGCAATTTTACATATACAGTACACAAGTTTGTACACAACTGCGAATGTATCCAGAGACCATTCTATGGTGAATTACTTTCTGAACAGTAGCTTTGCTCAGTACTTGTCTCACAACACCTAACATTGTATTAAAAGCATTTAGGTCAAATAAGCATCTTGTTTTTATTGTGAACTAGATTTCCCCAAACAGGGGGCTTTCAGTTGTGTTGAGTTGCAACTCCTGTCACTTTAATTCTAGATAAATTTAGTGGGAGCAGATCTGATAAAGACCCCCAAGTTGGAGAACACTGTAGTAAACTAATATAACTCTTTGCTTTCTCGGTGGCGGCCTCTCTGTATCCTGAGATCTGTCTGACCTCACTGTTGGCTTCAAGAAACATCTGAACAACTGGCTATAGAGAAAAGCTTTCCCTGGTTACTAGCCACTCCCCTATGATTTGCTGATATTCAATCTGCTCTGTTCTGTCTGTGGTCATCTTTGTCTTTTGTTTCAATGTTACGGTTTTTATTCTTGATTTAGCTATGTCCATTTGTTTTATTATATTGTGTTGCTTGTACATTGTATAATGTTAATGTTTTGTATTTTCCTCAGTTTATGTAACAGTTTTGCCCATTTATAACAAATAGCTGCTTGAATAGTATCGATATAGTAATACTTGGTTTACGAGCATAATTCATTCTGGAAACATGCTTGTAAACCAAAATACTCTTATACCAAAGCAAAGAAATAATAGAAACTCAGATGATTCATTCTGGGGTCCCATAGACCACATACTGTACACACAAAATGCCAAAACTCGCAAAAGAAGTTGACTGGAAGTCCATGTCCACACCATTGTTTACGTACCTGGCTGCAGAATCTGCTCTGCTTGGGACTAACAACTGGGTTTTACTCTGTGTTTTTAACGTGACAATAATAAAATGCAATTTGTGGCCATATACACACTTGACTGGCTGTCCCATGAATAGAAATGGTTTGAAAAATAAGAAAGAATGTTGAAAACAAACTCAATTATATATATATATATATATATATAAAAACAATCCCCTAACTTGCACTTCTCTGTGAGAACATTCCTGGGTGTGTGAGGGAAACCTCCATTTCTCTTTCCTCCCTCTGCTTTGAAGGTGGAATTCTGATGGCATGAGGAACAAAAAGGCATAAGAGTTCAAGAAAAAGTACTCTGTATTAAAAGCAAAATATGATGTTACAAGAATAATGGAAAACCAAACAAACAATCAGAAAGGGAACACTGAGGTAAAATTGGAAACAAACAACTACTACAATAAACTACAATATAGATCAGGAAACAGGCAAAATCACTAAAAAGCAGCATATGGATAACAATATTACAAAAATAAACCCACACATTTAAAGGGTCCTCCAAAGCAACTGAGCCATGAAAAACTCAGGAGATGCAAACCAATGACCATGCAGGTTTGTGATGAACAAAGTCATAATGCAACATGTTCCAAATGAGATGGAATAAGCTAGGGAAGGCTGGATTACAACTAGCTTCTGACAATCCTGTCACTAGAATGTTTGGGCCCCAGCTGTTAGAAGACATAGATAGCATGAGCTGGTGAAGAGTTATAAGAACCATACGGTATTTCAAAATAATTAGAAGGCCAAAGATCCTCCTTCCGAATCTCTAATCTACATGCCTTTTTAAAAAGAAAGACTTCAGTTCCCTCTTTACACATTTCAACTACCTTTTTAAGCGAATGGTTATTACCCCTCGTTTATTGTGGTGATTGGTGATTCTATTCCTTGAGAGTACAGGCAGAAGTTGCTCCACAGTGAATTGAATTGGAGACAAATATGCATTTTGGCCCATTCCTCCCTTAAATAAACTAGTCAAAATGAGCTTTCAAATCAGGCAGACAGTAATCTAATCCTATATTAACACACAATGAATCAGCAACTTCATAATTGTGCCTAGTTTAGTCCTTCTCCCAAAGTGAAAAGAAAGGATATTACAAAGAGGACATCAACCTCTTTGTAAAATAACTGCTGGCCAGAAACCTTGATTTCTATGGGGAAAATGGTGCAATTTCATCTCATGAATGGTAGATGACACAATTTGTTCAGATTACTAAAATCTGTCACCATTCTTAAAATGGAGACATTGTGCAGGCTGTTTCACTAACATTCAAATTCCTGATTAAAGCTCTGCTGGAAAACATTGCTATTCAATACACAGGCTATGTTGCAGCTACCTTCAATTTGCCTTTGGTGCAGTGCAAACATCTATAATGATACCACATAATGACACAATCTATCAACAAGGCGAATATCGTTACAAGGAGCAAAAATGCAGATGTATAATGAAGAAAAAGTGTCACTTGTCCTCTATGAGACTCATAACTATAAAAGCTCAGGAAAAGGGACATTTACAGGCAAAACAAAAATTGAAAGAGAAAGACAGTGAAAGTCAGGTGCTTAAGAATCTGTTCTCTCTTTTTTTTTGTCTGAAATGGTATGAAAATCTTTCTGAAATAACTCTGGCTATTTGCCTTGGTTTTTGAATTTCCAATTTTATATGTTTTCCATTTAGATGAACTAGCTGTGCATAATGAAATAAAGATAAAGAAGGGCATTCAGTAAATTCTTTTTGCTTTAGGCTAAAGTATATAGTAATATAAAGATCCCTCTTCCCCTGCTTCCAAGGCTAAACCACTCAGATATTTCAGCACAAGGATCCCATGCACAATCAAAGAAAAAGATTCACTTGCTTGACTGTCATTCATAAATTGAAGAGAATGAATCATAAGCCCACCATTTCCTCCACCGAGAAAGAGGAGAACATCCTTGTGGTAATGGGAGCTCCAGATGTGCACTTCAATCTTTAATCCCAAAAATATTCTAGAGGTCTAGGCAAAAACCCTTCAGTCCCGGTAGACTAGTTTTCACATACTACTAACCAAGAAGGAGCAGATGGTAAATCAAGTTCTACTGACATGATCTGTAAAATGAAGAATTTCTATTGCTAAAGGCTTAGCAGCTACAGCCACTAAATGCCTCCCTTGCCATCTCAATCAACCATTCTGATTGGAAGGAGGCCACACTGGAAACAATTCTTCACATGACACTTTATAACAGTGGTTCCCAACCTGGGGGTCAGGACCCCTTTGGGGGGGGGGGTCAAATTACCATTTCACAGGGATCACCATGAGCCAGTGAAGAAAAAGACACAAACGGCTTGGGTCTGGAGGAGGATAGGGAGGAAGTGTGAGCTGCAGCTAGATAGGTTGAAGGGGATGTCAGTCAATGGCACCGGAGGCTGTGATTGGCTGAGGGTGCCTATAGAGGGAAGTTTTCTATGGCACCTGAGGCAGTGGCCTGCCAAAAGGGGCTTGTGGCCTCTTCCAAGCAGGGCAAGGGGTCACCACCACATGAAGACTGTATTAAAGGGTTGCGGCACTAGGAAGGTTAGGAACCACTGCTTTATAAAGTACAGTATGTTATACAATTTATACAATCCTGATTTCGCCTATATTTATCTTATATTGTGTTTATGGCCATGGCCAGAAGAAAGTTTCAGAATGGCTGATCTAAATGGTACTGTTGAGGAGAAGAACATTTGGGGCAACCAGGTGAGGATTTTCATGTAGTTGGCCTGATAGCTGCTTTCCCCCCCCCCCCCAACGCTCCAATTCTTGGGCTCAAATTGCTTTAATCCAAAGCATGCATTTTTGCACTTTGTTTTGATGGCTGGAGCTTAAGGTTCCAGCCAAAATGAAGCCTGACACCTGCTCACTCCTGCACTTAAAAGTTTAGCATTATGTGCACAAAAGGAACAAAACTAAGCCATGCCTCGAGTTTGTGAAATTTCTTCATATCATGTCCTATTCTGGCACATGGACTGGAGGAAGTCTTTGCTAGCATTTACCTTCACTTCCCCTTAATCCTAACTGGCTGTGTAAAAAAACAAACATCATGGTTCAAAATAAGCTCCACTATGATTTTGGAGAAAAATCCAAAAAAGTAAAAATTCAGTTAAATTTTGGAAAACCCACCCCCTCATCACTTCCTGTGGTCAGTGCCCCAGCTGTTTAGATCTATGCATACATATTTAGTTACAATAAGAACTACATTACACATGTACAGTTATAAAAATTACTTTTACTCATTTATCTCAGCTTTCTCTAACTTGATGCCCTTTTATACATACTAAACTACAATCTACAGCATGCCAGTGATTATGGAAACTGTAGTTCAAAATATCCAAAGGGAATCGGATGTGGGAAAGCTGCTTAACCAGCTTTATGTTCTGTACAAAGCAACAGTGGCTATTCATAAAACTGTTGTTCCTAATGACAGAAATATTGGAGCTCTTAAAAAGCAACTTATTTGCTGTAATGATTTAAAATAAAAAAATATTTATTTCTTTACAAAAAAATTATCTCTGCTTATGCCCTCACACTCAAAACAAGTTGTGTCTCAAGTCCAACAGTTGTTTTCTTCTGTTTTGTGTGTGTTGCGTCATTACGGTCTTGACCGACTCTTTGTGACCCATGTCCATGGAGTTTTCTTGGCAGGAATACTGGAGTAATTTGCAAGTTCCTACTCCAGGTGCCTATAGCTCCTGGTATTCCCTGGTGGTCTCCCATCCAAAAAAGTAACCAGGGCTGACCCTGCTTAGCTTCTGAAATCAGGCAAGATCGGATGTGCTTAGCGCATCTAAAGAAGGGCTTATTTTTACATCATGGACTTCATCGGTGCAATATAATTTGCATGGTAAACAGAGTGGCTGTGATGCTCAAAATATAGCGCATAGGTCTGACAGAGTGGAAATTTGCTCAGTTGGCAAGCAATTTATTGAACTGCTTCAAGTTGCTGCTCATCTCCCATAACATTACTGCATCCTGTAGTGTTGTACTGTATTTTTTACCCATACTTGGCTGAAAGAAGTGCAATGCAAATATTGTACAAGCTTTGCAGTTTTGTGAGCTGGCATGCCAAAGAAGAGAAGGCAATGTTCCAAGTAATTAAATTGCTCATTTGGAGGCATTTCTAAAGGCAGAACGGGATGTTGAGCCTTTAGCAGGTTTCAGCTAACATTTTCTAAGATACTGACATATTTTAAAATTCCCCACGCTATCTAGGAGACTGAACTGTGCATTGGCTTAATACAGAGACCACGTTCAAGTCGTGAGGACCTATGTTTCCCTTTCATAGTAGGTACCCAGTAACTTCCTTCCCCACTTCTGCTACTCAATAGCTGCCACGTGCCTCCTCACACAATGAGACTCTAGGATTGCTTCAGCAAAGAGTGCCCTGCAGGAATCCTGGCTTGCATTCCGGAGGCAACCATCCCTGTAGCTTCAGGGAGGAAAGGCATTTCAGAAGGAGAGCCAAACCTAGGCCCTCAGCCAAAGTCCAGAATTACAAGACATAATTTAGGTAGAATGGGGTAGTTGGCTCAACGCTGTGAGCAATCAAGGGCAACGAAATTACCATCTTTATGCCACTGGAAAGATTGCCTTTTAAGGAGGACGGGACTTCCTAATACCTCTCCATTAGATTTCCTGGCTTTGTTCTGCACACTGAGCTGGAATGTTCCAGCAATGAAAACAGCCCTGGTTAATATGGAAGCAGAGCAAGACAAATCCCCACAATTCAAGCCATACTTGCAAATCCAGCTAACATGACAGAATGGCCGAGAATCTGAGAGAGCACCAAAATGCACAATCAAGACTGGGGAAGAGGGGATGTGGGTCACATTAAGGGCCAGACATTTTCGTCTAATTTCACTGGAACGGTTTGCTACTCCCACAATCCAAACAACCAATGTACGTATGTCTTCTTCACATACACTTTTTCATGGGGCAACTGCAACTCTCATTCTATTGCAGTGGAAAGAATGAAGGTAAATAAGAAATGCATTCTTTTTATGTTGTTACCTACAGTTAAGCCCACCTAGGTGCCCTAAGCATATCCGATCTCGCCAGATTTTAGAAGCTAAGCAGGGTCGGCCCTGGTTAGTACTTGGATGGGAGACCACCAGGGAATACCTGATGCTGTAGGCGCCTGGAGTAGGAACTGGCAAACCACTCCAGTATTCCGGCCAAAAAACCTCCATGGACATGGGGTCACAAAGTCGGTCATGACTGTAATGATGCAACACACACACACGGCTACAATTATGATGTTTGCAGCGCAAATGACTCATAGCATGACATACTGATTAAAAAGAAAAAAAGAAAAATGAAGCAATGCAGTACTGACACTTCTTGAGACAGCATACAAAAGCAGTGTCAGGACGTGCCCTATAGAACTCCCTACCTGCAGTGTTGATGACATGAGGCAGCTGAGTACGTGATTGAGCAACCCACTTCCATCACAGTGCAAACCACACAGATTAGCTGTGCATCAGCATGCATCCATCATAGTAACTGAGTATGAGATAATCGCATCAATACTACTCTAGACTCCATGCATATACCACCAACAAACAAATTAGTTTCTGAGCCAGATCACATGGTTCCTGGGCTGCCACAATTCTGTACAGATGCTAAAAACCATACTGTCTGATGAGAGCCTTTCTTGTATAACAGTATCTTTCATTTTGTACTTCAACTAGTTTTCCAATTTAATCCCCCTTTTACAATTGTCAACTAGCCTGAATTTAGAATGATAGAATAGTGAAGTTGGAAGGGCCCTGCATGTCCACCCCCAGTCCATGTTGTTGTTGTTCTTGTTGTTCTTGTTGTTGTTGTTGTTGTTGTTGTTGTTGTTGTTGTTGTTGTTGTTCAGTTGTTAAGTCATGTCCGACTCTTTGTTTTCCCATGGGCCAGAGCATGCCAGGCCCTCCTGTCTTCCACTGCCCCCGGGAGATTGGTCAAATCCATGTTGGTTGCTTCGATGACACTGTCCAACCATCTCATTTTCTGCTGTCCATGCAGGAATACAAATCTAAGGCCACCTGCCAGGTGGTTGTTCAAATTCATCTTGAATGCCTCCAGTTTTAGAGCACTTGTCACCTCTTGAAGTAATTTGTTCCATTGCTATACTGCTCTAACAGTTAGGAAGTTCTTCCAGATATTCAGCAGAAAGCTGGATTCTCTTTGCTTGAACCTACTGTTGCACACTCTGCACTCTGGGATGATCGGGAACAGATCCTGCCCCACCACTTATGACAGTCCTTCAAATATTTGAAAACTGCTATCCTATTGCCCCTCAGTCTTCTTATATATAGGTCTGAGGGTTCAGCATTCAGCCTGATGGGGAGAGTCTGGATTTTCTCCTCAGATTCTTACAATAAAGACTCTTGTTTAATTTCAACAGAATTGTTATTTATTTCACAAGGTTCTGGTAAAGCGGGTATATCAAAAGGAACCTGCAACTCTCCTGAAGGTCTCAAAGGAGAAACAATGGATTGGAACTAGGAAACTTAACTGTCTCTTCCAATGACCTGGTATGTCTTTATCCCAGGGTCCAATTAAATTGACCCAGGTGATGTCAATAACAAGGGGAACCCAGTTGTCAGTGTACAGTACCCCTTCTCCCACACCTATTCCCAGTTCACATTGTTCCTCACTCTGGTTCCTTCCTCTCCCTCTGGCTTATCTTTTACATAATTTCATTAGTATGTTTTCTTGATAGCTATTAACAGGGAGGAAACCATCAAGTTATGCCACCTGAAAATGCAAACACAGTACCACCTCCACAGAGATACAGGTCTACTATACCCTAATTGTCCTACCTATAAAACATCATATGTTCTTTGGCCCTCACTCTTATGTTTTGAGGTGTGTGGGAGAGAAGAGGTATTAGCCCTTTTCTGTAAAGCAACTTGTTTAAAGAACTAATTACCACCATCTAGCAGCAGCAACAGCAGCAGCAATAGTAGTAGTAGTTATCATCATCATCATCATCATCATCATCATGATGATCATCATCATCACCACCACCATCATCACCAGAGCAAACCACAAAATAACATCTGCATAATGTAGAACAGTGATTCCCAAAGTGGTCTGTATAGGGGGGTCTATGACATTGAGAGAGAAAAATTGGGGGTCCACGAAATGTAAATATAAATATCTGGAATAACTTCCTGTTCGAGCAGTACAGCAGCGGAACAAATTACCTCAAGAGGTGGCAAATGCTCCAACAGTGGGAGCATTTAAGATAAATTTGAACAACCACCTGGCAGATATCCTTTTATCTGTATTCCTGCATGGACGGCAGAGAATGAGATGATTGGACAGTATCATCGATGCAACCAACATGGATTTGACCAATATCTGGGAGGCAGTGGAAGACAGGAGGGCCTGGTGTGCTCTGGTCCATGGGGAAACAAAGAGTCGGACATGAATGAATGACTGAACAACAACAAGATGGACAAGCAGAGAAACAAAAGGAAATTTAAAGGGTACTATATATGATATGTATTCCTGTCTTGAGCAGAGGTTGGGCTCAGTGGCCTTAGAGGCCCCTTCCAACTTAATGATTCTATAATTCACTATTCCATGGTTTAGAACAAGAAGAGCCATCAATGCAATAGTGATATTTCTTAAAAGTCTCTGTTACTTCTTCTGCATTCAAGGAGAAAATATACAACAAACATTACATTGTTTATATATATATATACCTTGCCGCAGGTTTTGTGTCTTTTTTATCTATTTTGTTTTATTTTTCTTTGATTTTTGTCTGGAATTCTACTAGTTGTTTTTCCCCTCCCAAATTAACTGGGTTCAAAATATATTTATCTATGCAAGTCAATTCTGTTGATGGGATTCATAGAGTTTTGCAAAAAAACATTTAACATCAAAAGGGTCTAGTAAATTCATGAAAGGGGACATAAACTCTGCATTGTCTGGGCATCAGTTAAGCTCCGTATGGTCATAAAACATCAAACTGCATAAATCCAGATGTAAACTGTGAATCTAGTTACGGTAACCAATGACCCTATTAAAGGCCTTACACATTTTTTGGTATAGAAAGCACTGATGTGATATGAATATCTGTCTCGCTTGGATAACATTAAAGGTAGGTTTCAAAGATGGAAATAAACATGATTTTACTAATTTACATATGAAGAACTGAACAGTCGGTTGCAGTTTTTTCAATATCGTTGCCGATCATGCGTCTTGAATATGTGTTCATGATTTTATTGTGGATTCAGTTATGTGTATTTTTGATTTGTTGTGCTATTTTATATTGTGTTTTGTTCTGTTTTGCTCTGATGTAACTTTGGCCGTTACTTCACGAACCTCTCGCTGCGCAGCGAGCCGTAATTTCCGTGCGAATGGATCGCTTCAGTCCGCACGCTCCTCCTCTTTGGATTCGGCGCCACCCCGACCACGCCCCCTAAACCGTGCTCCAAGCGGGGCGAGAGATTCCCCTGCCGGAGGCCGGGAATCTCCTTCGCTTCGCATCCCGCTTCGCATCCAAAGTCACGTGTGGCCAGTTAATACATAAATTTTTATTTCCTTTAACTTACTTTTTCTCCGAAATGCGGATGCATAGATATTTCGGTTAACCCGTTCTTTTGATCTTGCCTTCTGTACACGGGGCAGGGGCAACAGAGGGGGGGCAAGCGTCCCCGGGTGACGTGAGCAGAGCCCCTCCGCTGGCAAGGGATGGCGAAGGGCTGCACAGAGGGAGGGGGGAGGGGGTGTCGGTTGCCGCCGCTGCAAGACACCCCCGCGCGCGCCCACCCAAAGAGCGGCGGCGGGGCACACAGGGCGATGAAGCTGAGAGAAGCCTCTCCCCACCCCGCCCCCCCCCCAAAAAAACCAACCCAGCTGCTCTGCTTCAGGGAAACACGATGGCCACCCACAAGTCCTCGGGACAACCGCAGGGGCCTTTGAGTGCCGGGCTTGACCGCTGGCTTGTGCGCCTCTGACCGCAAATGACAGCCGGGTATTGATGCATCGATACGCCGTGGTAATTTTTTTTTAAAAATAAAAGAAAGCAGAAACCGGAAGTTGCAAGTAAGCTTCCGAAAGCGAAGGGAGCACGTGAGGTAGTAATGGATTCGATCCTAAAATTTCGCATGGTGAGGACAGAGAAAGAGGGGTGGGGGCGAAGGGAGACCACGTGACCGGCTTCGCATTCAAAGCGAAGGCAATCCCGCTGCGAGGCGAAGTACTTCGTGAAGTAACGGCCTTTGTAAACCGCCCAGAGTGGCCTAGTTGCTAGACGCAATGGTATAGAAATAATAATAATAATAATATCCAGGACTACATAAGATACAATAAAGTTGTTGTGGGAGGTTTTTCTCCAGAAAAACATCCAGAATGTGGCCAAACAGCCCAAAAAACCCACAACAACCATTTATTTATTTATTTATTTATTGTATTTATACCCCGCTTATCTACAATGTGTACTCTAAGCGGCTTACAAACATCAAGGCCTCAATAGCCATAAAATTACAAAAGACAAGATAATCAAATAATAATGACACTAAACAGATTAAAAGCCTAATAGCACCTCAAGGCTAAACAATGATAAATAAAATAGTTTGTGATGGCGGAGGAGAAAAGAAAAAACAAACAAAAAAAACAAAACAAAAAGTTAAAAATCGCCAAAGGCCTCCCGGAAAAGGTAGGTCTTTAACGCCTTCCGGAAGGCCAGCAGGGACTCTGCAGAGCGCACTTCACTGGGGATGGAATTCCAGAGGCTAGGGGCCGCCACTGAGAAAGCCCGGGTCCGAGTACCCGTCCTCCGGGCTTCACGAGGGGTGGCAACCCGAAGCATGTGCGCTCGCACCTGCCGAACGGGACGGGCCGAGATTGATCGCTGAGCGATACGCTCTGCCAGGTAGTCCGGTCCCAAGCCATGGAGGGTTTTATAAACTAAAACCAAGACCTTGAATCTAATCCGGGCTGCAACGGGCAGCCAGTGCAGGCGGGCCAGAACTGGGGTGATGTGGTCATAACGACGCACACCAGCCACCAGCCTGGCCGCCGCATTCTGAACCCGCTGCAGACGCCGGAGAAGAGTCAAGGGCAACCCCATGTAGAGGGCGTTACAGTAGTCCAGCCTCGAGATCACCAGAGCTTGGACCACTGTTCTCAGAGAGTTCGCGTCGAGGTACGGGCGGATCTGGGCGATCCGACGGAGATGGTAATAGGCGGACCTGGTCACCGACGCCACCTGGGCCTCCATGGTAAGCGCCGGGTCCAGGAGCACACCCAGATTCCGCGCCCTCTCCGCGAGCTGGAGGGAAACTCCCCCCAGACAGGGGAGAGGGCCACCGTACCCCAACGGCGAGCTCCCGAAGAACATGACCTCCGTCTTCTCGGGGTTGAGCTTAAGCCTGTTCGCCCCGGTCCAAGCCAGTACGGCCCCCAGGCACCCGTCGAGGACTTCCACAGCTTCCACAGCAGAGGTGTTAAAGGAGAGATAGAGCTGCGTGTCATCAGCGTACTGATGACAGCAGACTCCGAAACTCCTGATGACCCCCGCCAACGGCCTTACGTAGATGTTAAACAGCATGGGGGACAGAGACGACCCCTGTGGAACCCCACAAGGGAGGATCCAAGGGGCCGATAACTCCCCCCCATGCTGCACGTACTGTGGACGGCCCTCCAGGAAGGAACGGAGCCAACTGCGAGCAGTGCCTCCGATTCCAACCTCAGAGAGCCGGTCCAACAGGATACCGTGGTCGACGGTATCAAAGGCCGCTGACAGATCCAGGAGGACCAACAGGGTAGAGCAACCCCTGTCGGCCGCCCGGAGAAGGTCATCTTGCAGGGCGACCAAAGCTGTTTCGGTACCCCGGCGAGGTCTGAACCCGGACTGGCAAGGATCGAGGCACTGCCGATCCTCCAGGTATGACTGCAGCCGGACCGCCGCCACCCTCTCGATCACCTTGCCCATAAACGGGACGTTGGCGATTGGGCGATAATTTGATAAGTCGTCCACCGCCAGGCCAGGTTTTTTCAGAATGGGCTTTACCACCGTCTCCTTCAGACGAGAGGGAAAAACCCCCTCGCTGAAGGAGGCGGTGGCGATGACAGAAGCCCATTCGGCCATAGTCCCTCTGGCAGCTCTAATTAGCCAGGCAGGGCAAGGGTCGAAAGGGGTGGAGGCAGGCCGGCAATGCGCCATAGCTCTGGAGATCTCGACAGCAGAAACAGGCCCAAGCGCATCCAACCGAGGCGACGAAGGCGGACCAGCATCTGGGGATGGCGGGGCGGGACCACTGCAACCGGAGTCAAGACCGGCATGGATGGCCTCTATTTTAGTTCGAAAGAAGGCTGCAAATTGCTCACTACTGAACTCAGTAGGAGGAGGCCTGGCCAGACTAGGATTGCTGAGGTCCCGAACCACCCGGAAGAGCTCTGCCTGGCGGTTCGAGGCCTCAGCAATTCTCAGGGAGTTAAAAGATGACCTAGCCTCCCTGATCGCATTGATATAGCGACTAGTCTGGGCGTCTACTGCAGCCTTACTTGATACCGTCCGGTCTCTTCTCCAGCTGCGCTCTAGCCTCCTCCTCTCCTGCTTCATCACCCTGAGCTCCCCCGTGAACCAAGGGGAGGACCGGGCTCGGCAACGGAGAAGGCGCTTGGGGGCGATCCGGTCTATGGTGTGGACAGCTGTTTCATACCAGAGGTTAGCCACATCCTCGACCGGAACGCCAGTCAGACCACCAGGTAGCCCTCCGAAGAGTTCACCGAACCGCTGAGGGTCCATGAGCCTCCGGGGGCGGGCCAAGATGGAAGGCCGGTGGTCCCCGCGGGGTGGGGCCGGAATCGACAGGGAAAATGAAAGCAGGTGGTGGTCTGTCCATGACACAGGGGGGGCAACAATGTCCCCCACCTCCAGACACGAGTCCCCCGACATGGAGGTAAACACCAGATCCAGGGTGTGACCAGACCTATGGGTGGGGCATAAAACATGCTGGGAGAGACCCATGGAAGCCATGGATTCCATGAACTCCAGAGCTACACCGGAAAGTCCACCTACCGCATGCACGTTGAAGTCACCCGCAACCAAGAGGCGCGGGGACCTCAACAGGGCAGCGGCGATGAACTCCGTGAGCTCTGGGAGGGATTGTGCGGGGTTGCGGGGAGCTCGGTAGCCCAGCACAATGCCAAATCTGTCCCGCTGTCCCACCAACAGGTGGAGGACTTCTAACCCCTGGCTGACCAATGTCGAGGCCCTGCTAACGTGGAAAGAGTCCCTGTACACGATTGCGGCCCCTCCCCCCTTTTGACCCCCCAACCTTCCCACAGCCTCTACCACGTACCCAGGCGGGCACAGCAGGGAGAGGGACGCCCCCCCCTCCGAGCCCACCCAGGTCTCGGTAATGAACGCCAGGTCGGGCTTCTCATCCGCGATGGTGTCATAGATGATAGGGATCTTGTTGTGCACCGACCTGGCGTTCATCAGGATGCAGGTAAGGTTGGGGGCGCTGGTGGAATGACTCCCGGGCACGTGGCAGTGAGCCGAGGGGTCAGAACGAGGGACAGACACAAGTTGTCTGACCCGAGTTCTTCTAGCCTGACAAACCCTACGGCTACAAGCGTACCGCCCACGGCCCATCACCGTTGGTATGTGAGCCCCTGCTATCATGGCGGACAAAAAAAAAAAAAAACGTAAACAACAATACAGTACAAACTAACCAAGGCCAAGAAACTACATACAAAGCACCAAATACAATATAACAATATAAAACTAAAAACTATAAATCACAAAAAGGAACCAAATAAATTAAAGAAAATTAAACAATTAACGTGAAATAAACAAAATAGGGCACAGACCAGGGTAGAGTGGAAGGACCGGGGGGGGAGGGGAAAAAGCGGAGCGGCTGGTGGAGGGGCCAGGAGGGCAATGTCATCCAGGGGCAGCTAAGGGGAGTTGCATAAGATGGAAAAATCCAACGCCACGACCCTAGGAGTCCAATCTCAGAGGAAGTAGGGGAGCGACGATGGAAGGGCACAAAGCCCAGATCCCCTAGCAGTCCAGGCCATTGGATGGGGAGCAAGATCCCATAGCAGTCCAGGCCATAGGGTAGGGAGCAAGGTGGCAGGGCTCCGAACCCCCCCCCACGCAGCAGCAGTCCAAAAGATCCTGGACATCCGGTCCTTAGAGGGAGGTGGGGGGAGCAAGAAGAGAGAGCTCTACACCCCCACCGCAGTCCGAGAGGGAACCAGAGGGGGATCGGGGCAGCAAGATAGTTCAAGCCCCCATGCCCCAAGCAATCCGGTCCCTCGGCAGTCCTCCGAGGCCGGGCCGAACGACAATGAAGAGGGCAAACCGGAGGACGTGGTGGTGATAGATGGTGATAGAGGCAGCCTCCCAGTCAACCCGGTGTGATGGTAACCAGCGGCGGCGGCGGTAGCCGGTATGCTCCGGAGCCGGCTCAGCGCAAGGTCTAAGTGGCGGTAGGCAGCACAAAAAGGGCGGCCTCCGGAGCCTGCTCGCTGCAATGGCTCGCCATGATGTTAAATGGCGGCAGCGGCAGCAGCAGCGTTGGTCGATGAGCCGCCGGGCGCAATAGCCTATTCGCCGCGGCGAAGGACAACGGCGGCAGCAGGCGCGGCAACGATGGTTAGGAGACCGCAGGCACAGCAACAGGGGAGGGAACCCCCGAGGTCCGGGATCAGCGCGCCGCGATGGTAGGCGGAGGCGGCGGCGAGGGCAAGGGGCGGCAGGCCGTGGGGCGCGGCAACGAGAAAGAGCGGCCTCCAAGCCGATTCGCCGCGAAGGAGAACGGTGGCGGCGGCCGCGACGATGGTGGTCGGTGGCCAGGAGGCCGCAGAGTACAAAGGCGAAGAGAGCGGCCTCCGAGGTCAGCACGCCGCCATGTCTCGCCATGTCTCGCCAGATGGAAGCTGCGGCAGCGAGGTTAACGGGGCGCTAGGCACAGGAGCAAGGAAGGCGGCCTCAGAAGCCAGCTCGCCCCAATGGAGGTAAGGAGCGGCGGCAGCAACAGCAGTGGTGGTCAATGGGCCGCTTCGGGAGGAGAAAGAGGCGAAAAGAGGCCCCAGAAAGAACACCGGGTGGGGGAGGGGAGGGGACGCTCATACCCATACCGATGGTCCGGAGCGTAGGATTAGTCCCGTCCACAGCGTCCTAGATCTTCGGGTGAGCCCCCTTACATCCCCCTCCTGAACCCTGGCAGGCCCAATAAAATTAAACGTAAAAAACATAAAAATAAAAACAAGGCAGCAGAATAATAAAAAAGTCTGTGCGCAGCCGGTGCAAACTGCTGCTGCTGCCGTCCGCCATCTTGTTTATTCCTCCCCTGTAGCCACTCCCCTCCAAGGCCCGGCTGTCTGTCTGTCT
>JAHTLZ010000129.1:49793861-49806180 GCA_023846285.1 Phrynocephalus versicolor
GAGGGGCTGCTTCCTGGAGCTCAGTCTGGTGTTTGTTGGCCGGTGGTCAACAAACCATCAGCTGTGCACCTGACCTGTGTCATGGTCAGATCATTATCTACTGACATTTTCCCTGTCAATCGCTACCCCACCCCACGGGGAGCTGGGCGCTTCCATCTGGGCCCGCCCCCGGAGGCTCCTGAACCCAGCACGGTTCTCGGAAGCCCTCGGGGGTTTACCGGACGGTCTGTCTGACGATCCGGTCGACTCCCTGGTCAATAAGTGGTATGAGGATGTGGCCGGGGTGGTTGAGCGGATTGCCCCCAAGCGCCTTATCCGATGCCGAGCCCGCTCTTCCCCGTGGTTTACCACGGAGTTGCGGGCGATGAAGCAAGAGCGGAGGAGGCTAGAGAGCAGATGCCGAAAGGCTCGGACGGCTTTGAATTGGGCTGTGGTTAAGGCGTTGACTGGTCGCTATTCTCGAGCAATCAGGGATGCTAGGAGATATTTTGCCTCCCTGAGAATTGGTGAGGCCTCGAACCATCAGGCAGAATTGTTCCGTGTGGTTCGAGACCTCACCAAACCCGGTCCACTGGGGCCTCCTCCTAGTGATTTCACTAGTGAGTCATTTGCAGCCTTTTTAAAATCTATGATAGAGGCCATCCATTCCGAGCTGGACGCCGGTTGCATGGATCCACCCTCTGATGTGGCTGGTGCCTTGCCGCCTGGGTCGCCCCGGTTCGTTGAGTTTGGGCCTGTTTCATCAGTGGATGCCTCCAGGGCTCTGGGACATTGCAGGCCTGCGGCTTCTCCGTTCAACCCTTTCCCTTCCTGGCTGATTAAGACCACCGGAGGTAGCATGCCGGAATGGGCTTCACTAATTGCTTCCGCATCCTTCAGAGACGGGATCTTTCCTGATCGTCTGAAGGAGACGGTGGTGAAGCCCATTATCAAAAGATCTGGCCTGGCTGTAGACAATATGTCTAACTACCGTCCTATAGCCAATGTTCCTTTTATGGGCAAGGTGATCGAGCGGGTTGCCGCCCTGCATCTCCAGACGTTCCTGGAGGAGAACCATGTCTTGAATCCTTTCCAATCTAGGTTTAGGCCGCGTCATGGGACTGAGACGGCCCTGGTCGCTCTGCACGATGATCTGTTGAGGAGGGCTGACAGGGGTTGCTCTACCCTGCTGGTCCTTCTCGACCTGTCAGCGGCTTTTGATACCGTCGACCACGGTATCCTGCTGGGGCGGCTCTCGGAGGTGGGGATAGGGGGTCTGGCTTTCACCTGGCTCCGCTCCTTCCTTGAGGGCCGCACCCAGCGAGTGAGCTTGGTGGGTGAGTTGTCGGCTCCCTGGACACTCTCTTGTGGGGTGCCTTAGGGGTCGACTCTCTCCCCAATGCTCTTTAACATCTATATGAAGCCGCTGGCTGAGATCATCCGGAGTTTTGGAGCTTGCTGTCATCAGTATGCTGATGACACACAGCTCTATCTCTCCTTTTCCACCTGTGCAGTGGAGGCCGTCCAGACCCTCGATCGCTGCCTGGCCACAGTTTTGGACTGGACCAGGACTCACAGACTCAGGCTCAACCCTGGGAAGACCGAGGACCTGTTCTTCGGGGGTGGCCTGGATGGGTACTGTGGCCCTCTTCCCAGTCTGGGTGGGTCCGCCCTCCAGCTGGTGGAAAGAGTGAGGACTCTGGGCGTTGTCCTGGATCCGGACCTGTCCCTGGAGTCCCAGGTGGCAGCTGTGACCAGGTCGGCCTTTTATCATCTGAGGCTTATCGCCCAGATTCGCCCGTACCTTGATGGGGACTCCCTGAGGACAGTGGTACAGGCGCTGGTCATATTGAGGTTGGATTACTGTAACGCTCTCTACATGAGGCTCCCCTTGAACCTTGTTTGGCGACTGCAGCAGGTCCAGAATGCGGCGGCCAGGTTGGTGGTTGGTGCGCACTGGTACGACCACATCACCCCCATCCTGGCTCGCCTACACTGGTTGCCCGTTGCCTCCCGAATAAGGTTTAAGGTGTTGGTTTTGGTTTACAAAACCCTCCATGGCTTGGCCCCTGTCTATCTGGCAGAGCGTATTTCCCGACAATTAGATCTGGCCCGACCCACCCGATCCTCTCTGGCCCTCTCGCTCCGGACCGTTACTCCGAAGGAGGCCCATAAAGCGAGTACTCGCAAACGGGCCTTCTCGGTGGCTGGTCCAACCATCTGGAATTCTTTGCCGAGCGAGCTACGGCAGGCTCCGTCGTTGGCATCGTTCAAGAAAGCCCTAAAGATCTTGCTTTTCAGGGACGCCTTCAACAATGACTAGTGATGTGGGCTTCTTTCTCTCTCTCTCTCTCTCTCTCTCTCTCTTTCCCCCTCGCCCCTGCTAAGTCTGTTTGCCGCTAGGATGCCATTGTGATTGTGATTGTTTTTAGCCTTTTAACATTTTCGTGTAAACCGCCCTGGGTTCTCGCTCGGGAAATAGGAGCGGTATATAAATCTGAAATAAAAATAAATAAAAAAATAAAAAAATGCTGGGAGTTGTGGTCCAAAACATCAGGAGGGCTTGATTTTGGACATGCCTGACTCACACAAAAGACTGCAGTGCAAACAGCTGGATCATTTTTCACCACCCACAGAAGGAGATATCTAGTCCCTCCTTGCACAAGGAGAAATGTGGTTTACTCCAACAGCCAACATCACTAGTGCAACAGCAAGCAGGGAGATCCTGCTTTACAATGACTGTGCTGAACATTATATTAGCCCAGTACTGAAAACCAAAAAGATGCTTCATCAACCGAAAGGAAGGTTCATCCACCCCTGGTTCCTATTTTTGTAGCCTCAAGGGCTCCCAGAAGTTCCCAGCTTAAAAAGAAAGAGAAACCTGAGGGCTGACTGTGAAAGAAGGCTACATGAACATCTATTTGTCACACAACACAGATTCAGCTGTTGTTTCTAAGACAGATTTTATCCAGCTGCCGTATGCCACCTGTTTTTTATTGATTGCAGAGGAACTACAAAGATTTTTTTTTATTTCAGAGGAACTACAAACTACAACTTTGCTATATACTGAATACAGCACAGTGCAGTTTTATTTCTCCTACTCCCTGCCAACAGTGACTTGCAATGCTATAATTAGAGCACATTGGTTATTTACTGGCATGGTCTCAAAGCACTGCCCCAAGCCATTTCCCATTACACCACTTCCTTTACAAAGCAAGAGAGGACCAAACTCTTCAAATCTGTAATGGGATGGAATAAGAAGTCTCCATTTAGATGCAAGGGTGGGAACCCCAGACTGCACATGTTTCATTACGGATTTTTGTGGCCCTGAAGCTCTTCTAAGCTCACTTAGAAGGAGTTTCATCAACTACAGCCTGAGGATGTGGTCAGGACTCTTGGGGAGATGAGGGCCACCACATGTCTGTTGGACCCTTGCTCTTCCTGGCTCATAAAACCTGCCAAAGAGGGTTTGATAGATTGGTTAGGAAGAGTAGTGAATGCCTCCTTGCAACAGGACAGGATTCCCGCATGCTTGAAAGAGGCAATAGTAAAACCCCTGTTAAAAAGCCCTCTTTAGATCCAACAATACTGAACAACTACCGACCAGTATCTAACGTCCCATTCCTTTGTAAAGTATTAGAGCAGGTTGTGGCCTCGCAGCTCCAGAAGTTTCTGGATAAAATAAACTATCTGGATCCAGCTCAATCTGGCTTTAGGCCCAGTTATGGGACTGAGAGGGTACTGGTTGCCTTGGTAGATGACCTATGCAGGGAAATGGATAGAGGATCTGTGTCCATTTTAATTTTATTCGACCTCTCAGCTGCTTTTGACACTATCGACCATGGCATCCCCCTAACTCTTCTCTCTGAAATGGGACTTGGGGGCACTGTCTTACAGTGGCTTCAGTCCTTCTTACAGGAGAGAATGCAGAAAGTGTTGTTAGGGGACTCATGTTCAACACCACAGCCACTGACCTGTGGGGTTCCTCAGGGTTCTGTTTCTGTCTCCTATGCTATTTAACACTTATATGAAACCACTGGGGGAAGTTATTCGGAGTTTTAGGGTTAAGTGTCACCAGTACGCCGATGACACTCAACTCTACCTCTCGTCACCTCTGGATTCCAAGAAAGCTATTATGACTTTAGATCAGTGCTTATTTTTGGTAATGAACTGGATGAGGAAGAACAAACTGAAACTAAACCCAGACAAGACAGAGATGCTTCTGGTCAATCAAAAATAATAATAATAACCCCCCAACCCTACCCCAGCAAAGGAAAACCACTGCATCAGGAAGCCTTGAGAATGCTAACTTTCAAAATTCTAATTGTTTGTCCACTTCTAGATTCAAGATTTGTCAACCACTATATTCTATAGAACAATGACATGGGCTTCACACAGGATCTTAAGGGAAGAAGATAAACTTTTTAAAAAGGAGAGAAATTAATTCTCCTGAAATGAGCTATAAAGTGAGATCATAGCTTATGTGACTCAACTCATGCTCTGAAAGCAAATTGTGCAATTCACAATGATGAGAACTGAAAAAACATAATATACTTTTCAGTATATTAAAATCCATATATACTATATGGACCGCATGGTTTTCTTAGTGCCATTGGTGTTAACAATAGGATGCAAGATAGTTATATTCTTCCTGAAGAGAACATAGGCAGCAGTAACAGATGTCAGAAGGAATCAGAAAATGCCAGACCTGATGCAGCTGAAGGAGCAGAATCCTTCAATGCAAAGTAATTATTTATGTCATTTCACTATTCTTGCTCATCTCGGTGCTTGGGCCAAATGAGTAAGAGAATACATCTAACAACGCTTTACCCAGCAAAGCAGATGCAATACGCTGTTTTCCTGCTTAACAGGACAAGCAACCTCCTCCTTAATGAAGATAATGAAGATTCTGAAGACTGTACAAAGCCCATGATATAGTAAAAAGAATTGCATCTGTGAGTTAGAGAGGCAAGGAAGGTTGGGGGGGGGGGTGAAGAGCGCAAGGGAACAAATCTTTGAGAAGTTACTTTCTGAAGTACATCGTAGCTACTGTATATGCTTGCCTGGTAAGGAAACAGCAAAAGAGAAGTCAATGAGATGTAGAGAGGTGGTGAAATGAAAGTGTGGCAAAATAAACTAGGGAGTACAAAAAGAAATGCACCCCAAGGAATTCTCATTTGCATTGATGGAATTTGGGGAGTGGGGTTTGCTATTACAGTGGCTAAAATACAGTAGTAACCTCAACTAGACTACATCCACTGAATCAATGGAACTTGCATAGGGGTTGACTTACCAAATCGCCAGTGATTCAATGGACCTGCCCTAGTTGTGACACTACTACAGGATTTAGGCCAGTGAGAGGTTAGCACACTAAGATGAATGCCTACATATTCACAAACTGGACTGCAGGATTTTTATTCGTCTGTCGTAGAGATGGGCACGGAACGAACAATTTTTCGTTTCCATTACCGTTTGTAGTTTCCGTTACATAACGAAACAACAAACGAAAAATGTGATGAAAATGAAACAAAACGAACAGAACCATGAAAATTGTGTTCGTTACGTTTCATTTCCGTTACTGGTGACACACAATGAAATGAGCTGTTTTAAATGTTAAAAAACGCCCTGGACATCCATAAAAACGCAGCGATAATTATTTATACTGTCTGATAATACCTACCGGGGGGGGTTGGGGTCCTTAAAACGTGCATTTATGTCTTTTCTCAGATCGCTGTATTTTTTTCCTTTAAAGGGAGTTAGGGGACATTGACCCAAAATGGCTCCCAGATGCCTAATATTGATTTCTTGGGTATTAAAACACCCTGGACATCCATAAAAATGCAGCGATAATGCGATAATTATTTGAAATTATTACCTACCAGGGGGTTGGGGTCCTTAAAATGTTTGTTTTTGTCTTCTCCCATCGCGATGTATTTTTCTTTTCCCTTTAAGGATGACAAAATGGATGTCGCCAAACTCCAGCCACAACATGGAGGCAAGCCATGTGATGGGATCATGTAAATTCTTGGACAACTTCAACCAATAGCATGCCCAGGTGACAGACTGGGCAGGTCTGGCAGCCACAGAGGGCATAAAAAGCTCTGGCAGCCCCCGTCCTCCTTGCAGTCTCCACTGGGAGTTAGGGAAATGCTTTAAAAATCGCGCAAAAGCGGGTAGAAACGACAAACGAATAAATGAAAAATGGAAATGAATTTTTTTTCAAAATTTCACAACAAACGAAACGAAACGGACCTCTCAACGACAAACGACAAACGAAACACCATTTTTTAAATTTGTGCCCATCTCTAGTCCGTTGCAACAAAAGCTATGAATAATTTTGTGGCTCTTCTGGACCCCAAAGAGAAAAAGGTCACCCATTAGCACTTGAGATAGGGGACATACACTCAAATTGAGGGCTGGGAGAGTAAGAACAGACAAAAGAAAATATTTTTTCACCCAGCGTGTTGTTAGTCTGTGGAACTCCCTGCCATAGGATGTGGTGATGGCATCTAGCTTGGATGCCTTCAAAAGGGGATTGGACAGATTCCTGGAGGAAAAGTCCATCACAGGTTACAAACCATGATGGAGATGTGTAATCTCCAGGCTTAAAACCAGGGTACTTCAAGGGCCAGATGCAGGGGAGTGGTATCAGGAGAGAGATATCTAGTCTCATGCCCTCCCAAACACATCTGGTGGGGCCACTGTGAGATATAAGAAGCTGGACTAGATAGGCCTTTGGCCTGATCCAGTATGGTTCTTCTTATGTTCTTATGTTCTTATGAGATACTTTTACCCTCCAAGTCTAAAATCTGCAATTTGGAAAATGACAAATTGTCAATATTCAGTAAATCATACTACACAAAGATCATACTAAATAAATATAGCATATTAAATGATGGACTACCTATTATGTGTCTTTTATATGAATCTATGTGAACCCATAGACTTTGTGTTTATAACCACTTATAACATCGTGTGATTGCACTAACACTACATTTTCAATGTTAGCTTCCATCACTCATAGCTTTCACATGGAATTTTAATTTCTTTTTAACTGCTTGCATTCTCTTGTAGCTTTAATGTAATGTTGCCATTTAACGCTGTAAGATGTCCCTCAATTCCCTGTTCTCAATACGTGAACATGCCTTAATTGTACTGGACTCTATATTATCCCTCATTACTGTAAGCCACCTTGGGTCCTTTTCCAAGGAGAAAGGCAGGGTAAAATTCTCTAAAATAAATAAATAAATAAATATCAATAGAAAATATTAGACAAGAAACAGTAGTATCATTCACAAACTAGCAGTTTGTCATTTGAAAGTCCTTTACAGCTACCTCACTTTTAAAGCATTATTATTATAGGTATTATTGATAAGAACCCTCATCTTTAAAAATCAAGTTTTTGAAAAAGCTAAAGGGTTTGGGCATGTGGCCTGAGTATATCTTTCCGGTCCTCCAAATTTAGGTTTTACTTGAGCTTATTTTCAAAGCTGGAAACCAGGCTGAAAAACCCCTTAAAGAAATGTTTAATTCTTCAAAAATGCATACATGGTTATTCTGATTCAGAGACCACACGTAAAGTGCTTCCTGGCATTGGTCCCTTCCAAAATGGTAGTTAACAGCTTGGTTTCTAACCACAAGAGGAAGAGGAGATGAAAGTTTTCATATCAACTTCCTTATTCTATCAGTGTAAGATAAAAATCATACTGTAAAATAATTTAATATTAATTAATACTTGTGAAAGCTACTTAGATTTCTACACATCTATATTATTTAGCAAAGGTACTTTCTGGTTATTGATTCAAGAAATCGGAAAACAAGGCATCACATCAGTAATATTTCCAACTGGACAGGCCTACTGATAAATCTTGTCTTTCTATTATGGCTTCTCCATTCTACTGCATCTCCAAGAGTAAATTGGTTGCATATGCAACCTACTACCTTTCAGCACCAGTCTGCCTGCAAACCTAATTTAGTACAGTGGTAAAAACCTTCTAATGCAACATGCATCAATTTTTTTGGCTTACATAATCTATTGGATAAATGTCTGAAACTAATTGCTCTCATGGAAAAACTGCTAGCCTTGCAAGAGAACCCAGGTTACCATCTTATCACCTTTCACTTTCAAGAAACATTAATCACACTCAGATGATTTATAGGTTATTGGGCTTTTCTGATTAATTTTCTATGTCCTGAAATCCGTCTGCCTCAGGTAGGCACAGAGGACAATGTGCAAGTGTTAAGATTTGTGGGCACATATTAGATAGCTCTTCCCAATCATAACATGATCAGAATTGGGGGGGGGAGGGGAATAGTAATGTTTTACACTTTTATTCCATCAAGCTTCTTCCCTAAAAAAAATTAGGTGGCTTTAAATCAGCCACAAAGCAGTCTACCTATATAACAAGTTAATGACACCCTACTGTAACAAATATCCTTAAAGTAATCCTTATGTTAATTATGAAACCTTTATTGAAGTCACTATGAATATTCAAGTTGCAAATGCTATTGATTAACAAATGTATTGTTGCTCTATTAAGGTGAATTCAGAAGGAAACTGTACAGCTCTACACAACACTGAACTCAACTGCAGAATAAAAGCTGAATACCCGCTTAGTCATTTTAAAAGACTTGTATTAGTTCTTCCAGAAATATTTTTACCTCCACCCTCAAGCAGGAATAGAGCGAATGAATAAAGAGAAAAAAAAGAAGAAACTGGCATTTATGGAAGCTTTTTCTAACCTGGCCAAGAGCTGTTAGCCAAGGTTACTAAGGCACAGATAGTAAAAGAATTGCATTCTCCTGTTCAGACAGATTCCGGGTTAGTGCTTATGGTTACTTCCAAATTAAAATAAACATGTGGAAAAATAATATATAACCAAAAGCTATACTTATGAACAATATAATATGCACCTCTGTTACTTATGTGCAGGTGACTGTCAGAACCATAAAAATTCCAGTCTGCTAAATATTGGAAAACAGCAGAAACACTTAACTGACAAGAACTCCTGGAAGCATACTTTGAAACAGCACACATGTCATAGACATATTGGGACTGCTGCAAGACAAAGATTTACAGAAGGCAAAAGAAAGATGGAAAGCACTCTATAATTTTTTTTAATGAAAAAGGAATGTGTGACCAAATTGCTCCAATAGTATAAGTCATATTACTGTTATTATCAAAATAATGGCAATAGTGTAAAAACGTCATGTCGTGCCCTCTTCTTTTTACCTTTAGTACCCCTCACCTGTAACCCCTCCCTGTTTAGTCACCACTTCATGTCTGGAAAAAATAAAAATTATTTTTTTAAAAAAAACAGTCTGGATGCAAGGAGTCATTTCCACATTCACAGTTTCCACAAAGAGCATCTCTAATCAATTGTAATATAGTTGCAAGAAAAAGTATGTGAACCTTTCATGGTGTCTGGCATTAATTGTCATATAAAGTGCTACAAAGTGGAATGCATGTGTTACAAAGTGATTTCAAATACAATACTTTAGAAATTCACCAGTCTACAGTTAGGCAAACAAGCTACAAATGGAGACACTTTTGGGCTGTGGCTACCCTACGAAGAAGTTGGGCACCCAGTCAAAATGACCCCAGGAGCACAACGAAGACTCATAATGAAACAACCTAGAGTGACAACCAAAGATTTGAAGGCATCATTGGAACTGGCTAACATCTGTGTTCATATGACTCTACAGCAGGCATGTCCAAACTTCAGCCCTCCAGATGTTTTGGACCACAAATCCCACCGTTCTTTGCCATTGGTAATACAGGCTTGGAATTCTGGGAGTTGTGATCCAAAACATCAGGAGGGCTGAAGTTTGGTCATGCCTGCTCTACAGTATGTAAAACATTGAACAAGCAGAGTGTCTATGGCCGGAGACCATGAAGGAAGCTTTTGCTTACTGAGAAGAACATTGCTGCATGCCTGAAATTTACAAAAGAGCACACTGGCACTCCAGGGCAATATTGGCAAAAAGTTTTGTGGACTGATGACATAAAGAGTGAACTATTTGGAAAGAACATGCAGCACTACATTTGGCATAAAAAGGGCACTGCTTATCATCATGAAAACATCGTCCCCACTATAAAGTATGGTGGAAGAAGCATCACAATTTGAGACTGCTTTGCTCTATCAGGGCCTGGCCATCTAGCAGCCACTGAGGGGAAAACACATTCCCAAGTGCATCGGAAATTCTTCAGGATAACTCTGTAGAAGCTGAGTGATGTAACAGGACCATGACCCAAAACACAGAAGAAAGTCGACCACAGAATGGCTTCAGAAAAACGAAATCTAACTTTTAAAGTGGCTAAGTCAGAGCCCAGACCTCAACCCACTAAAGATGCTATGGAATGACTTGAAAAGAACCATATACAGTATCTGTAATGTGCGAAGAATACGACAAAGCTAAAGCGGTTCTGCCAGGATGAATGGACTAAAAATTTCTCCTGAACAATGCGCTGGTCTGATCCACAGCTACAAGAAGGACCTGGTTGAGGTCATTACTACTGCGGGGGGGGGGGGCCGTGGGGGCACCAGCTATTGATTCCAAGGGCTCACTTACTTTTCCCACTAGCATTTTGAATGCTGAAATAGTGTGTTCAATAAAGATAGGAGAGATCAAAACTTTTCCTTGTTATTATATTAGGCACATTATATTCGTCAATACACCTGACTTAGAGAAAGATCAGATCACATTGCATGACACATTAATGCAAAACACCATGAAATTCCAAAAGGGTTACATACTTTTTCTTGCAAAAACTGTATATCCTTCTCCCCAACTCAAATTAAAGTAAAAAGGAACAGCACATAAGCTCTTCCCAAATTCGGCACTGCCTTGAGTATACCGAGGAAGCTAACTGGAGGCTAAAAGGTCAAACAAATTTGGTGCTAGAAACCCTTGCAAATAAATATGGTTAGGAAAAAGTAGAGCGTCTGAGCTACTTACAGAACATGCAAATAGAGTACAGTGGACCCTTGTATAACAAACAGCTTGTATAACATAAAATTTGTACAACATAAAAAATTCCAGAGATAGGGGAAATTTGCTTAACATAATCGCCTATGGGGAAAATCCATACAACATAAAAATGGGATTACTCTGTTTTCAATGCATTCCTATGGCAATTTGGATAAAGGAAAATTTGCTTAACATAATTTCATTTGGAACAAATTAATTCCTTTATACAAGGTACCACTGTATACTGAAAGTGGCTAAGTCGCAATTTATGTATTTCTGGAAGAGTGTCTTAATTTTTCTCAACACAAATACATGTATGTGTTATATAAAACTTGTATTTTGTCTGGAGGTGCAAAGGCTATATCATTGATTGGCTCAGGTAAAGAATCCTGGGCTACAATAACAGCACATAATGCCAGGATGGTCTACAGCTTATGAGGAAACTGTCTAGCGTCTTGCCACAAGACAGAACAGCTAAAGAAGGGATGGTGGAATGGAAAACAGCAACCTGGGAGAAACATGGTTATAGTAGTAGAAAACAGAGCGTAAGAAAGTAGGACTGTACCAAAAAGCTCACATGAAATGCAGCCAGAAGTGGCCTGGTAACAGTTTCCAGGAAAGAAATGGACATATGCTGGATAGCTGAGGACTGTGGGCCAGGGAGCCAGGGAAATCTTAGACTGCAAGTGCTAGAATTTAAGGCTACTATACTATTCTTTTAGAGTTGCCTAAAGCATAAGGGGAGAAATTACAATGTCTGCTGTTCCTGACCTGACAATCTAGAAGAGGCATCTAAAAACAAGAAGCAAGAGCAAGTGGACCTTGGATTTCACATACGGTACTTGTTTGAAGTAATCAAACTATTCCTTGCCTTCTTGCCATATGTACATGCAGAGGTATGTAAGCAGAACCAGCAGTATTGCCTGCAAAGACAATTCAGCATATTACAGTTGTAGAAACTAGAACAAATCACAATGCCTTTACTTTCACAAGACATTTTTACAACTTCAGTACTGAGGAATGATTTGGAAGGCAGAGGGAAAGATTGTGGTATAGAAAAGATCACATATACTCAAAGTTAATGCCGCAAAATAACCATGCATGCTAGTAACAGCTGGAATCCTGACTCCATTCACAGCATCACTTCAGAGACAAGAAACACAGAATGCAAAGTCTTCAATTCCACTGATTACAGCAATCAAAAGACTACCTGTCCTAAGAGATACTGTAGCATCACACTGACTGCAGAGAAAGCATTGTGCAGGATAGATGACAAAAGTGCACAATACGAATATGGGAAGCAAAACCAAGAATCTCTCAAAAATTATTATTATTATTATTATTATTATTATTATTATTATTATTATTA
>JAHTLZ010000129.1:49821518-49837101 GCA_023846285.1 Phrynocephalus versicolor
TTACACTTATTTAATTGTTCAAAAGCTAATGCCAACAAGCTGTTCATAAATTCAAATTTGGAGTGTGCATATCTGCTTTACATTAAAGTGGTGTTAGTTTAAAAACCCATACATGGGCAAGGAACAGTTCTCTTCCATTCAAAATATGTCCACTAAACTCTTGGAGAGGTGCCAACTATAGAGCATAAACAAACAGGAAAGGAAACAAAAGAAAATGCATTTACACACCAAGTAATGCAGAGGATTTATAACAGTGACAAATGTTCTTGATGTTTCATTTAGAAAACACACACAATAAAATCCTGCAAAATGAAAACCAATAATAATAGAAGGACTAAATATTCATGCACAGTGACATTCAAATATGACTATGGGACTGCAGAAATGCAATGAATCTTATCTAATTCCATTAAATGCTTTCTTGAATTCTGGTCTTGGAAGTAAATCTAATGCTATTATTTTTAAATGTGCCACAATACTTTCATTTTTATTTTGTTTGTTTTTTACCCTGAACAACCTATCTTGTTCACTCTCATGGAAAAAACAATGTCAGGAACATCCATAAGTATAGGTACCCACCCAGAGAGAGAAAGTTGCACCCCTAAATTATTTAGTGTGTAAATGCATTTTCATTTATTTCTTTTCTGGTTTGTTTATGCTATACAGCTAGCATCTTTCCAAGAGCTTAGTAGACATATTTTGAAAGGAAGAGAAATATTCTTTATCCATGTACGGGTTTTAAATCTTGGACATTTTGGACAGTTTCAGACAGGTCTTTATCTGTCTTTTCAATATATATTTTTCTAAAATTCAAAACAACACTACTACCTTTAAAGAAGGATACTTCCCATCCCCCAAAAGCTTGATTCTTATGTGGTCTACCGCCACTAAAAGAGGAACAGTATTTCATGCTATTACTAGCACTATTTACAACAAGGGAAAACATTTATATCTGTGGCACCCCAGGAGTAATTCTTAGAGAACGGTAGCGTGTATGACAAAGAAACACCAGTTATGTAGCAGCTTTTGTATCGCTGCATTAAAAGATACTGATGTGCATTTAATTTCTAAACATGCTTCAGCATTCAGAGGTCTTCTAAAGTTATGCTGAATCACTCTAAAGTAAACATTCTTCTCCCAGTCTTGATTTGATTTAAATACAATACTTCGGATTTTTAAATGTTCACCCATGCATGATGAGTCTAGCCAGAAGTGGTTAGACTCTTATAGCCCTTACCCCCTTCAGCATCTGGAAAGTCATACATTTTCTGCTCAGAAATTCCCACGGTAAAAGGGAACCCCAAAACGGAAATCCAATGCTAAAATACCGTAAGTGCAAATAAGAAGACAAGCCATTGGCTCCTCCACTGTATTATTTAATAAAGAAAGTCTATCCACACTAACTGGAGGGTTCTTGGGGTTTTAATCCCCCAAAATAAAATTCCCAAGTTCTAGTTTCAAATAAAGTTGCACTGTATACCCTGACCTTCTCTCACTACTTAGCAGCAAACCTTTCAGCTTCCTATGTTAGTAAGGAAATGGCTCCATAAAGGAAATACAGTAAAAGTTTTGCTCAGGTGCTTTGTTTTCTCAGTGCTGGCCAATTTTTCTTCTTGCAACTAGTAAACTAGGCCAACAGCAGTCAACATGGATAGTGGCGAGCTTGCAAGGAATCTTAATTATTTAATATTCTGCACCCTACTGAACAAATCCTATTTTTGTTAGCAAGTCAGAATTCCACTTCCTGGAAATCCAGATTCTCATATTTCAAAAGCAAAAGAAACCATCCCAAACAGCTGTGAACCGTCCTGGGCTGTGAAAATCTGCTTCAAAGTTCATGTCACAATTCCTAATGAACTCTCAGACTCTGAATAAGGAGTTTCTAAGTAAGATATTCATCAGACAGATGAAAGGTTCACAGTGTTTGCTCTGAATTCTTCATTGTGACTAGTAGAACAGAATAAATTATTCAAAAATAATGTAAAACATCATACAGAACTATTTAACTCACATAATTTAAAGATGACCTTCTCTTCTGCTTGTTGGTTACCTAGCACAAAGCTTTGCTTCTCTTTATTTAGAAGCTCTGAACTGGTGTGGTGTAGTGGCTAGAGTACAAGGACCAGGAAGGCTTAGGAGAGCTGGATTCCCACTCAGCCATAAAAACTCAATGGGTGTCTTAGGCCACTTATAGTCTCTCACCACGTCCCACCTCACAGGGTTGCTGTGAGGATAAATGGGAAATTAAAAAGTCAAATAGGCTTCGGATGAGGAAAGGCAGGTTATAAAGGAAATAAAGAAAAAAAAACCAATAATAACACTAACTTGCTTCTGTTCATTTAGAACTGAATTAAGAACATGCACATCTGGATAGCATATTACATACTCAGAGTAAAAATGCCATTTGCTCTGCCAGCATATTACATGGCCAGCATATTTTTCCCCTGCACAACCACTAACACCCACAATGACATTAACACTCAAGGGTTAACATTCTCAGCTGATAATACAATAACAGGGTCAGAGACAAGAGATAAAGTTCCAGTTAATGAGTTTCTCTGTCCCAAGTCTGCAGGTCACACTCACCTGAAGTCGCTACCCTGTGTGGCACTTGTTTTAAGTATCAGGATTTCCTCTTATATATGACATACACTGTGGTGACAGACAGAAAAGATCTCTGTCATGCTGTATAGCACAAATAAAGGGAAATTAGATCTACAAGGGTGAAAGGAAACACAATGGCGGGGGTGGAAGTGCAATGGGAAACCTAATAACATTCATAAGAAAATAACATAAAGGAGGGTTAGGATATAATCCGATATATGAACAAAGAAAAATATAACATTCTAATAAGAGAAAAAAAGGGTTTTTCTTCACATGCCAGAGAGAGAGAGAGAGGAAGGGAGGGAAGGAGAGAGAACTCAGTAAAAGAAGGGAAATTACTATAGAAGCAAATGGAAAGTTACACTACATACAATATGGAAAATCAGTAACTGGGTCTTCCAATATGTTTTTCTTTGACCAAAAGCAGTGGTGAAATCCCATGAGGGGTTCACTATTTCCATTGCACTGTTTCCTTGACTTAAATTATCTGTGGATAATGCTAGCTCTCCAGATGGTGTTGGGCTGCAACTTCTATTGGTACTAGCAGGATACTCAATGGCAAGAGATTGTGAGAGCTACAGTCCAGGGACATCTGATGGGACACAGTTGCCACCTTATACCTTCCCTTCAATGGACATAAGGATCCCCCCCTTCTTCTGCAGGTCACAGCAGCTTTAGGTAAATTAAATCAGGGAGGAAAAAAGAGGGAGAAAAACATGTAGCTTACCTGAAACTGTGACTCTTCAAGTGGTCATTTGTGAATTCACACCAATGGGCTATTTTGCACATGTGCTGAAGTTCAACAGAACCTTCCAGAGCTGAGCTTAGGTGTTTAGACCACCCCTTAGTGAATTAGGATCTGTCCTCTTTGCTTCTTTGAACTCAGTTTCAGTCTGCCGTAAAGACTGAAACATTTGGCAGGGAAGGAGGGTGAGATATTTGAGTTCTGAGATAACCATTTGAAGAATCAGTTACAGGTAAGCAGCCAGGTCTCTGTGAACACACACCAATGGGTGATTAGCCAACTTACCTTGAGGCGATGGGCAAATGTCATTGTAGGACAGATGACAATCTTTTCTGCCCAAACACACATCTAGATGGGACCTAATGATTACTGTTTCAAGAAAGTGCCTGGTTAGCTCCATGTTGCTTTTCTGCAACTATCTGGAAGGGGAAACACTCTGAAAAAAGCTGTTAGAAGTAGCAGTGGCTTAAACAGAATGTCCTCAAATCCTGAAGGGAAGAGGAACAAGTGCCAGTTGAGAAAAAAGTTTTATAATGTTGATGACCCACTTAGCCAGTGTGCTAAGACCATGAAGAAGAATTAAAATGACTTCCCATCTTCACACAGCTGCTTTCAACCAAAGCACCAATATTAAAAGATTCAGCTTAATCTCCTGTGTCACCTATGTCACAATGATTTATGTGATGAAAAACAGAACAAATAATATTTTACCAGGAATTTCGACTGGGCAAAGGAAGTGGTGAAATGAAACTACGGTACAAAAAAGTACACCCACTGCATTTGGTCACTGGATATTTCTACCCTATTCTCCTTTGGTGAGGGGACAGGAAACATAACACACCACAACAGTTATAAACAACTGAAGGAGATGTCCTCAAACAGAAGGAGCCAGGTACTGTACTTAACATACACAGTTATACCATTTCCTTTTTCAGTAAGACAGAAGTAATTCTAGAGATTCAAAAGTCCATCAATTAAAGATCACTAGGAATATGATTTACACAGAGAAGTTCCAGTTAGGGTACAAGCAATTCAACTGTTCTGTCATTTGGGGGGCAATTAATCCTCTGGTAAGCAATACACCAATTCAGAAAAGCTGCATTTAGCCTCCCCTCCAGCTTCTCGCTATTCTAACAAATACATTCAGCAATCTCGGCTGTATTCTAAGCCAACATTAGCACAGGATGGAACTTGTTTTCCATGGACTCCTCAGATTTCATTGTAAGCAGCAGCTTTTCATTTCATGATGACAAACACAACAAGCAACTCACTCAATGCTGTAATTAAAGTCTTAGAGCAAATATTGCCTTTAAATAGTTCCTTTGTCTGAAATAACTGAAAACACAAATAGCTTTTCACACATCATATGGCAGCAAGCACAGGTTTAAGACCAACTGCAAACTTCATACGGAGACACATCCAGTCCAGCCTTGCTGTTCAAAACAACATACTGTATAATATTTGCTCTATGTTACATGTTAACATATACAACAGATAACGTTTTTCCAAATATGTTGTCTAGTCATCACACATCAGGCATGTTATAAATATCTTAGGTCAAACGATGCCAAATCTGTGCGCCCAAAAAGATGGCTCATTTGAAGCACTGCAGTAGCTTGATAGCAGCTTCTCCAAACACTTGACAAGTTTTAAATAGAAGAGAAAGTAGAGATTTCCAACTATGCTGTGAGATGTCTGTGAATTGAACTAATCGTGACAATCTGACAAATGGATCCAAGGGAGCTGTCTGGTCTCTTAACTAGGCTCCACACCGGCAAAATGATAACTGCTGTTTTGCTGCTGGTGAAGTATCCTGCTTAGAACTCAAACTATCACTTTGGTTTACAACTCAGTCAGATGTGCTTTCTACAGCAATCTCAGCTGTATCTGTGTGTTTTCCAGTAATCAAGAAGGCAATGCCAATTTCTATTGCAAACATAGTTTGGATGCCCAACTGGAAGTAAAGCAGCAAAGCCCCCGGACAGTTAAGATGTAGCAGCTGGTTTCTACAAACAAGTTCTCGAATGAATGGATGAATGAATGAAGAAGCTTAGAACTGCTGAGCTAGGAGGGGCCTATGGGTCATCAAGTCCAGTCCTCTCAAAGAGGCACAGTAGGGGAATCAAACTCGCAACCTCTGGTTCCACAGCCAGATGAAGTTACCACCTCAATGACAGAGGCATTAGGAAAAGCTATATAAACACAGCATGATCATGAACAAATTACATCAAGAGGTGGTGAATGCTCCAACACTGGGGGCATTCAAGAGAAATGTAGATAACATCCTAATATTTGTATTCCTGCATCTAACAGGGGGTTGGGATTTGGTGGCTTTATTGGTCCCTTCCCACTTCACTTCAATTCTATTATCATCTTAGAACAGCAGAGCTGGAAGAGATTCTACAGATCCTCCTGTCAAGGAGACACAGTGGGGAATCAAACTCATAATCTCTAGCTCTACAGCCAGGCCCCTTACTCAAGCCAAAGGTTTCCCCATGCTGGTCTCAGAAATATATAGCAAGTTCTGTTCATAAAACAGATGTACACTGCATACTCCTTCTCAAACTACACATGACAACATAAATAACTCTCTACATGCAAATAACCAACTGAGGGAAGGCAATGATATAATCTATCCTTTTCTGTATATCAACATTTTTGCAGTAATGGAACTGTCAAACATATAATCCTTCATCTGCAGTTTGGGAAAGAATGCCCTATACACAATTTCTAAGTGTATCGCTTGGACTTTTGTTTAAGAAGCAAAGGATTGTTTTCTGTTTTAATACTTGCTGAACAAAGCCCAGTGAATCTCCATCTGGTGTTTACAGCATTAGCCTTGCAGGTTGAACTGCAGGATGAATGAATATTTTCCAAACAATCTCCAAATAACAAAGGACACCCGTGTGCCTTGGTAATTTGTTTCAACAAATTTTAATCATTGGTGATGGGTCATTCCAAGATTGACATTTGCTGAAATCTGCTTCCAGCCAGATCATGTTGCGCATTTATTCAACAGTAAAAAGCTTTTACCTGATTGCCTCGGCTCTCCTTCAGGCATAACATCAATCTGAACCTCAGCCAACAGAGTGGCTGTACACTACATGTGCCGCCTTCAATTTGCATAGGACATATTTGTTAGATTTTCTTCATTTTAGTCATTCAGTGGCAATTTAGCAGCCAAATGGAAAGGAGGAGGTTAGGTATCAACAACTAGAACAAAGGTGAGAAGCCAGTCTCTCTAACTCTTTATCCAAGTATTCACCTAATAGAATGGGGAGTTTGGTCTATCAGTTTCTCCATCACGTGACGTAGATGCTCATATCAACAGTGACTGCAATCCAGTTCTTTATGGCATAGCATAAATTTACACCATCATAGATAAACTGGAATGCCTAGTAAAAATGATGACATGAGACAATGGTGCAATCAGCTGCACAGTACCTGCTTGATCAACTGAATAGTGTGCTGGGGGAAGTGCTTCATGGATAGTACTTCCGATCTGGTACAACTGTACCTACTACAGGCATAACATCAACTAGTACCCATACAGTTATGCAACTGGATTTCCAAGACTTTGTGTTATGTACTATCAAATTGGAACTGATTTACAGAGACCCCAGTAGGGCTTTCAAGATAAGTGAAATATTTCAGGAGTAGCATTATCAGCTTCACACATCTGGTGAGTTCCCATGGCCAGGTAAGACGTCAAACCCCAGAGTCTTAGTCTGTCACTGTATCCACTATACCACACTTTATATGACATAGAGAATGTATAAAACTCTACCCTCGGTGAGTGGTCAATGTCATTTGCATTCAGCAAAATAGTAAATAATTAAAAATAAAAATAAAACATATGTGACTTCCTAAAGCTTAGTCTGATATATAGAAATAATGACTAAATCACTGTGGCGCAGTGGTTAAATGCCTGTACTGCAAGTAAAACTGTGCTCACGACCTGGGTTCAATCCCCGGTAGCAGGCTCAAGGTTCACTCAGCCTTCCATCCTTCCGAGGTCGGTAAAATGAGTACCCAGCTTGCTGGGGGGGCAATGTGTAGCCTGCACACTGTAATTAAAATTGTAAACCGCCCAGAGACCACTTGTAGTGGTATGGGGCGGTATATAAGCAGAACACTTTTTACTGTATGTGCAAAATTCAATGCAGCGCAAAAGTATGATTGTTCAGAAGCCTGGCTTAGTTTATTCATTAAAATTAAGTTTCTTGTCCTCAGTGGTATTATAATGTGCATGACCAATGACCCAAGGTCTTCCACTGATTTGTGGAGCAAGAGATAGCTTTCAGGGCTTTTTTAGGTTTACAACTCTAGAGCTCTCTTCAAAACATGAAAGATGTTTCCACCAAAAGTTGTGCATTCAGAAGCTGGGTTTCTCTATTTCTCTTTTTGTCTGTCTGTTTGTTTACACATCTTTTAGTCACATGTATACAATGGTCTAGCTTGTAAAATCAAATCTTTACTTAAAATACCAGGACTTAAATGAGCATTGTACATCTACATTCAGATTCTTTACAACAGCTGTACACAAGTGGGTTGAACAAGCTATGAATCACATCTTCTCATTATGCCCAAACACAAAAATGGCAGTTAATGACTTCCAAACAAAGCTAAGACACAAATCTATGGTTTAAAGCTGCTTTTGCCTCTTGGCTTGTTTGGAAGCCATCAATCACAGTTCCTGGTTTGGACAAATAGGAATGTATAGTTAATTAATGCTTTGTAATTTAGCTGTTTGCTTGCACCTGCTAGGAGAAGAGACACTGTGAGGGGGATAAGGAGCTTCACTAGTGCATGAAGATGATGTGTGTCCTTGATTATTAAGCAAGATCTGACCATCCACACACAGCCATAACTTGCTTACTACTTAAGTTGTGGATGAATCAGTATTGAACTAAAAATAAAATAAAACCAAAACACAACCCTATAGTAAAGCTACCAACTATTGAATTAGAATGCTTATTGTACAAAGCGGAATAAGTTCCAGATATAATCAGCACATACCTCAACTTGATGATTAAGATGACCTATATATGACAGCTGGGCATAAAACAACAGTGCTTTATACAAGGATTTATTTATTGAGGAATGTCTATTTCACATTTCATGTTTCAAAAACGTGTTCAGAATTGTCAACTTCAGTAGGAGAACAGTAGAACACGACTTATGAAACTGTAATACAAAAAAGATATAAATATAGGAAATAAAAATCAAGACGTTGAAGAATCAGTAACAAATTCCAATCTCAACCATTAGATAAGCCTAAGGCTCACAGAACATGTGTGTTGTTTTTGATTACAGATGAAAAACAGAGAGAGATGAGGTGAAACAAATCTTCTTGGATGGAGCGTTCTACAGTCTGGAAGCCACAATTGAACAGTTTCTTTCACATACTCCTGTCAGCTGCACTTCAGAAAGTAATGGGACCTTCAGTGGACTCTCAGATTTACATGACAAGGGACAGTACAATAAGGTCAGTGGGTGAGAGTTTCCTGCACACTCCTGCTCTCTGCTGAAATCTGTGATTTGCAGAGCATAACAAAATGCCTTTACAGTTGCAGAAAAACACATGTACCAGCTACATTTAAAACGCCAAGAAGAAATGAAAAGATAAAATTGTTTAGATCCCGGTAAGACTCTAGCTTCTTAGAGGTATTAATCCATAAAGTGAAAATAGAAGTACATCAGTTGTTTCCAAAAACCTGACGACCTGCATCTCGCCTTTACAGACATCCTCCCTGAAACATTTGATAAAAGAAACAAATAATAAACCATTAACTTATTCCTCTCTCTAATAATTATCAGTCCAATTTATAGGAGCTAAAAAGGGAATTTTTTGCTCTAAGCACTATGGGCCAGTATACAAGTCAACACAAAACAACAACAATAACATAATGGCATAAGACAATGTGCTTCTTTTACTGTATATCAGGAAGAAGATGCAGTGGGGTGGTAGTAATGCATGTTGCCAACAACTCAACATCCCAAATATCATAGCCAAATCCAAGAAAACCACAGCACCTGCTGAACCAAAATTATAGACCAACATTCAGAGTCATATAACCTGCAAAGGCTGTCATTAATGCATCAAAGGTACATATATAATTAAACCATTTATAATATTCTATTCTCATAAACATTAGTGGCCTTATTACACTTAGGAATTCCTTCCCCCATCTTGCAAAAACGAAAGGTTGAGAACTTGCTTTCTTTAAAACACACACACACAATTTCCCATTATTCATTACAGTATTAAAAGCAAATACTACACAGTAATTTTTCAACATCACTTAAAATAATAAGCAGAAATAATCTGTAGTAATACTCATTGGATAACAGATTACTTCTATATTACCCCCATAAAGACTGATGAGAGTACTACAAATTTTGAATGCTTCCACTAAAAATGCCTTGAAAAATGCTTTAAAATGTTACACACACACACCTTTTTTTACATCATCCCCAGTCATTATGTCTCTTTTTAATGCAACTTCCTTATACTATTTTTACTACACCATATAGCCACCCAAAGGTAGTTCATAGATTTACATATGCATACTTCATACAGTTTATAACCCATTATCTTCAAGCTCTGGCAAAAACATAAAATCCAATCAAGATTGAATTATCAGTGTTTTAGTTAAAGTATCAGTTTTCCTATGATACTGCTTAATATGGGAAATATGCAAGCACCTGTTTTAATCTTGGCAGAAAAGGAAAAATTGATACCAAACATTAGAGGGTCAAAAAGAAATATAATCCAGAATTTGATCTGCAAACCATAATCCAGCTCAGGAATAAGAAATATTATTTCCCTTAAGAGTTTCTCATACTGAAAAGAAAAAAGAAAAGTACATAACATTACTGTGAAATATCACAAACACTGTTTGTCTTCCTATTCCTGCACATATCTCTTTAAGCCAAGAATCTTAACATTTATGTTTGACATCTCTCTCCTGATACAGACACATTTAAAATGAGAGAGTAGAGGGAGAAAAAACCAAACTGTTTCTACTATCTAGCTAGGCAACAGAGAACCTTCAGTCAGACTATTTTAACCAGCCACCAAGCAGTCCCTTAATTTGATCTTCTTTGGACAATCATCATCATGTAAACAGATCGCTTATTTGCACATTGCACAAGTTTTTCTGTAGAATGCAAATCAACCAGAGAAACGATTGCCATGTAGCTTTCCTATGAATACGTTTTAGACTTCAAAATGTTTCACATAGTGACCACTAACCAGGTGCAAAGATGGAGGACTCTTCTTTTTAACTTATAGGTAATTAACTTTGCTATCATTTCCTTCTCACACATACACACATTTGTTTACACAAGCAACTGACAATCCAGCATGTCTATGTCTTCCTGAAACCTTGTGATCATTTTGTTTCACTTCTGTGAATCACTTCTACTGGAACTGGGAATGAGATTTAAAACAAAACCTGAACATTTTCTATTTTAAATTACACCACCCAGAATCCCTCATCCACAATAGTCACTGACAACGGTAGCTGGAAGATATTCAGAACTGTAGTCCAAGAACGACACGCTACCAATTCTGTTTTCTAAAAAGTATATATAGAAATCTTAAATTTGTGGAACGAGGTCTCAAACAGCCAGGACATTGTAATATTCTTTTTGAAGACATAATCCTACATGTATTTAACTTTTTTATAGCTCTTTGACCTACTTTCTCACACATGTAGCTGACTAAAATAAATGGGTGTTATATCTTGGTAAATAAGCATAGATTTTCTAAGCAGCTGTGTTTAGTGGGAACATGAAAGAGGGCCTTTTTGTAACTGCTTCTGATCTCTGGATCTCCCTCCTATCAAAGACCCCACTGACCTTGCCTGTGCCTTCCTTCCATAAGAAGGTAAAAAACCTTTCTCCGGGCAGACTTCCACATAGTGATTGACTGCCAAAGAGGGGTTCTTAAATGTGGCTGTTTTTTGTTGTTCAGAACTGTTTTTAACCAACTAGTTTTAATATTATATATTTTCGTACCTTTTAAATACTGTAAACATTTTCTGTTCTTAGCAATACTGTTTGGTTTTTAATGCTGTAAACCACTTTGGAACTTCTTCACGAAAAGGTGAGATATAAATATTTTAAATATATATATGCAGTAAATAAAACTGTTACTACAACTCTCAGCCTTCATGACCATGGCCATAACTTTTCTGAATTCTGGTATGTATCAATGTATGTTTGCACATGTCTGTGTATGAATGAAAATATGGAGGAAAGGAGATTGGTGGTCCCACTCATTAATTTTAGCCTTGCCCATGCATGGCACAAAACCAATGGCATAAGCTATGAGAATTTTAGAGACAAGGCTAGGCAGCCGTCCTCTGCTCAAAATACTTCCAATTCCGCTGTTACTGGATACTTAGTTTAGTTTAAACATTAAAACAGAATAAATGATTTCAAATTTTCTCATATTTTTGAAAGGCAGGAATAAGAAGAATCACTAGCAAAACAGGATGCTCATATATTACAAAACAATTTTGTCTAGAAACAAGTAATGGGCACGTTCAGCTCATGTGCAATCACATAAGGAAAAGGTTCAACACCCTTCCGAAGATTAAAATTAGGTTGTCTTAAACTGGAAACACAGTATGATAGTATTATCCATTTATGTGGCTGCTGGCAATGGAAACAAAGAACAAAGTGCTTTCTGTTTGGATGACACAGCAGACCACAAAACACTCTCTGCCAGTAGCCTCCCACAGTGCAATACAAACACCACCACAAGCGGAAAAGGCAATCAAATAAATAGGAATCTAAAAAGAAGATAGGAATCTAAAGAGAGCATAATTTTAAAATAGCTTGCACATTAGTGGTCAAATCAAGGTGGACTCTACATCTGAAACGCAACTGAACGTATTCCTTTTGTATACCTCAAAAGTTTACCTAGAAGGTACCATGATCTAGTACAGATTTGATCGTACACATGGGAAGAAGAATCAACCCTTCCCCATTGTACTAACAGAGTCTCTTACATCTGCAGAGGGGGCTGACCTGATAATATATTGCAATCCTATACAGTAGCTTTTAATCATGACGATACCTTCTGAGTAGAGACATTCAGGATTGAATTGTCTGCTTAAAAATATTTCCTCTTAATTCAAAACAAATGAAAGAGGATATCAAGCAGGTTTACATCTTTTTAATATAAACATAGTTGTTACAGTATATTTCCAAAGTACTGTACAGTACTGTATATACACTACAGTGTCGAGGCTCGTTAGATTAACATTATTTGGAGAAGTAAGGTTGCAATAATGTTCCTCTAGCAAACGTGATGTAATGTTATCCTTGTGAGAAGTAAAGTGGGGAATGGCTACAAAATGCACTACTTGAAATTAAGAAGAAAAAGAATCAAGTTCAAGTTCAGTTTATTGATTAGCCATTTTCGACCATATCAAAATGCATAAAAAACCACATAAATGCACAATAGAACAGATAAAATACAATACAAATCCTAAAATTTAAAGTCATCATAAATATATTTTAGTTAAGTGAATACCCCTGCAGGGAACTCTTATTTGTTCAATGTAGTGGGATCTTAAGCCCACTCCCTTAGATATAAATTTAGCTATGTTTCTGACAACTTGAGTATTAGGACTCTGGAGCAGATATGAAAGTCTATGATCCACATTTCAGTGGGTTGTTTTACTCAACAGGGCAGATAAGATAGCTTTGCCTGGCAACAGATTATAACATGCAATCAAATAAAACATGTGCAATAGCCTCAATAGCAGCAGCCCCACAAATGCAGATTCTTTCATGATAAGGCAGTTGGTGAAAACATCCATGTTTGATCATGGAATCCAGAAGAAAAACAATCAAGACATGTGGTGTATCGGGAATACTGAATAAGGTCAAAAGCAGGATGTAACAATATATTGTTTGGTAGAACACCCCTTTTTACACAACTGCTGCATCAAAGAGAACATGAAAACTTCAGTCAAGATTTAGCAGTAACATGCATGGTGTCTGCATATAACCTAATCACCGAGAGTAACCAGACACAAAGCTCTCTAGCCTTTCCTTAGGTCTGTATTGTACTCCTCCTCTTTTCAAGCACAATAAAAATACATCCTCATTGCTTTTCCAAGCCCTTTATCTGGGTCAGCATAACCACAATCTCTACCCTATTGGTTTCTGTCAAGGTTCATTAAGACCAGGATAAAGGGAGGGAGGGGATCAAGTGTGCCATCTTTGCAGCCTGTCTGTCAACAACTGATCTGCTATGGATAATTTCCACTGTCTAGCTACCCAACCCTTCAAACTCACCAACACTACCTGGCAAAATGGGGAAGGACGCTTATTGATCTTGACAGTCACATTTACAAACAACAATAAACAACACATCCTGTTTCAAGTCAGTAGAATTCCCTTCAGTTGCACTGAAGCTGTTTCAGATTTAGCCTGACTAATTTACATGCATATTCATAACCCCCTGTATTTAATTAAATTCTTCAGTCCCTGAAGTTGCTTTCCTAAACAATGGTAATTTATCTAACACAGATAAGAGAACTTTGGATATATGCCATTTTATTGCTAACAGCATTCCCCTTTGAGGCTAAACATAAAGTAAAATCAAATATGAAGGATCTAAAAAAATTTAGACGAACTAAAAAATACCAAGATTAAGCCGACCTCAGTTCCATATTTGAACACCAAACACTTTCCTGACACCAACAAGCAGAAATATCATTCAGTTTCTGCTCATTTCAGTACAACCCATGTAAGTGCTCAGTAGTCTAAAATGCCTGACAGATGAAATCTTTGCACAATGCGCTTCCCCCTCCCTGCCCAACATACACATTTCAAATGCATTCTATGTATACTTCTTAACAGAGCTTGGAAACTTTACTTTTCTGGACTACTGCTCCCCAAATCTCTCAGTGCAGAAAAATAACCTCTCTATAAGTTCTAGTACGGTGGCTATTACAAATAGAAAGAGTAAACCTTGTGTCTCCAGGCAGTAGTATAATTACTGTACAGTATCTGCTTTTAAAACTAGATTAATGACTAGGAAGCCTACTAATCTGTTCATTCATTACAGTTAACACATTCAGGCTGCCATTATAGAGCTGGTTAATATTTAACATGGCATGATTAAAATTTTTATGAGATGAAAAACTGATCTTAGGAAACCTACGTTTGAGCATCAGAGACTTGTCATGTAACACGTACTTTTAAACCCAGTTTTGACATGCATTTACCCTTTTCCCTGACACTTGCTCTATGATTTACATAGATGTCAAGTATCAGCAAAGGCCACTCTGCTTTGTAACTGCCAACAGCAGAGCCGAGCACTTACTGCCATTCCCTTTCTGGTTCTGAGGTTGGCACATCCGGTAAATTCTACAGTAACTTCTCAGTGCAGGACCTGATGAGAACAGACATGAAGCAATAGGCTCTACTTTTGTCCTGCATATTTTCAGCAGAACAAATTCAATGGAAATAATCATATTAATATGTCCAAAACATGAGGACTAAGACAACTACACCCCAAATCTGGGAAATCTCTATACAGTATGTGTAGCTCATTCCCAGTCTCTATATTATAGGAGTCCTGGAGGCCTATTTATAGTCCTGAAGCCTGCGAAAACAAACATTTCTTCCCCAAAGCAGTTATAATTGCATATTATTTAGTATATACTGTAGTATATACAAGGAGCCCCATGGCGTAGTGGTTAAATGCCTGTATTGCAGGTAAAACTGGGCTCACAACCTGGGGTTCAATCCCAGGTAGCTGGCTCATGGTTGACTCAGCCTTCCATCCTTCCGAGGCTGCATATTCTAATTAAAAACTGTAAACCGCACAGAGACTACTTGAAGCAGAACACTTTGCTTTGCTTTAGTATACATTTTATTTACCTGGAAATATCTTCATCTTATTCATATCAGTTTATGATTATGCTTATCAGTAAAAACAATAACAATTCAGTATTGGCTTTCCCCCCTTCCTTGTTCAAGTCAGAACCATCAGGGTGACCATATGTCAGTGGGTTCAATGCATTCTGGGCAATGTTCCCCCTAAGCTGTGTGACTGCATAGCCATGCAATGCTGGATCAGGGCTGTGCAGCCAAGCTAGAGTTGTGGTCCTTTTGCTTCCAGTCAAAGCAGAACACTGCCCCACACTATTCATTCATTCATTCATTCATTCATTCATTCATTCATTCATTCATTCATTCATT
>JAHTLZ010000129.1:49837111-49882406 GCA_023846285.1 Phrynocephalus versicolor
ATTCATTCATTCATTCATTCATTCATTCATTCATTCATTCATTCATTTACTGCACCATCAGGAGCATACATAATAACATAAAGCAAAGATAATAAACCATAATTAAAATCAAAATTATAGAGAATAATAAAATCCAAGATGCCCTAAAAGACAACAGAGGCAGGTTAAGTTTTCAAAAACAGATCAGCAGCAGTGATGGTCAATAGCGGAAAACTAGTAGAAACATTGCTTCTAGGCCAATAGGAGGTGGCTTCAAGGCATCTCGTAATGAATGTACAGCTAACACTGACGTCTATCTCTACGTCTTTCACATGGACTAAAATATACCACACTGGATTATTGCATTCACCTATACGAGTAGAGCAAAACAAGGCTGCTTTCTTATCATTTGTGTTTATCTGTTCTCCTGATGGATTTCAAAAATTATTGCTTTATACAAACCTTTTGTTTTATATTTTGCCAGTGTTTCTAGTTAGTATATGATCCAAGCATCTATGTATTGTGTGTGTGGGGGGGGGAATTAAGTTGGATGTCCTTCCAGGTAACCTTAAATTTCCTAGAATAATGCTTGGTTCTCAGATAAAATACACATACCTCAGTATTAACAGGGGTGCTTTTAAGATGGAAAATGATGGCATCCGATTGGCTGATTCCTCCGCTCCAGAAGCACCACTGGGTGGGTAACAATTTAATCACTTTGCACTTTGAATGTTTTAATCAGATTCAGAATTACTTAGGCTCTTTTCACACGACCCCTAAGATCCGCTGGCCACTTAAATTCGGACCAGAGATTTTGGGGGTTCGTTCCTCTTCCTGCGTCCCCACCCCTCCGCACTTCCTTGCTCCTGTCTGCGTGAGGGGAGGGAGAAAAAAGGGGACAAAAGAATGCAGGCTCACCTCCATTTGCCAGTCCAAGCCTCCCCAAGCCCCGTCGTCGTCCTTCCTTCTCTTAAAGGGGCGGGAGGCAAAAAACAACAACAAACAGAAGCGAGGAGAGGCGGGCACTCACTCCTTACAAGCGGATCTGGGATTTTTCACCCTCCAAGAGCAGGTACCTGAAAAGTGTGCTGGGACGCGCTTAGGTGGGCGTGGCCGCACTTAATTTTCTGTAAACTCCGGAGCTGGTGGGGAAACAATTTTAAGCTCCGGAGCTGGGAGCCATTTGCGGCAGAGTTTAGGGGTCGTGTACAAATACCCTTAGAACACCTGATTGTTACCAACTGAGAATATTGTAGGGCACCCAGCTGTGAGGTTTACAGCAGATGGTACTGAAACAACTGAAGTAAGCAGTAACTTCACCACCAGCAGCAGCCATTAATTTATTTATTTTATTTATTTTAGAGTATTTTTGCCTCACCCTTCTCCTTGGAAAAAGGACCCAAGGCAGCTTTCAGAATGAGGGATAATATACAGTCCAGTACAATTAAGACATGTTCAAGTATTGAGAATACATGTTCAAGTATTGAGAACAGGGAATTGAGGGACATCTTACAGCATTAATAGACGTTACATTAAAGCTACAAGAGAACGCAAGCAGTTAAAGGGGGAGAAAAGTTCCATGTAAAGTTATGAGTGGTGGAAACTAACATTGTAAACCCATAAGGTTATAAGTAGCAACCCATAAGGTTATAAACGCAAAAGTCTATGTGATCCTGTAGATTCATATAAATGACCCATAATAGGTAGGCCAAAATTCAGGGAAAGCTTGCCTGAAGAGAACATAAGAACATAAGAACATAAGAAGAGCCATGCTGGATCAGGCCAAAGGCCCATCTAGTCCAGCTTCCTGTATCTCACAGCGGCCCCACCAGATGTGTTTGGGAGCGCATGAGACTAGATATCTGTCTCCTGATACCACTCTCCTGCATCTGGCCCTTGAAGTACCCTGGTTTAAAGCCTGGAGACTACACATCTCCATCATGGTTTGTAACCTGTGATGGACTTTTCCTCCAGGAATCTGTCCAATCCCCTTTTGAAGGCATCCAGGTCAGATGCCATCACCACATTGTGTGGCAGGGAATTCCATAGACTTACAACGCGCTGGGTGAAAAAATATTTTCTTTTGTCAGTTTTTACTCTCCCAGCCCTCAATTTGAGTGGATGTCCCCTAGTTCTGGTATGTTGGGAGAGGGAGAAGAGCTTCCCTCTATCCACTTTACTCATACCCTGCATTATTTTGTATGTCTCAATCATATCCCCCCTCAAGCGCCTTTTTCCAGACTAAAGAGGCCCAAATGTTTTAGCCTTTCTTCATAAGGGAGGTGCCCCAGCCCAGTAATCATTTTAGTCGCCCTCTTCTGCACCTTTTCCAGTTCCACTATGTCTTTCTTGAGATGCTGTGACCAGAATTGTACACAATACTCCAGGTGGGGCCTTACTATTGTTTTGTATAATGGCATTATAATGTTGGCTGTTTTATTTTCAATCCCCTTTTTGATAATCCCTAGCATGGAATTGGCCTTCTTCACCACTGCCGCACATTGGGGAGACACCTTCATGGAGCTGTCCACCAACACACCAAGATCTCTTTCCTGATCCGTCACGGATAACTCAGAGCCCATGAGTTGATAGATGAAGTTTGGATTTTTTGCCCCAATATGCATTACTTTACATTTGGTTACATTAAAACGCATTTGCCATTTCTCAGCCCACTCCCCCAGTTTGGAGAGATCCCACTAAAGGCCAGGACTGCGAAAGGTCTTTGCCTGTTTCCAGAAAGACAAGAGATTACGCAGTCCTGGCCTTTAGTGGGAGAGAGTTAAGCTAAGAGATGGGGCTGTCTTTTGAATTCTGACATAGGGCCTTTTCACACGACCCCTAAACTCCGCGGCAAATGGCTCCCAGCTCCGGAGCTTAAAATTGTTTCCCCACCAGCTCCGGAGTTTACAGAAAATTAAGTGCGACCACACCCACCTAAGCGCGTCCCAGCGCACTTTTCAGGTACCTGCTCTCTGGGGGTGAAAATTCCTGATGCGGATGTAACGTAGTGAGTGCCGGGCTCTCCTGGCTTCTGTTTGTTGTTGTTTTGCCCCCCCCCGCCCCTTTAAGAGATCTGAATGCAGTGCCGGGAACAGAGTGAGACGGCAGAACGGAGGTGAGCGGCATTCTTTTCTTCCTTTTTTTTCTCCCTCCCCTCACGCAGACAGCAGCCAGGAGTGCAGAGGGGGTGGGAACACAGGAACACAGGAACAGCGACAAACCCCTAAGATCTCTGGTCCAAATTTAAGTGGCCAGCAGATCTTAGGGGTCGTGTGAAAAGGCTCATAGAAGATATCTATTGGTTAATACAGGCAAATTGACAGTCCGTTCCAGTCATACAAGCTAGAAGGCAGTATGCAAGATTATAAATTTCATTAGTACCAACTGCATGAAATACCATGCTCATTTCTGTTCCTGGGAAGGGTTACTTTCCTTCCATTGCTCTATTTCCCTATCAGATTATCAAAACTGCAATCCTATATCCGGGCAAGTTAAACCACATCCGAGGCACTGGGGTTTAAGCAGTTTAGATATATGCAGGATTGTAGTAAAAATTCCCATCTAAAAATCTCCCTGAACAATAGTAGAATGTTTGGGTATTTAAAATACAGACTGAACAATGGCAATCTATTTGGTGTCTTAATTGCAGATAAACACCTTGGATTTTTAATAGGAGCTACTGCTTATGAACAGTCTTGTCACGTCACTCTTGACATAGACTGCAATACTGCAATTTACTTCTGACTTTCGTTTCAAGCCATATTTTTAAGATGATTTGCTATATTCAGAAAGCACACACTTTAATGGACATAATAGTGAAATATTTACACAGATGAAACTGTCCTTTAAGATCTCAGTGTTAAAGCAAAATATGATATATTTAAAGAAAGCCATTTCACCCACCTTTAAACAGTGATTTTTAAATTTATATTCAAATTAATAATAATAGACATATTTCAGGTAAGAAATACATTTGCTGAATGTGCTAGATTTTGGACCTCAGACATCAGGTGGCACTTAAATACAGATGATCACACAAAATTTCAAAGCATTCAGCACTATGCTAAGTTTATATGCAGAAAATATACTAAAACTGCTAAATCCACTGAGCTTGTCAATCCACATAGATACCAGGCATGGATGTGTGACTTTAGGTGGAGTGGTGGTAGGGGACCTGAACAGTTTTGCCAAAGAAAGGCACTATAATATTTGAATTTTCCATCTCCCACCCACCATAACAGAACCAGAATTATCTACACTGTCTATTCAGTCTTACTTCTGCTGAACAATTATTTGACTTGTGTATCCTCTACCACTTGTCCTATTGTTGTGCTCCTTTTACTGCATTACTTTTCTAGAGTTGCTAAAGTTTTAGTTTACAAATTCTATCCAGGATCTCCCTTTTGCTTTCACAGTCAAAAAGATGACAACTCTAGAATGAATTATGAATGATTAACCTATTATCTTCTCTGTTTGGATAATTCTACCCCAGTACTGGCCAAGAGACCTGTACAGCTGAGAGACATATTATATCAGAATTAATACCTTAGCAGTAAAACATGTTTGTCCTCCTGGTTTCCCTTTAAATCAGGAGATTTTGTATACATCACTGCCCAATTACGAGGAAAGCTCATAACCTCTTCTCTGCTGCCCATTATATTTGATAGAGGAAACTGAGCTAAGAGTTCAAATTCTTTCACTGGGCCAAGGAGCAAAGGCCATAAGATTGGTACAAACAATGCCTCCCCTAACAGTACACTAAGCATGCATGGGAAAACCTTGACCGTAGAAGACTGGACCTCCATTTACATTTCTTATTTAGAATTTCATATCAGAGAAAATGTAAAAAAAAAATCTGAAAATTCTGGTAATTTGCAAAGCAGAAGCAGATATACAATAGGAAATGGTGCATACTGTATATAGGAGGGCTAAGAATGAGGGGTTAGTTAAATCTGGTTCCTTTGTACAGTATATACGCTGCCAATGGGATTTCTCTGGGCATTACAAGCCAGTTGTTTGCAGGCTTTTTAAAAGAAAAATTACTATGAATCCAGATCCTATACAGAAACTAACAGATTCCAAACAAATACTGCAATGCACGTGCATAATTACAGGCAGCCAAAGGAAGAGAAGTATAAAATGGCTGTTAGTCCTGCTGTTGGCATGATAAAACAGAAATTAAAAAACAGACTTTTTCCACCTTAAATGTCAATGACAAAATAACTGCAATGTGTGCAGCATGTACTTTGGAAGGACTATTACAATTAACAATACAGTCCAAGCATATGATTTTATACTGGGGAATTTTAAAAGGGTGTGCCTCCTTATCACAGCAGGATTCCCACCTCCGAATACCAAAATTCAAAATAGGTACACAGTTGGGAGAAACAATAGCCAATGTGCACATTTGACTTTTAAAAAGTCTTTCATATTTCAAAAGGGAAAACCCATATCCATAAATCCCTTATTTTAATACAATATATTATCTTAAAAAGCATCTGGTGAAACTGTTGCGAACATAACCTACAGTACAAAATTTAATTTTATTCAAGGAGCTGTAAAAGGTTCTTTCTTGCAATGGAGTGGTAATAAGGTCGGGAAAAGGGAACAGCATTTTAATTGTCTGCACTGACTTGTCTCTGACAAAGATTAATTTAAGTAGATATTGTCTCCTAAACCAAAGTCCATTTAACATTCCTCCAGCCATGTGAAAGCAGAGCTTTACAAAGCATTGCTGACTACATCATTTCTTTTAGAAATAGCTTAGTCTGTTTTTCCCCTCTGCAAGACAAAAGGTCATGCAGAAATGTATTTTATAGAACCTTTGATAATAAAGAGTAATACAAAATGAATACAGGTATAAGAAAACAAGAAAATGCTGCAGCAGCGATAAAGGTCAGAGTTGTACCTCTTTATGGTACAAATTTCACAAAAATACACTGAAAGTGCACCAAGTAAGTAATTTCACCATGTCCTCTTGGGAGACCTAGCAATACATATAAACAATGCTAATAGAAATCACAGATTGGCTCTTTCTGAGCAACTGAACTTCCACAGTGAGAAAGCATTGTGTTTTCGGGCTACATATTCCAGAACATCCTGCATTTGATCAAATGATATTACAAGGATTAGCCTTTTGTTTTAAAGAAAGAAAAGAAAAGTGTATTTATATGTGTATGAAAGAGAGATAGGGAAAGCCTCCTTTATTGAAAGGATACTGTAAGAAATATATATTTTGCAAAGCCTAAATAAAATGCAGTTTAGTCTGTAACCTTGAAGAGATGGTTCAGAGGGAATAAATCACACCCCAGGTTTCTTTATGGCATCTTCAAATCATAGAAATGTTCATTCAGAACAAAGTACTAATTCTTCATGCAGTCTCACACAATTCACTGCCTAGCCAATGCCATTTAACTAAACTGGGACAAGCAAGGCCGAGGACTGGGAAAACAACACCCTCCTGAATGCACCAATGGTCTCTAGAACCCAATCTCTTCTTCTCAAGCCCACTGGGGCATTTTTATTCCCTTTAGTAGCAGGAAACTTGATTGGAGGATGTCATCAGCTATGTACAGATTAACACAGCTGCTCAGTCTCCAACAGAGGTGGGAGAGACCACATATAAATGAATGCAATGCATTTGCCTTTGATTTCTAATTTATAAGGAAAGCAGCACAAAAGTGCTCACTAACATCAACTGTGGAATGCCCCAATAAAACTCGACTCACCCTGATATACAAAATGTGACTGCCCCAGTTTTGGCGGGTTAAATTAGGGGCCTCGACTTATACTCGGGTCGTCTTAAAGCTTAAATGTGCTTTAAAGCAAACAAAAATATGTAGACGCAAGACAAAAGTCAATGCTCATAACCTCTGGATGTATAGTACTTGTTTATTTCTTATACTCAATGGGGTTAAATTTTTCTATTATCAAAGACTGCTTCACATGATGCAACTCTTCTTAATTCAGTGTTCATCACTACCAAGTGATCTCATGAGTTTTCAAATGCATTTATGCTGTTTAGAAAAAACGCATGCCCCTCTTCATTAAATAAATAAAGTACACAAGATGCCCTTTTCACATAAGACACACAATATTTACCCCAATGTAAAGAACCTATTGTTTTTGGAGTGATAAAGTACAGTGGACCCTTGTACAACAAACAGCTTGTATAACATAAAATCTGTACAACATTAAAAATTCCAGAGATAGGGGAAATTTGCTTAACGTAATCGCCTATGGGTCGAATCTGTACAACATAAAAATGGGATTACTCCATTTTCAATGCATTCCTATGGGAAATTTGTATAAAGGAAAATTTGCTTAACATAATTTCATTTGGAACAAATTAATTCCTTTATACAATGTACCACTGTAACATAGTGCTGAAACATAATTGTTCCCTCATGCTTTCTTAGAAATCTAGTGTCAATAACATCCCCCCATGTCATCAGAATTTCTATGGCATGTTTATTTTGCCTTCTAAATTCTGAGGGAAAAGGAGTAAGCAAGTCTTCTACACAAAAAATAAGGGGATGCCTTAGCTGCAACAAAACCTCATGTCTGGTTTGGGGAGGTGGTGCCACTGGATCATGGGACTGTGAAGGCAGCAGTATTCAGAAGACAGGATAATCTTTATGGGAAGAGAACCTGAAACAACAGAAGCGTGAAGGGGCAGGAACCTCAGTGGCAGACAGGAGTGTCAGAGGGCTGTGTGAAGCACTGACATAAAAAGGGTAGCCAGCCAGATGCATGTGGAAGGAGTGAATTTCAGAAAGGGAAGGGCCAAGAAAAACATTTGCTCCAAGGACACATTTTCTCAGACCTTGCCATGAAGAACAACTTTGTCAGGCCTTCAGAATTTGGCCCCAACTTTCAAATTTTAGGGTGCATTCTCAAGGTTTGGGCATTGGCTTTGGAATTATCAGGGAATTGAAAACCTCTGACTTAGCAACTTTGGTGGTGGTTTAGGTTTGATCTTAACACGCTACAAACAGCACAAGGATCTGGCATCTTCCAAATCTGCTTCTGTAGTAACATCTTTGAATTAGAAAAGAGCATTTATTTCCTTTTAATAATGCATGTGTTTTATAAGCAACAGACACATCGCACAAAGGTGGCTAGACAGTCTGATGTTTCTGAGTTATATGTGGGTAAGAACCTTTAGGAGCAAATCCATGCCTCTATTCTTATAGGAACCAACTAGCACACAAAGCAGTTCAGGAAGCATCTGTATGTTTAAATCAGCATTTCCAGTTAGTGATTTAAAACATTATATACATCACATTCCTATACTGTACATCACTGCTGAGAAGCTGGTCTCACTGTTGAGCTTATGTCATAGAAACAGTGTTTAGGACTGCAGTGTGAAATAGCCTCCATTTAAATCAATCCATTTTCATGGCGATCGGTCTGGAACAAAACCACATGAACTTATATCAAACCAAAAGTGTATCTCATGCTTGTAACAGCTATAGTTGCAGAAATCATTTTTTAAAGCTGTGTTCCTTTAATAGTTGTTGCCAGGAATAGTGTTAATAAGCTACAGGTGCTGTTGCTGCTCTCTCTACTACATGGTATATAGATGCCTAGTTCCCACTCACTCCACCTTTTTTCCTTTTTTTGCATCTAGCCACTCTATTCAAATTAACTTGTGTGACTGACAACATTTTCATTGCAAATCTTTATGCAGGAACATCAGGGCAGTTTACACAGAACTCTGGATTCAGACAACAGTACCCCAAAACAACACAACACACACACACAACTGAAATTGGTCTGAGAGAGAGGCTTTACTTCCCATAGGTAAACATCTATTTATTTTGTTCTATTATCACCTCTCAAAGAGAACTAACATCTTTTTCAAATGATACAAAAACGTGTAAAACCTGTTTGCTAATAGTGAATGGGCATCACCAGTCTCAGAATAAGGACAAACTACAAATTATCCTATAAAATAGATTAGAAATGAATACATTATAGCAGCACATTGTGCTTTAAGCTATCCAAAGTACAGTACAATGAGTACCATTATTTATTTATTTATTTATTTATTTATTTATTTTATTTTTGCATTTATATACCGCTCCCATTTCCCAAAGGGAACTTGGGCGGTTCACACAAAAAGATTAGAAACAAAACATCACTTAAAATATAGAAAGGTATTAGACAAGAGGCATAAACCTAGACAATTAAAATAAAAAGACTTGGTACAACCCTAGCAGTTGCCAAAGGCCTCCCTGAACATCCAGGTTTTAACGGCTTTCCTGAAGGATGCCAGTGACGGAGCCTGGTGTATCTCGCTCGGTAATTTATTCCAAAGCGCTGGGCCAGCCATTAAGAAGGCCCATTTACGAGTTGCTACCCTACGGGCCTCCCTAGGGGTGGCCACAGGGAGCGAAAGAGCCATGGAGGACTGGGTGGGTCGGGCCAGCTCTGATCGTAGGGAGATACGCTCACCCAGATAATCAGGACCCAGGCCATGGAGGGTTTTGTAAACCAAAACCAAAACCAACATCTTGAACCTTATTCGGGAGGCAACAAAGCAACCAGTACAGACGAGCCAGAATGGGGGTGATGTGGTCAAACCTGCCCGCACCAACCACCAACCTGTACCTGCTGCAGTCGTCGAACAAGGTTCAAGGGGAGCCCCATGTAGAGAGTGTTACAATAATCTATCCTCGACATGAACAGCGCCTGCCCCACTGTCCTCAGGGAGTCCCCATCAAGGTACAGGCGAATCTGGGTGATAAGTCTAAAATGGTAGAAGGCCGACCTGGTCACGGCTGCCACCTGGGAATCCAGGGACAGGTCTGGATCCAGGACGACGCCCAGACTCCTCACTCTTTCCACCAGCTGGAGGGCGGACTCACCCAGACTGGGAAGAGGGCCACTGTACCCATCCGGGCCACTCCCGAAAAATAAAACCTCAGTCTTCCCAGGGTTGAGCCTGAGCCTGTTAGTCCTGGTCCAGTCCAAAACTGCGGCCAGGCAGCAATCGAGGGTCTGGACGGCCTCCACTGCACAGGTGGAGAAGGAGAGATAGAGCAGCGTGTCATCAGCGTACTGATGACAGCAAGCTCCAAAACTCCGGATGACCTCAGCCAGCGGCTTTATATAGATGTTAAAGAGCATTGGGGAGAGAGCCGACCCCTGAGGCACCCCCCAAGCTCACACGCTGAGTGCAGCCCTCCAGGAAGGAACGGAGCCAGCCAAAGGCCAGACCCCAGCCGGCCCAGGAAGATACTGTGGTCGACGGTATCAAAGGCCACTGACAGGTCAAGAAGGACCAACTGGGTAGAGCAACCCCTGTCAGCCCTCCTCAACAAGTCATCCTGCAGTGCGACCAGGGCAGTCTCAGTCCCACGATGTGGCCTAAACCCAGACTGGAAAGGATCCAGGACATGATTTTCATCCAGGAACGACTGGAGACGCTGGGCGGCAACCCGCTCGATCACCTTGCCCATAAAAGGAACATTGGCTATAGGACGATAATTGGACATATCATCTACAGCCAAGCCTGGTTTTTTAAGAATGGGCTTCACCACCGTCTCTTTCAGCCGACGGGGAAAGATCCCGTCCCTGAAGGACGCAGTGGCGATTAATGAAGCCCATTCCAGCATGCTCCCTCCGGCAGTCTTCATCAGCCAAGAAGGGCAGGGGTCGAACGGAGAGGCCGCTGGCCTGCAATGTCCCAGGGCCCCGGAGGCCTCAGTTGGAGTAACAGGCCCAAACTCAACAAACCAGGGAGACCGAGGGGGTGCGGCACCGGCCACACACAAGGGTAGATCAGTGCAACTGGCGTCCAGATCGGAACGAATGGCCTCAATTTTGGATTTAAAGAAGACTGCGAATGACTCACTAGTGAAATCACTAGGAGGAGGCCCCGGCGGACATGGATTGGTGAGGTCTCGAACAACCTGGAACAATTCTGCCTGGCAGTTCGAGGCCCCATCAATTCTCAGGGAGTTTAAACTATAAACTTCCCAGAGACTGCTTTAAGCATTACGGGGGAGTATATATTCCTCACAATTTTCGCTTTAATTTTCATCCCAGCTGCATGGGAGCCTCCGTAGTCTGTGTGTGTGTGGGGGTGCTCACCTGAAACCCAGAAGTAAAGAGGCATTGACCCTGGCTATTGCTGCATGGCACACATGGAGCTCTGTGTGAGTACATAAGCACACACCTTAACACTGCTACCTCTGCTTCATGAAGGAGCAGAGGAAGTAAACTGTTTAGGTTTGTTTTTTTAGTGCACTATGGGAGCAGTTTATTTTGGGGGGGAAAGGAAAGAAAAATTGTACACTTCCTCCCAGATATGAGAGGATACCAGAAAGGGGCAAGGAAGTAGATTTCTAACACAGCAACTGAACATATGCTAAATAAGCAAATGTAAAGCTTCCTTCATTTCCTCTTCCACAGAACAGGGGAATGAAGAAAATAATGTTTTTACTAATTAAAATAGCAGTGAGGTGCTGCACCAATTACAATTATCTTTTAAAAATTGAAAACTTCATCTCAGAAGTAGAGGGAGACAGGAAGGGGAAAGGGTTTTGGCAGGCAGGTGAACCAAATTTAGTCAGTTGAGGTGAATATGCCATTTTATTTATTTATTTATATTTATATTTATAGACCACCCAATTTTCCTTGAGGAACTCTGGGTGGTTTATAGCAAAACAAACACATAAAGTGAATCCAAGTAATACAAACAACAAATAGTCCAAATAATAAAACAAGGAGAAAAAAAATCATAAAAGGTATAAGATGGCAGCAAAATAAAATGTAAAAAAAATCCACCTCCTAGTAGCCAAAGGCAGCCTTGAAAAGCCACATTTTTAATGATTTTCTAAACGCTGTGAGGGGCTCCATGGTCCTAATTTCACTAGGGAGCTGGTTCCACCAGGAAGGACAAGCCACTGAAAATGCACGGTTCCTGGTGAATGTCTTCAGAGATTCCCTAGGAGCGGCAATTCTGAGCATTAGGGCCTGAGATGTTCTGGTGGGTCGGTCCAAGGTGGATCTTGGGATGATACACTCCATCAGATATTCTGGGCCCAAGCCATGGAGGATTTTAAAAATCAAAACCAGTACCTTGAAACTTATTTGGGAGGCAACAGGCAGCCAGTGCAAACAAGCCAGAAGGAGGATGCTGTGGTTGTATCTTCCCGCACCAACCACAAATCTGGCTGCCACATTCTGAATGTGCTGCAGTCACCAAACAAGGGTCAAGGGAAGCCCCATATAGAGCGTGTTACAAATCTATCCTCAAGATAACCATCACTTGCACAACCGTCCTTAGGAGAACACCATCGAGATATGGGCGAATCTGGCCAAGATGAAAAAAGGCTGACCTGGACACAGCTGCCACCTGGGATTCCAGGGACAACACCAGGTCTAGGATCACACCCAGACTCTTCACTCTATCAACCAGTTGGAGGGAGATCCCATCCAATATCCATCCATTCCTCCCCTCCCCCCCCCCCGCCAGGGAACAGTACCTCGGTCTTCTCAGGATTGAGTTTGAGCATGTTATTCCTGGTCCATTCCAATAAAATTCCTTAATCCTCCATGATTATCAAAAGACCCAACAAATCAGTCCTTGCCGAGTTCATATTTTCTATTCATCCATCCATTTTTATCCCACTGTTCTCTCCTACAAAGGGACTCAAAACAATAATTTATGCCTCCTCTAACAAAAAACAGATATGTTCTTAAGGCTGAGGGACATAATTCTGACAGCTGGAAAAGTGTTTACCCTTGGACTGCACATAAGATGTCTGTTTGCCACAGCAGAAGACATGATTTTCGTTTAGCAAAGCTCTCTTTCTCCTACTTACACCCCAGATTGACCCCCATAAATTTAAAAGTGAGATTAAAACTTAAATAGCATATAATGATAGCCCTTTACATTTTAAGGCACAATCTCTCTGAGTTATATGAACACACTATTAAAATATAGAACTACTGTATTATACCAAAACAATTTTTATTCTTCCTGTCATGCTTATATTTATTATTCTATTTGTCAACTTCTTAAAATATTGCCTTATGTGATTGCATTAAGACAAATTAAGACAGCAATCCTGTCTCCTCCCACTGCCATCTCTCATATTCCCTTGCATCTACCAAGTGCACAAATAAGTGCATGTCCAGCAACATGAGAGCAGCAATACAATAGGGAAAGGCACTTACATGATTGCTCTTACACACCCTGTTTCTTCCAGTAGGATCTTCCCCATTACTGTTGTTTGTAACAATGCTAGCTTGAGTTTTAGGAAAGCTGTCCAATTAATAACACATAAATAGCAAGCGTATCAAAGATGGTACATCGCTAAGAGAAATAAATCCATATAATTTTCATAGGAAAATGTGCATATAATACAGATATGCCATTACTATTAATGTCCAAGAAAACTGTTTCCAGAGAACACAAAAAATAAGTCAATTTTGGCTAAAGCAAAATCTGAATCTGAGTTTCTTCATACTATATATAGATCTTAGTGAGGAAGCACACATTACCCTTACTGACATAACCATGCTTAGCTCCACACTGGATGGGATAACTCAGTTCAACAAGAAGAAAGATGTATGACGTGTTTAGCTGAACCAGCCAACAATAGAGAGAATTCAGATTATAATCATTAACATTTGTGGGGAGTAATGTCCACTAAAAACCCGATGGCACGTATTTTGGAATAAATGTGTCATAGATTAGGGCTTTAGGAGCAATTCACAAACCACTTTGGAGGCATGAGTGCTCCGGTTGTCTTGTCATTAAGACTATATACCAAGAAGCAATATTGTACTCACGCTAAGAGTAAAGTTGAGGACTTTCTTCTTTTCCTCATATGTTTCATTTCATCTGTTTAACACAGCATAGCGTGTACGTTTGTTTGTACCCTTTTCCATCCCAAAAAGGGAAAACCCTTCAGTTTTGGCATGTAAGAACTTTAAAGTTTAACGGAACAAGATAAATTTATAGATTCATCTAATCATATCCTCTGTCGTAGCAAGCAAACAACATCCATTGAATCCAAGGAGGTGTGTGTGTGTGCGTGTGTGTGTGTGTGTGTGTAATACATCTCCCTGCATAGAAATACAAGAGGATGACCTTGTCTCATTGAGGGCATATGCATTAATATAATTGGATTGGGGGGGGGGGGAGAAAGAAATGTGCAGGTTGGAGTCTACTACCAACCACCCAATCAAGGAGAAGATGGAGATAAAACTGTTGAAAAACCAATCACAATAATTTTAAAGACACGTGACATAGTTGCAACAGAAGATTTTAATAATCCTGATATCTGTTGGGATGCCAGTTCTGCCAAATATGGCCCTTCCACGAAATTCCTGGCTTGTGTGGCTGATAATTTCATCCTACAAAAGTTAGGGGAAGAAACTAGAAGGTTAGCTGCCCTTGACTTAATTCTAACCAATAGAGATAGTTTGGTGGAAGAAGTGCCAGTAGGGGGAATCATGGGGGAAAGTGACTAGGTTATATTGCACTTGAGTTCTGGAGTTCAAGGGAAACAAAAAGCAGAGTGTAGCCGCATGTGTAAGCCGGATTTCGGGAAAGCCAATTTTAATAAACTCAGAACAATTATAAATAAGGTTCCAGAGCAAGAGATCCTAACACGCAAGGGAGTCCATAGTCGGTGGGAGGATTTTTTTTTAAAGGAAAATCTGAAGGAAGCACAACTTCAAACAATTCCAACAAGACAAAAAAGTGGAAGGCAGCAAAAGGTTGCTATCAACAACAGCACAACGTGGTAATAACAACAGATTACTTTTACAAACAACTAATGATAACAATAACAACCTGGCTGTAATGAGTAAAGCTGTGAACTGTTTTTTTAGAAAAATAATAGTTAAAACCAGATAGAAAATCTATATTACAGATCTTGAAGCCACTTATTCTCAACTTAGCAACAATGTGTTCCCTGCAATATGAGACAGGGGATGATTAATGAAAAATTAACTGATGCTTATTATCAAATGAGCTGTGCAGTTGTAAGAGATCTACCAAAGGCACATTTATAAAATGATCTCAAACGTAGTCATTTTGAAGTATCATTATGTTCGATATTCAATCAGCATTTTTTCATATATCTGTATTTATTTATTTCATTTAAGTACCACCCTTCTCCCAATGCATGAACCCATGATTAAATGGTGTTTAAACGATGTGTATATTTTAAACTCTGCTGTAAATATAATAGCAAAAGACAACTGATTTAAAATATTTTAAAACATTTTTAAAAGGATACCACAACTCATTGAAACTTACTTTCTTTGCAACCTACTAAAATAAGGAGTTCCCAGCCTAAAAGCAAATACACAAAATCCCTTAGCTCATGTCCTAATCAGACATGCCGGGAGGGTGGTGGAATCAAGGCACGGACTACCCCTAATGATCTTCAAACCTAAGGTGGTTCATATGGAAGATGCAGCCATCGGATAACATGGACCCAATGCACTGTGGAACATGCAGAATTGTTACACAGCCAATTACAGTGACCCAGGCCCATTCTAAGTTAAATTTAATTGAACACAGATACCACTGAATGAACAGAGAGCATCAACCTAGACACGTCTACTCAGGGACATACAAAGACATCAAGTGTGTGTAGGACTCCATCTGGATCCAACCAATATCATTTTAACTCTTCTTCAGATTGCACTAACAAGCAGAAAGTGAATTCTCCTTACAAACTGAGATCTGGAGGACAAAGCTCTACTGCAATGCACAGAAACCTCTGTAAACCTTCCAGCATTGCATGAAACATAATGCAGTGCATTTCAGTTTTCCATGTTGTTATTATGAACTGGATGGTGATGGTCAACAGTGCTCAAATGTACCTTTCTCCTTATCTGAAATAGAAGTGTAATCACAAATAGATATGTACAGACTATTATGTAAAACTGTGATAACTTGAGTAAAGAAGGATGAATAACTACCAATGGCCAACCTGCATTAGATTACAGTAGATGGTAAAGTACTGTAGTAACATTTTCTATAATATTGAATTAGTTGACAGACAACACTGATAAATAAAATTCTGTAAGGGGAAAAAACTTTTCTTGTGAACCTTAAATGCTACATATTTAATTTAGTAGAATTTCACATTACAGTAGTTGAATCTTTCAAGGATCCTAGCTATAGACAAATGTTTAAATATTACAAAACAAGTAACAAAAGCTGGAAGGAATGAGGAATCTTGGAACACAATAGGATTTTTAAATACCTTATGTGCCCCATAAACAAAATACATCTTATCAAGTAAGCAGATATTTACTTAAAGTACAAAGACTGTTATATCTAATAGTACACCAAAACAGAAAAATCACTTTAAGGGCCACAGTGAGTTCAAGCTTAACTGTACAGGTACTTAAATTTTATTGAGATGAAGGAATTTGTAATTGGTCCTTTACACTCCTTGCATATCTAGAAATTGAAGGCCACAAGATGTTAAATCAAACTTGTGACAAGCCCACCTCACTTCTCTCTCATAGGCTGAGAAAAATCACTTCTGTTTCTGGAAATGCTACTGAATGGCTTCAAATAATATTAATATTACATTAATATAACCCTAAAGGGTATAGACAGGCAAATAATACATTGGCTGGATTATGTCCATATTATGAACACAGAGACATGCAGAATTAAGGTGGCTTTAAATCTAAATTAAAAACAATTTTTATTTAGTCATCACAATTTTTTTCTAGATACATTCTCACAGCATCAAAAGTCCCAATTTCCATCAAAAATGCTTCCAATATCAACAAGCCTCTTTGTTAGTCTTACTCTATCTTTTTCATTAGTAGATATAGTTACCAGTCAAGATATGGAAAACATCATGCCCACCATCTGCACAAAATAAACATTCATAATTTCAGAGCATTTTGGTTTATTTAAATTATCGTTTCAGCTCTTCTTTAGGAAGGGGCTTATAGTATTATGCAAATATGTACCAGTTTCTTCGCCTCTTAAATCAGCAGTCTTTCATCTCCTCCTCCTCTTCTGTTATACATTTATCTATGGCTTGCAAACTTTAAAAAGAATGGGGGCGGAAGCATGAACATAAATTGACAACCTTTCTTTGTTGTCATTTACTGCAGAGGTGGCAACCTACACATCACAAAACAGTTCTATGATATGTAGTGGAAGAAAAACTGCCCCTTTCCGTCCCAACACAGGATGTGATCTTGAAAAGCAAACCATACTATATATTGAAACTTAATACGTATCAGTTTGCATCTTCTTATTGCATTTATGTGAGATGTACCTGACAAAATCAGATGCCATGCCACTGATTCCAAGTCCCTGCACACTGCTGCAGCCAGTAAGGGCTTCATGAGCTGGCAAAGGCATATACATATTCATGCTGCCCATGTAGTTATAAGGCAAGCTAGATAATGGCTTCTCCTGGAGCTGCAGGTTGTTGAATTAATAATACACCTTTGCTCACCTACTGCTTTCCTTACTTCACAATTTTCCCTCAACCATCCCTTTATCATTTACAAAATGTTTTACTCCCTTTATTTAAAAATACTGTATGCATCTTAAGATAAGCTTTGGAATTTCTGCTGAAAAAAATACTACTAATAATATACAGAACAAATTATCACTGGCTGTAGACTTGTTATGCAAGAAATATCAAGAAGTGTGCCCCTTATATTTACCGTATTAACACTGCACTAGATGTCCTGTATTATTGTGATAGGAAGTCAAATCAAAAATTCAGTTCTAATGAATTCATGGTACAGGATAAGTCCTGATAACTACAGTCACAACATTCACATGCCACTGAGTCACCCACTGTAAAATATATTACTGATTTCATACATATTTTAGGAAATTTAATTAACTTCCTTTCCTTGTGAAGTACAAACAAAACTAAAATCTTCTGTAAAATAGTAGTTGCTGCAGTAAATTGCATATTTTACTTTGAGAAAAGAACAGGCATATTTTTCTTGATATAATATTATTTCTCATTCCTCTTCAGTTCTTAACTTAAATAAAGCATTAAAATATATTAATTTGCTACAGGGTGGATTTGATTTAAATCACTTTGTTCACAATTTAAATCACTAGTCAGTAAGGCTCGATTTAAACCATGATTTTCGACATAAAGACTCGTTTTTGCTGGAGATGTTTTAATCTTAAGATTTACAACCAGATGAAGGTTTCATTTTCAGAATAATAACTTTTCAGATTAAATTTACAGTTATATAAGTAAATTACTGAATTGGTGGTTATACTGTATACCCTAACCCTAACCCTATCTCCAGTTTAATAGGTTAATCATTCATAGTTGGACAGCTGTTATGTTGTACTTTATTGGAAGGAGAAAAATCATCATTACCTTAATAATAACAATTGAAATAGTTTTATTTAACCAAAATAATAACACTATGTAGTATTTTGTATCCTTTTGTATGCATTATGCACTTCTCATCACTGATGCTGTTTCATTTGGGCCAGAAGGCGTTTGCACACATGCCTACTTTACCCACAGGCAGAGGAACTTAATTAAAATATTTCCAAACTGGGTCTCTTTTATGGCCTGCTGCCATTATGGGGTTTTCTCCTCAAGGGAGATAGTGAGGATAATATGATAACCCTCAGGCCGCTATACACATCAAGATCTCAAGATGTGGAGTACTGTGCTCCAAAGGTTTCACTTTCATTTTACTGCTTGCCCCTTCCTCCTCAAATTTTGCTCCTTGTGCTGGCCTATTTCATTCCAAACAACCTTCTAGACACTGAACTTCTTGAAATGTAGCACTTAAGAGGTAAGAGGGTTGATTCTGTGTACTTAAGATTTGCAGAGGAACAATGAGATTAAGGGTCTTTCTCAATTCTGATGTTCTGTTGTATATTTTATTTTGCTATGAAGGAGGCATGTTATCATTGCAGACCCAAATGCACAGTTTTGAAAATAGCAAAACCAAGCATCCTTGATAATATCTTTTAGATAGAAAATTTGCCCCAAATAATCAGAAACCTCTAGGACAGTGGTTATCAACATGGGAGTCAGGACCCCTTTGGGGGTCGAACAACCATTTCACAGGGGTCTCCATGAGCCAGTGAAGAAAAAGGCACAAACAACTTGTGTCTGGAGGAGGAAGGGGGGGGGAGAGTGAGTTACAGCTTGATAGGTTGGAGGGGATGTCAGTCAATGGCACTGGAAGCTGTGATTGGCTGAGGGTGCCTGTAGAGGGCAGTTCTTTATGGCACCTGTGGCCTGCCAAAGAGAGCTTGTGCCCTCTTCCAAGCAGGACAAGGGGTCACCACAACATGAGGAACTGTATTAAAGGGTCGCAGCATTAGGAAGGTTGAGAACCACTGCTTAAGGAGATCATGACATTGTGAATGGATTAATACAGCCTTATGCTACATACGTAATTAAAAATATTTTCATATTGAATAACCTTAGACTGTAATGTATCTTAACTAGAACATGATCTTTAGAGATTTTTCCTCAAAAAGCTTTTAAATTAAAAAACAATTTAAATCAAAAAATCTGATTTAAATTTAAAAAATCTGATTTTGTTTTTAAAAATTTAAAAAATCATTGATTTTTATCCACCTTGATTTGCTACCATCAGATGACAGCCCACACTGCTGTAAGGAAACTCATATGATTTAACTTGGCTTTAAACAATAATAAAGTTAGAATGCAAAATGAAGGTATCTGTTAAAAGGCACTATACTTTTTTAACAATTCCGAACATCTTTGCATTTTTCAAATTAGTACTAAGTTCTATCATGGCACTTGGATGGGTGGGTGGGAGGCTGAACAATGCTTCTTATGTATGGCAGCGGGGCCTCAGCACAAAATGAATTTACATTTCACATTTGCAAAACAAATTCCGAGAGGAAAAAAAAAGCCAATGTAATGTTTGTTTCTTTCACCTCCACTAACAATAAGAACAAATTATTGTATGCAATAAAGAGAAACAGATTGCACACGCAACTAAGACAGAAGGAAAACAACCTTGGCCCCTTACTCAGAAGTCCTTAGCAAGGAAAGTAATAACAAAATCTTGTGCTGAATATCAATAAAGTCAAAGATTTCATTTGCATTTTCAGTTCCAAGAGAATTGAGAAAATGCTACCAAATAAGAAATTGGATAGAGATATATGCAGTACTGTATATATATTCATACAGGCCATAGAATGGAAGAAAACTCCTAGTAGGAAGGCACTAGTCAAAGCTGAACACCTCTTGTGTCCTCCCCCCATATCAGCTTAAACCATCCCATTTGCTGCATTCAATCAGAAGTGTAAGTGTAAAACACAGAATGTTCTTTGGTGCTAAATGTCTACTGAATGCACAGACTTCCGAAGGTAAGCATCCAGGGGTTGGGAACTAAGGTACTTAACAGCAGTTTTCCCTGCAGGCACAGTCTTCTAAAAGTGTGGGGGGCGGGCACCTTATTTTCCTTCCTCACCTGGCCTTTGTATCACTTAAGGGGATGGATGGAGGAAAGGAGCTTGTTAGACAGACTATGCTTATCAGAGGCATTCTGATAAAAAAAAAATATTTGTCACTGCCAGTTCATCTTCCCAGGCTGGCAGCTGCCTAATCCTTCACAAACTCCCTCCCCCCCTCAAAAAAAAACATTTTGCGCACTCCCTCTCTCTCACTCACTCATGAGCTACATGAGCCTCATTTACAAAATAAGGCAATAAAAATAAAAATGTGTATGCAGGAAGAAAAAGCCCAGTCCTTTTCTCAAGGCACCACAAAACAGAGGTTGCCTTTGTGAAAAGGGGCACCCTACCATCCCATCCACCAACTTCCGCCCTGGGGGGGGGGTAGCTGGTAGGAAATACTGTCAAATAACCAAGTGACTACTAGACAAAGGCTGTGAATGGTGGGGTGGGCGGTTCTTAAAGCAAAGTCGAAACATCAAACAAGGAAGGGTAGAGGGAAGAGGTGGTGGAAACGGGGGGGGGGAGATGGGGAGGAAAAAAGGGTCTAGGACAGAAAGAGGAAAGATCGGAAGAGGCCGGAGGATGCCCTTCCGATGGGGGGAAGGAAATGGAAACGAAATCTGACAGGAGGGAAAAGGTGGAAGGACACCCGGGAGAAGGCAAAAAGAGTACAGAAAGTGGAGGTGAAACTGCCCGGAGAGGAGGAGGACGGACGGACGGGGGGGGGATGGAAAAAAGAAAGAAAGGAGGGATTGGGAAGGAAGGAAGGAAAGAGAAAACGGAGCAAGAGAAAGAGGGAGGGCAGTAGGAAAGGCAGAGCGCAGGGAGCGAAGCCGTGGGACGCGCCGGCGAAGGAAGGGCAGAAGGGGCGGTCCCTCCCTCCCTGCCATCGCCGCCGCCGAGGTCACTGCCGCCGCTCGCTCCGTCAAGGCTCTCCAGGGCTCTCTCTCTCTCACACTCACCCACTTGCAGCACGTTCTCCACGGCGCCGGTCTCCAGCAAGCGGATGCCTCTCCGGAAGGGCAGCCCTTCGGTGACGGCGCCGCCGGCTGGGACGCCCGGAGCTGGCAGCAGCAGCGGAGCCGAGCCGACGGGCGCCCCCGAAGGGAGGGCAGCGCCGGGCGCGGTGGGCGGACTGTCCTCTCCGAGGGCCCCGACGACGAGGCCGGGAGTCCCGTTGCCTCCCGCTGCCGCTGCTCCTGCCGCGCCCCCGCCGCCGCCGCCCGAGGAGGATGCTCCTCCGTGGCCGGCGGGGGGGCGCCCGGGCTGGAAGCTGGAGTACATGCAGATCTGGCGCTCGTTGCGGGGGAAGCTCCAGTACACGATGCGGCGCTGCACGGGCTCCGGGATGCGCTGGAAGCGGCCCTCGACCCGCTCGAAGGCCCAGCTGCCGGCCACCCGCTTGGCCGCCGCGTCCAGCAGCGACTCCGGCTGCAAGAGGGGCACGAGGGGGCCCGCCGGCCCGGCCCCAGGAACGGTGCCCGGGGGACCCGTGCCTCCCGGGGGGCAGCAGCCGCGCATCCCAGCGCCGCCGCCGCCGTCTCCGGTCACCCCAGCGCCACCGCCGCCTCCCGCCGCCGCCACCGCTGCGCCGAGGGGGCCCCCCGGGCAGACCCCCGAGCGGGGCGCCGCCGCCGCTCCCACCAACCGGGAGCACAAGCGCTTCGGGCCCGGCGAGCCCGCGGCAGGCAGCGGCGGCCGGAGCAGCTCCTCTCCTTCGCCTCCCTCCGCCATGGCTGCTGCTGCGCCCGAGCCACTGAGCCCCAGCCCGTGCCTGCCTGGGAGAGCGGGGCGGGCAAGGGGGGGGGGCTGTGCAGGCGGAGGTGGAGGGAGGAGACTGCGGCGGAGAAGGGTGGCTGGGGGGGGGACGGAGGACGGGTGGCCGGGCGGACAGGCACCACGGCGTGGGCAGCCGCCCTACAGATCCGGGAGGGGGGAGCCGAGGGAGCGCTGTGGGGGTGGGGTGAGGGGGGTTGTTGTGTCACGTGGGCCCTGCCTATGGAAAGGAGCCGCGCTCGTTCAGCCCACTCGGGAGCCGAAGGAACAATTGCCCTCTCCTGCCTTTCAGCCCTTGTAGGGCATCAGCCGGGGCGGGGAGAGGGGGGCATCCCTAAACACGTCACCACCACCCCTACACACACGCGCGCACGCACGCGCGCGGGGCATTGTTCTGTATTCTTCTTTGATCTTCCACGTTTTAACGATATCATGCGATGCCGCCCCCTGTTCCGGAACGGCCGCACACGTTCCGTCAAGAAGAAACGGCTTTTGTTTGCAGCGCAGACGGGTCCAGTAAAAAAAAAAGGCACCGTTTGCACCATCTTCGGAAATGACTTCTCCGTCCTCCTTCGGAAAGAGTGGAGTCCTGGAGCAGAAGAAGTGACACCCCAGGAGAAGTCCTGCTGAAAGACGAGTGGAATGGCTTTTTCTGACGCCCCTAGGCTGCTTCCCCCCCCACACACACACATCAGGATTAGGATGTTTCCCGGGTTTGCTTGCAAGGCAGGCTGGAGCCCCTGAGCACTGCACACAGTAAAGCTGTGCCCCGCATACACCCAGATGTCTGCATCCCATATTCTGCTGTAAAACAGACGACTTTATTTATTTATTTAAAACATTTATAGACCACTCTAAGGTTTCAAGGTGGCGTACAGTATTAAAAGAGAGTGATAAACTAAAAAATAAATCACATTCTTAAAAATGCATTGAAGATATTGCACTAAAACTCATAAAATAAAATCAATGTTTAAAACGTAATTTTTTGAAAAACAGAAAGATCCCTTTTAAAATACTGTATCTCTTTGGACAACTAGTCATTTAGAGGAAAGCCTGCATGAAGTTAAAAGTCTTCTGTTGGCAGAAGGGCAACAGAGATTTTGGCCAGCCTGCCACCCGTGGGAGGGAGTTCCAAAGTCTGGGGGCAGAAGGCCATCTCCTGGGTACTCATTAAATGCACTTGTGAGGATGGTGGGGCTGAGAAAAATACCTTTCTGGAAGCTCTTAACACCTAGGTAAAGGAAGATATGGTCTTTTAGATAGTTTGGATCCAAGTCATGTAGACTTTAGATTAAAGCCAGCACTTGTGAGTTGTGCCTGGAAATGGATGGGCAGCCAGTGAAGCTGTTATAACAGGAGAGTTATAAGTTCCTGTAACCAACCAAAGTGCAGTTTGACACTTTGAACCCACTTGAGTTTCTGAATTTTTTCCAGCAGCAGCCCCATAAAGACAGCACTGCAGTAATCCAGCCAAGATAACTAAGGTTTGTGTCAACATGGCCAGATCAGACCTTTCAAGGAACAGGCACAGCTAGCACAAAATAAGTGTGTAAAGCCACTCCTGAACACAGGTGAAACCTGCATCTCCAGGCTCAGGAACAAATCCAGGGGCACCCCCAAGCTGCACACCTGCGTTTTCAGAGGGAGTGTAGCCCAACACATCCAACACAGTCCCTATTCCCTGATCTGCTTTTTGACTGATGAAGACCACCTCTGTCTTCTTTGGATTAAGTTCCAGTTTGTTTGCTCCAGTCCAGTCCATTACGAATACCAGACACTGATCTAGAGCCAAAACAGCTTGCTCTGATTTAGATGGCAAGAAGAAAGAGAGTTGGATGTTACCTGCATACTGGTGACACTGAACCCCCACATTCCGGACTTCCTCTCAAAGTATTTTCATGTAGATGTTAAATAATGTAGGGTCGTATGGGACAAAACAAACCTGAGAGACACCACAGGTCAATGGCCAGGGTGTTGATCAAGATGATTCCCCCAACAGCAGTCTAAGAGCTCCTAATCAGGAAGGACCAGGACCATCATAAAACAGTGCCTTCAAGTCCCATCCCAGAGAGATAGCTCAGAAGGATACCATGGTAAATTGTATCAAAAGCAGCTGAGAGATCCAGCAGAACCTATCAGGATACACTCCTCGTATCCAGCTCCTGGTGTAGGTCATCCACTAAAGTGACCCAAGCAGTCTCTGTCTAATAACCAGGGGTGAAGCCAGATTAGAATGGGGTTTAGATAATAAATCTTGTCCAGGAACCTCTGGAGCTGAGAAGCCACAAGCTGCTCTGACACCATGACAATGAATGGAATATTAGACTAACTGTCAATTATTCACTACTGTAAACTACAAGGACAGTTCCTATATAATTATTAGCCATAGAAAATAAAGGTGTGCATAGCCACCAATAATACTGGAGAGGAAGGACTAGATATGGCTGTGGCAAAAAGAGAAAATAAAATAAATCCACATACAGCAATTGTTGTATTTCAATCCCAAATCACCCAAATCTGCACCCAGTCAAATGCACAGATTTGGGAATATCCAAAAGGAAGTGGGAAACTCCCAAAGATTAGCAGAAGAAGGAGTACAATTTCCATGTCTTCTTTCCCGTTCTTCTCTCCAGAAAAGTACATATTGGCTGGAATCCTATTCGGGTCTGCATAACCTGCTGATGCCTTTTGCACCTAAGTGATGAACTGCCAGGTACAATGGGGTGCATGGCCAGGCTTGCAACTAAACACCTTATCAATTAGCTGCCATTGTCTGGCCAATTGCTATTCAACTGCCCAGTTTTAGAATAAACATATTGGAGAGTGGGGGCTGCAGAGTTTGTGACTGGTAGGTCCATCTTCTAGCTGCCTAGATGCCCTAAGCACATCCGATCTCGCTTGATTTCGGAAGCTAAGCAGGGTCCGCCCTGGTTAGTACTTGGATGGGCGACCACCAGGGAATACCAGGTGCTGTAGGCACCTGGAGTAGGAACTGGCAAGCCACTCCAGTACTCCTGCCAAGAAAACTCCATGGACATGGAGTCACAGAGAGTTGGTCACGACTGTAATGACACAACACACACACACAGGTCCATCTTCTAATCACAGTCAATTGTTCTGCAATGTGCCCTCCTTGGCCAGTGGGGAATCTGTCAGATTATTATGTCACAAGACTGATCTGAAAAATGTGGGACTGTTTTTAATTCACACCTCCTTAGGGTATGCACTTATTCTCAAATTTGGCAGATTTCTTCCCTAGGGATATCTCTATGGTATGTGCCATTTTCCAATTGAATTATCACCCCATTCCATCCCCAGAATAACAATGTAGGACATTAGGGGAATGCAAATCTCTCTCATCCCCCTCTAAACCTGACTTCCCTCCTTCCAAAACAAAAATACAGCATCAGTCCTTTTGATGTCTTGCAGATTTCTTAATGAGGTCTATCCTGTGCTGTCTGACACTTGTAAGAATTTCACACCAAAAGGAGGAAGGAGTGAACAAGACTTACTGGTACTTTAGAATTGTAGTGCACAAAGCTTCCAACACAAAGTTGCAACACGAAGTCTGAAAAAACTTCCAGAACATGGCCAAACAGACCCAAAAAGTCACAGCAGCTTCCAACACAAAGTTTTCCTAAACTTAACAGGGTTGAGCTGTCCAGAAGTAGCAAGTATTCCTTCCAATTTCAACCAGCTTTCTCAAGAAATAAAAGCTATTGGCATTTTGCTTCTTAATGATGTTTAAATTTAAAGATATGCAGTACACAACAAAAACATACTTTAATCTGAAATTTGGCAAGTGTGATCCCATAGGGAGCTGAAGGGCTTTAAGGTTCATTCAGTTTTGACATGCAAAGAAAAATTACAGCCATTTGTTGATTTTTAGTTACAACTAGTAGGAGATGTGAATGTTTGGACCATCAAACTTTTGATCCACATTCAGACCTAATTCGAAGCAGACAAGTCTCTGAATTGGTTCAAGTCACTTTCTCTTTGCCAAATTAGGCTCTAAAATGAGTCTAATTCATTTTGTGCATACCCTTTTAATATGGCTGACTCTCTGCACACAGTCATCCACTCTTCATTTTGTAGAACCTCACAAAGCAAACAAATTCTTCCTCCATGCCAGCAAAGAGAACAAGCAATTCCACAGACCTGCATTGCCAAATCTTTAAAATCTCATTCCATATATCACCACTACACCATAAAGGCTTTTCATAGGTATCCTCCATTTTTTTTGTACGTGCTCTTGAAGAAATGAATATTATTTACTGTTTCCCCCAACAGTAAACTCTTAATGTAGTCATAACTAATTTACATTTCATTATATTTATGGGACATTAAATTTAATCCTATCAATATGTACTCAAAAGTTAAGTCCCCTTGGTCAAAATCCTTACACTAGAGCATTTCCACTGAATCAGGGGATTTTGTGAGTCACAAACTCCATACATTCTATTGATTCAAATAGGATTACTTTCTACAGTTCTACCCCATTTCAACCACTCCACATGTCTTGATTTCTGCTACTATTGACGAGCTGCAGATGTGACATCAGTCCGCCACTGCTCTGAGATGTTAGACTGAGAATCAGTTAGATCACACAGTAAGGGAACTGTATGTTCCCTGCTTATGTATAACAGTTTCTGCCATACATAAAAATCCTTGAAAGCTATATTTCTGAGAAAGGAGCTATGCAAATGAATCCACCTCCACCAGGATTTATTTCCCAATGATCAATGACAAAAGAAAGGCAAGCTGATTTGCAAAATTTGACTGAGGCATGTTCCGAGTAGGATAGAGAGACGTTTACCTCTTAAGAGAACTCTGCTTTTAAATACATGCAAATTGCAACTAGTGCTGCCATCAGAAATGAAGGCAGGAACATTTTTAGTCATTATTTTGAATGAGAGCCACAAATTTTTACTCAGACTGTATTACATTAGGTTAATAACCAGGTTAATGAGGTCCATGAAAGACAAAAGTAAAAAAATGATAGTTCTGGTATTCTTTCTGTGTACATTTTCAATGCCAGCCAGTAGACTAGATGCAGCTGTACAGGAACGTTGCAAAGTAAATGGACCAGCCAAGGGGATTGGCACTCATAAGTGCACTATAAGTGAACTGCCCCTGAATAATTTGCAATATGTGGGGATTCTCATGCATGTATGCAAGGCTGGTTCTGCAAGCAAATAATTGTGGGTAGGGAATTGCTGAGAGCAGAAGTTTGAAATCTTCTGCTTTCGTTTATTAGCTAACCAATTAAATATATTACAGCCAGCAGCGTTACTTTTAAGGTATGACTTGAACTCTGTTTTAGACTAGAGACTGAGGGATCAGATTTTTTTTTTTGGTGCACCCATTAAATTTTATTGCCCATGGCAGTTCATGACAGTTTAAAAAAAGGAAGATGTGCTGTGGAAAATAATACTAGCATTCATATTTGTAATTTTTAAATAAGCTCTTCTAAATCATTAGTGCCAAGGAAGCTAAGGGCAGTCTCAACCTTATATTACATGCCCCATTTAATGAGAGAACTCTCAATACTTCCACATTTCCTGTTCTCCCTGATTGATTGGTGTCCAGTTGGAAAGAACAAAAGGGTAATAATATTATATTGCTTGTTTGGTATTCTAGGTACAGGCTTTGTTTTGTTTCCTGCTGCAGAATTAAACTGGTTTAAGTTCAAAGGCATACTCTTTTATATTCCAGGTCCCTCTTGTGGTGGAAAAGAGGATATTAATGTAAAGGTCATTACTAATCCACAAGAACATGAAAGACGCATCCGTAGTGTTGTGGTGTTGTGGGCTGTACAAGTTGCTGGAATGTTTGCTGTGTAAAGAATCAGGCCATGCAAGGTAATCCTCCTCCCTTTGGCATTGCAAGAACAGCATATTTTTTTAAATTTGTTCATGTGTTCCTAGGTATTGTTAAAAATAAAAGAGGTCAGACTCCCCCCCCCCAAAGATCATGGTGTTTATAGCAATGAGTGCAAATTGTTATGTGCCAGGAAGACACACACACCTCCAGCAGAATATAGTACTGTCCCCCCCCCCCAATAACGGTTCTGATTGTGAGAAGGGCTGAGTAACAGAGAGCTGTCTAAATCATCAGAATGACACTGTCAATAATCTTGAGAGGTATAAAATGTCCTATTAATTGCATCTCAGCAAGGGGTTAGATATAAATATCCACAGTGCTCTCAAGGAAAACGAGAAAGGGAGGGGACAAACAGCATGCTCTTGTTATGAGCTGTCAAGTTACTTCCAGCTGATGGAAACCCTACACATTTGTGTCCTCTAAAAGGACTTATTAACAGCCCTGCTCAGGTTCTGCAAATTCAAGGCTGCGATTTCATTTAATGAGTCAATCCATCACATATTTGGCCACCTTCTTCTGCTATACAAGTTATTTTTACTAGGGCTGGTCCAAGATACTTTACTACCTAATGTGGAGATGGACAATATACTCTCACAAACGAAGGTGTATAACACCCAAGATTGATCATGCTACTCTGGGTGGATCTTGCAAGCTCATAGATTCCATGTGACAGAGATGAGAAGAGAGAAGAGTGCTTCTACAAACAGATGAGGTGTTGCCCTGCCTTCAGCTTAGAATGCTCTTTGATCCCCAGGTAGGAAATAGGCAGGCTCTGCAACTGGTCCTACTGCCTTGGAGCCCTGGCAAATGCTCTTTCCTGATTTATGGACATATTTCTTTTACACATTTGAGCTGTTTGAATCTATATGTGCATTGTAACGCCATCAGACATCACAGCCAGCCAAACAGTTACAGCTCACACAATATCAACAAGCAAATGGTCAGTAGGTTCTAGTTAGGTCATTTGACACCAATCTTACATCTAGACATTTTAAGATGCTGTTATGCCAAAATAGACTAGAACTTGCTCACTGGGGAGAAATGATGTGCATCAGGAGTAAGCAGTAGGTCCATCTGAATACATATTCATACCTGTAGAGGACAGGATGGCATACTCAGCACTTTGGCTTCACAAAATGTTAATAAAACCATTATAACCCTGTGTTAGGTACGAGAAATTGTTATAAACTAGCCTTTTGCTACTGGCTCTCAATATAATCAGCAGTGCAGAAAGAGAGAGAGTGTAATTTGCAGATCAGCCTCTTAGTTACAAATCGTCAATTATTGCCCCATGCTATATAGCAATCACAGTTTCAGCTGTGAAAATGAACAATAGATTAGCTAGACCAGGGGGGTCCCAATCTTGAATAACCCAGGTGTTCTTTGACTGTGATTCCCAGAAGCCTTCACCACCAGCTAGCTGGCCTGGGTTCCTGGGATTTGCAATCCAAGAACCCTTGGGTTACCGAAGGTTGGGAACCATGGACCTAAATAAACCATGGGTTTGCATTATGTCTAAATCCACTTCAGTCAGGAAGGAAGACGTTCAACACCTACGCCACAGTACAGCTACACAGCGAGACAATCTCAGACAATTCTCCCTTCTGGCAGAACTGGCTTCTGGTCAGAAGCATCAAATATATTATACAAGTAACAGTGAGCATTGTAGTGAAACCCTTTATTTTTTTTATTAATTGACAAGGTGATGAAATCTGTCTGAAAGAAGTGTTAATTGGCCTCTAAGTTTCTGCTCCCTTTTTTTAGTTTGGGCACACTCTCAAGCTGGCCTCCTCTCTATGCAACTGCTTAATTTTACAATTGTATTATAAGTAACTATGCTGCTTTTGAGGTTTCAGTCAGCACAGTTTGAACTGTAAGGACATTGGGCTTATTTTCAAACCTTAAACCCACACGGTGAGCTGTCAGCCAACTATCCCACACAGATATCTTTGAATCCAATAGAAAAAGGTTTATCCAGTCCATTACTTAATCTTTCTCTTGCAAACCCATGTGCCCAGGAGCCCAATAAATTTTTTATGGAATGACATATATCAAGACACCACTCAGTGAAGCCTTGGCAGAAAGAATGACTGGCTTTTCTTCCTCTCTGGTGGAAATGCTAATATGAGGTTTGAGCATGTTATTCATCAGTGTAGGAGGGAAGGCGTCTGGACCAGTTGGCCTTGGCTAAAAGCAGTGCTGAGTTCAGCAAAACAGAGCCATCAGTGAACGACACTCCTTCCTGAACCAATCATTAATGTCTGCTCTATTTAATTAGAAATTTAAAAAATAAGGCGACAATTTTTTGTCGAACAAAAATGTGAATAAATTGGAGATTTCAAATTTTCAATACCCTCACTAGCACAGTTCAAACTAGCACCAGAACGGTGACGAGTTACCAACATCCACTGTTCACTAGGTTCCAAAGATGACTCACCATGAAAACACTGGCTTCTGTGTTCAAGACATCAAAACAAAAATGTAGAAATGTCTAGTCTGTTACTAAAGCCATCAGGCCCAGCCCACAACATTTTCCTCCATGAAGCAGAGCAGCAAATTGTACGACTTAGACAAGGAATTAAAGATTAATGAGAACCAAAGTTTGCCAATTTATTTTGGTATACAAGGTGAAAAGGAAATCCTTCAAGTATCTGTTCCTCCTTCCTAAGAGTAGAACAAAGCAGTAATATAGTAAATAAACCATTTGCTACCCTTTCATATCACCCCCATCTGCTTCTTGAAACAGTGGCCTCACTTTGCCTTAGGATGATCCTGAGCACAACAAGGATATATGATGCAAAATTAAGTAAATTTAGGAACACATTTAACACAAGTTTGGCAAAGTTGTCTGTACAATGCACTTTATAGTGCTGTGACTGCAGCAAAAAAAAGAAAAAAAAGAATCAAATGTCCCTTTTTGAATTTTTCTCAAGGTGAATTGTCATAGGTACACTAATGTGGAGAAAACATGGTACATAAAGGGAATTTAGACTTGGTTTTTTTTAATCTACCATACAGAGATGTAGCTTTTATTTCTAAAGCAGTATCACTTGGCAATTCTCCAGCTTTTTGTCGGCTATCCCACAGCTGTTGTGCAATGGGGGGAGAAGTAGAAAGAAGGGAGATAATTTCTGTTACCCCTTTCTGGAAAAGGAAATTAATACTACTCCGCTGATTATTATTGTCTTCTTAATGACATTTGTATGTATTTTAATGACATTTACAATTTAATTATTTTGTTGATTAGATTCTTAGCCTATATTATGTACAGTGTTTCCTATTGTTTTACATTTGAAATTCTAAAAAGTGCACGCTTTAGAAATAATTTCTCTTATTCCTTCATTACAGTACAGGCAATGTTTTCTGAAACAAGCTTATGTTTTTTATGATATTTAATTGATCCTTTTAGTATTTGTAGACTTAACTGAGATTATAAGTATCAGCTTTAATACTGTATTTTCTATTAATTATGCAAGCCATATTGGGTCCTTTTAAAAAGAAAATCAGAGTAAAAATATTTAAAATCAATCATTATATTGATACAACATAGACTGTGGGTCCTCTGATGGCAATTTTAGTGTAATGATTTCAGAGTAAGGTTTTTATTGTTGTTTGAATTATTTATTGATATTTGATGTTTTAACTGTTTTAATTCTTTGATTGTAAGCCGCCCAGAGACCTTTGGGTAGTGGGCGGCATATAAGTTGTAAAAATAAATAAATAAATAAATAAATAAATAAATAAATAAATATAATAAAACATAAATTATTTTTGTTTTGTTTCATTCTGCATAAATCAGCTATTTGTCAGTCTTCAATGTAAAACAGAAGAAGGGAAGAATCAATTAAGCTATACCACCTGCTGAGCCTAGGCTGTCCAGAATCTAGAATAAGTTAAGTAATAATGTGTTACAATATTCAGTCTTGCTTTTCTATCTTATTGTGCAGCATCTTCTAGTTTGGGTCTCTAAGCTTTCTGCTTCTGTTTTCTCCATGACTAAAACAGGAAGCAGCAGTTCAGAACAAGGCCTTTCAAAATACCATTTCCTAATTATTAGGATTGTTTGATGTGTTAATTCTGTCACAAGGATTTAGGGGTATCCATATGGTTTCTAATTTGCTCCTCATTGAAGCAAAGGAACCACTAATACTGCCATAGAGCAACCTATTGTTTTCCCCAGATAAAAACATCTGCAAAGCATCCAAAGAGCAACGTGGACACAGCTGTCTGGAGATGAACAGCCCATGACTTGTCTTACTTTTAGAACAAATCTGGAAGTGGCCAAGTGCCATTCAAAATCATAGCACTAGATCAATGACTGGAGGCTTCTTTCTCTCGTTAGAGTGTGCTTCCCCCACACAGAAACCCACTCTTGGTTCTTATGTGAACAACTGTGAATGCAGGAATATGATATGATGCGTGGCAGGGCTCTTAAGACTCCACAGCCGCCGCCACATAGCCCTAGTCAGTGAACTGCAAAGGGATGACATCTGGGGAGGAGGCTGTGAGGGATTTAGAAATTAGCCATACCCTGGCAGACTGCAGACACAAATCTTTCCGAGATGGCCTTCCAATCTCAGCTGCTTATGCTGCCAGCAAATGGGGATTAAGCACCCAATTTGCTGCTTAATGCAGACAGATCTGAACCCCATGTAGCCAAACAGCTGCCAGAAAAACACAGCTGAAGACTGAACCTAACCGATCAGTGGAGTGCAATTTCACCCTTAGCAGATTCCAGATTTTCACATGTAAATGGTTTTTGTGAGGCTGGCGTCTGCATGCAAGTTAACGAGCGGCTCTCAATGGAACATGACCTGCTACTGAGGAAAAGGCATCAGGTCTAGAGTAGAGCTGGGGAAAGTTACATTTTTGAACACAACTCCCAGATCACATAGCGAACACAATCACTACTGCAGACTTTTTTGTTTATAATTGCAGAAAGTAATTTTCTTGAGCTCTGGAGAGGCTGAACAATGCAGCCTATAGGCTCAAAGGCAGAGTAAGGTATAAGATCTGATAGACAATTTCCATATTCACTGGAGCTGGGCGGGGGAAAAGTGAGCAGTGGCAATAGATTACATGCAGTGATGGGAATGATGGAAGGTAAGGACGGCCTAATACATTTTGCTGCTTAATGCAAAGGTCAAATCAGTGCACCTCCTTGTTCTGTACAGGAAGGTCAGCTGAACTGGCAATTTCCTCTTTTCTCAACACTAATGAAAGGAGGCTTTACCTACTATCATTCCCATCACTGTATCTTGCAACACACCTGAAGTAATAGGCTAGTTTCGAAGCTGTGTGCCATGTACAACCCTGTCCTCCAACAGGGAATTTAGAAAAAACTATTCAATAGCATGCCCTGTTACTCTCTGAACATCAGCCATAGGAGGCAAATGCCCGACTGTCTAACGGCTGGGCTGGCCTTGATAGTAAGAAAAGACATATGGTTTCTGAAAGGGAATGTGTGTGGAGGAGGAGAAGAAGAAAAGTTGCAGAACCTCAGGAGGTAACGCAGAGATGCAGAATACAGATTCTTCCTCTTCTGATCCCTACAAAAATATCTCCCAGCATTAAGGAAACCACTGTAACCCCTGCAGATCAGATGAAGGTTGTTACTGTTGTCCCCACCCACCCATATGTTATCTCGTTAGTATAATTTTTTTGTCAAAATTTTCATTGGTTTAGTCGTACAACTTCAGGTTCTTGCATGCTTTCACCTCCCTCTTGTATATTTTGGCTACATAATGATCAGCCATCACAGACTACATTCACAATTAGTATATACTGTGCTTTAGAATGACAAACATCTATGAACTGACTCTACCTTTCTGGTGTTACTATTCCATTCCATTCACAGAACTGTGGTACAAAGTATAGTACTGTACCTTCTTCCTTATTGGTAAAGTGCTGCACTATCCTGCCTGCACTATCATAATGGAGGCCTACTAAGGGGCAGAGATTGGGATATTGTTACTTAGAACTAGAGCACTCAGAATTTCACAGTTAAATGGCTAGGAAATTTTGCAAAAGAAAGCTAACCATTCCAGTTTTTGGTAAGTAAACTTATTTCCTTGCCATGGGAGAATAACTATGCTCCAGCTTTACAAACCCATTCCACTCGCCATTTTAGTGTTTTTATAACTCTTAGCACAAATGCTAAGATAGTATTTAGAAGCTTGGATATAAACAATAGATTTGGGGGTATTTGAAAATTTACATTAAATTCCAATCAGCCTAATCCTATAAACATATATTTTAGGCAGATAACATTACTGCTACCAAAGAGGCAAAATAACAGCAAGGCCCACCTCATATCTGAACTGAGGCTGATAGCCACTTGGTTTCTCTTTGTCCAAAACTGTTTCTCTTAGTGGCCATTTCACCTGCTCATGGAATGTTTATGTAATTTATTAAGATTTAGGTCTGCCATATGATTGTTTTGATCCACCCTTCCTAAACCTTTTCTATTGTGCATATTGGCTGAAATCCATTAGTAAGTAACAACAAGAGTAGGCACATTAAATATGAGGGGAATTGATGAGTCAACATCTTTGTAAGTTCCAGTTTTTCAAATGGTTTACTCTAATTGCAACTTGCTATTGCATTTCAGCTGCTGGACTGTAAATCCATGGACAGGAGTTGGTTTGTTTTGCACTTCAGTTAGCACTGTTGGTATATGCTTTTGCTTGGCATGCATTAACATCAAGGCATACTCTTATCAAGAATCCTTTCAGAACTATCTAGCATATAATAGAGAATTGAGCTCTTAGCCGCAAGAGATGAGTTAGAATCCACTTTCCTATTCCATCACTTTAATTTAATATGTTGTTTCAGCAAAAACTGTGTACTACAGTATCAATGATGCACAATACTTTTATCAGAAAAGGATGTACCTTTTTTTTCTACCTTCATTTTACAAGCTTTCTCAGCTCCCCTTCATCATGTGAATTAGCATCTCTAGTGCTTTGATCCAGGAGTGAAGAGAAAGAAAGACAGATATTCAAACTTCCAGAATGTGTACTGAGAATCACAGGAAATGAAGTACCTGAAGTAACTTTAGACTGTCAAAGTGACTTGTTAAGTTCCTTCAAAACAGTCACTTCCTAGAAAATTTCTCCCATAGGACAGCAAAAAGTGCAATATACATAACAATGACTCTTCTGACCTCACAACAAATGGCAACTTTTACATAACCACCAGAGCATCACTCCCTCACAAAAGAACACCCCCAAACCACCAGTAAGGAAAAGGAAGATCTTTAAATCTTTCTTAAGAAATAACACAATTCAAAGGTGGGATAGGGAGTAGTGTGCTACTCCCAGACTGAAAGGCTTCTATTGCTACTAATACTACAGCTGAGTTCTTCAGAAATAAGTTCTCCTTTGTGTTCTGCAATAACCATGTTCCTACTTGCAGCCTCAGTCACCAAACAAACCATTCAAGCTCTACAGAGAGCACAGCAGTGTAAGCTACGTGTCCCGCTTGCACATCAAAAACGGCTGCTCAGTGTATTGCATTTCTCTGAAAATCTCCTAGCAGATTCAGAAGTTTTAACCGTTCAGCTGGAGGGGTTGCAAAGTAGGTTTTCTGCTCCTCCGAGTACTTCTCCTTCACTTCAATAATGTCCCGGTAGCTCCAGTCCCGCCAGTGGAAATTGAACTTCTCCAGCAATTCTATCCTTTCTGCCTCGGTTGTCACACAGTCAGTGGGGGTGTTCTGCAGCAGGAAAGGTACCTCGACATCTGGGAAAAGCAGAAGAGCTCGAATGGCAAACCAGCCTCCATAACGGGGGTGGACACAGACACCATAGATCTTCTGGAGAGAAAGAAAGAAGACCGAGTTTTTCAAAGTATGACGGCAAGTTATTATAACAGATAAATAAAACCACAATATTTTAATAACTTCCTTGTCAAAATAAATGTGCACTTAGTAACAGGATTCGGGCTTACAGTAGTCTGTTTCTATCAAATGGCTGTCCAGGACAACTTGCTGTCTCTCCAGCTGAGCATGGGTGGTGTTTGCAAGTCTTATAATATGCACTCTTTGTAGTTTCAACATCTTTGAGCTACCAAGTTCTGTGGCAGGGATTCCATATTTTTTTATGGTACAGATCTTTGTTACTCCAGACTCTTAACTTTTTGTTCAAAACAATGACATTACTGCCATCTCTTGACATTTTCAGTGGTTTTCAACCTGTGGTCTCCAGATGTTCCTGGACTGCAACTCCCAGAAATCCAGGCTAGCTCAGCTAGTGATGAAGACTTCTGGAAGTTGCAGTCCAGGAACATCTAGGGACCCACAGATTGAGAACCACTACATTAAGATTAATATTGATATGACTGTTAATTATTGTCTGGAATTAACCCTCAAATGGGATAAATGGCAGCTGTTACAAACAACAGCTTATGATTTTTCAATAGTACTAGGAGGAGGAGGAGGAGGAGGAGGAGGAAGAAGAAGAAGAGTTTTTCAAGTAGAGAATTTCCAGAAATGATTTACCACTAGAGGTCAATACATTTCTTTAGGGCTCTTGGGATGACCTGACAACATATTCCAAAGACCAATAATAAAGCAAAGCAGCTTAAATACAAGGTATCTAAGTAAGGAAAATCACATACTATAAGAAATAAATGTCCTTCACTGCTACAGAAGTCCCTATACCTACAAAGAATTAGATAAATATGCTTTCAACGTGGAACTTTAAAACCAGTCCTATGTGTGTGTACTTGGTAGAAAGCTTATTAAATCCAGTGGTATTATTCCATAGTAAATGTATACAAAATTGCATTCATAAAATATTTAACCTCATTAATAGATTCTAGGCAGTATTTCCATAAATATTTTAGATCTAAAACATAGTTTAATTTACTTGAAAAAAATGATCACCTTTGCTCCCCATGGATCCTTCTGTACATCTTTCCTTTGGTAGTAATATGCAGCACCCGATACATGTGCTGCTGTCTGGGCCAGGAACTTAGGCTTCCGATTTGGCAGCATCTCATAGTCATACATGATCTCCAATTGCTCATCAGTTAGGCACTGTAAAGAAGAGTCTTTATTAGACCTGAACTTGCATAAGAATGACCACTAGCAATAGATTTAAGGAGGCTGAAAGGAGGGGAACCAGATCTTCCTGCCTCCCAACTCATCTAAATCCCTGGTCCTGTAGTTTCTGTACAATCTCCTGATGAAAAATCCTGATGAAAGGTCTTGCACTAAGCAGATTCTGCCTTGGAATTTTGAGCATGATTCCATCCAGTTTCACTAATAAAGCATCCATAGACCATCTGTTCATCTGGAGTTGGCGGGATAGCTCAGTGGTTTAAGCACTTGACTGCAGAGCCAGAGGCTGGAAATTGGATTCTCCACAGTGCCTCATGTGAGTATAGCCAGCCTGTGTGCCATTGGGTGAACTGCACAGCTATAGGTTGGATCCAGAAGAAAGGAATGGGGAATGATAAACCACTTCTGTGTATTCTCTACCTAGACAAATCTGGAATGGGTTATGATGACTATTCTTATTCTTATTCTTATTCTTATTCTACTGCTGCTGCTGCTGCTGCTGCTGCTGCTGCTGCATTCCTGGGCATGTTTCATCTAACTACACAGTGAAGAACAGGATTCTTAAGCAAATTCTGGGTACATATATTTTGAACACAAAACATACAGTACTTCCAATTACAGCAGAAAATGTATTACAACAGTAGTAACATTTTTGCAATACTCTATAGTCTTAGTACTTGAAAACCGTCTTAATATGGTTTACTGTGCTAGCTTAATGTGTTTATGTATATTGTGCATGCACACACCATGGGAGTGCTCTGGAAGCTGGAGACCAAGACAGCAACTTTCTCTCTCACAGTTGAATCTTTACTGAAAAAACATGGAAAGTTCTACAACAACAATAACAAAAGAGTATATATATTTTTCAAGTTCTGCTCTGAATGTTTACAGGAGAGCAACAGAATGCTGCTATCTTCAGTCTTGGTAAGAGAAGCATTCCATCTACACTAGTTACTATTGGAAACAGGATGCTGGAGTTCACCAGGGCTACATAATGAGATGCTTTAAATTCTCTTACCTCTCTAACCACTGAGAGGTGATATGAAATGCATTGATCCACTGGATCCTGGATCTTTTTCAGCAGTTGATTCCTCAAGAAGGGTTTGAAGGCTTTGTCGAACATGGAAGGAGTGCTGAGCACCACAAATGCCAATGCGTTCTCGGAGTAAGGTAAATGAAAGGCTGGAGGAACAGCTTCATTGTACCACCCCACCTTCAGAAAATGAAGAAATTACGGTCATTAAAACAGGGAGCACGGATGCTTGGAACAGAGGTGCCCTTTATTTGCACAGAAGAAAGCACTGTAAATCAGCCATTTTCAAAAGCAAAAAGGACCAATTGTCTTAAGATCATAACTTGGTGTTCTGAGTCTGCCAAAGAAACCCAGGTCAAATCTTGTGATCTATCTTACGATGCAGGCTAATGACATGGCATCTCAGCTCCTTATGATGTCATAACAGTAATGAGCAGCAGCAAGCCAGAAGCCTGCCTGGGCCCTTCAGGTTAGCCATGTGATTCATGACCAAAGATCAAGACCTAGAAGGCAGAACAAGCAACACAGGTCATGAGCAAGAGCTTTCAAAAAGGTTTTGGAAGTGCAACGTGGAGACAGGTAACAGTGATATGAATCTTAAGAGTCTGATCTTATGCCTTTTTTTCTCAAAAGTAAGGGATGGGCTACACGACAGTGGCACCTTGGGACATTTAAACTGAAGGAAAGTGCTTGCCTCCTTCAATCACAAATGTCTTCATTATTTTAATATAGTAGTTGTAATGTAGGGCCATGCAACGTGCACACACATTATGCTAAGATGCCACCACGCAGCTCTACCCTCCTCCACCAGTCCCAGAAAAAAAAAATCCACAGGCAACCTTGCATTTCATTATAGCAGGCCTGCACAACAGGTAGACTGTGGGCTACCGGTAGCCCGCGAAGGGTTCAAAAGTAGCCCACTGGTCATCAATTTAAAAAGTGAGGGGATAAGTTCTCCACCCCACCCTCCCCCATCCCAAGGACCACCACTGCCCCAGCAAAGTTCTGGGTCTGCCAGCCCACTGCCTCAGCTGAGCAGGGCAGTTCAATGACCATGGCGCATTGAAATCTGTTCCTTCCAGAATTGATTAATTGATTTTCAATGCATTCCTATGGGAAATCGCTCCTCTACATACAATTTTTTTTACTTATGAGCATGCACTTAGAACGGATAAAATTCATAAGTAGAAGTTTTAGTGTAGTAGCCCACAGGCACTTTGGGCTGGAAAAAGTAGACTTCAGCTTGTTCAAAGTTGAACAGCCATGCATTATAGTAACACCCCATTCATGCAGCTACAAAGAGGCCCAGTCTGATTTTACAGCCAAGGTATAAACTGCAGAGACAATGTGTTTACCCCACACTTGACACATATCTTTTTGTAGCCTTTCTCTCCCAAGCACTTTTAATGCATCCATGGTTACCTCCAGTTAATAGGAAAAATACAAGGACCAAAAAGCTGTAGGTTGGGGAAGTGTTCTGTACCCTTCACCAACAAACCAATATTTAAGTTACAATCAAGTACCCTCACTCTCTTAGTGCATGACTGGGTTTTTCTATGTTATCAACCTATTTCTGTTACATCTACTTTGTCCCTAAATCCTGTCAAGATGAAAAGATTTTGCATCCTAATGTATTTCAAATTCTAGCATTTTCAGATTCAAAGGTTTGCAGATATCTTTTGGTAAAATGAAAACAGGTATATTAGTTGGGAATAACTTCATGAATACTGTACATCACTTACTTCACCACATATGAAAGTTTCCCATTTGCTCAAGCCTGACTCTATATACCTTAACCATTATCTAGAGTTGTGTGTTGTGTGTATTGTGTCATTACAGTCATGACCGACTCTTTATGATCCCATGTCTATGGAGTTTTCTTGGCAGGAATACTGGAATGGCTTGCCAGTTCCTACTCCAGGTGTCTACAGCACCTGGTATTCCCTGGTGGTCTCCCATCCAAGTATTCACCAGGGCCAACCCTGCTTAGCTTCCGAAATCAGGCAAGATCGGATGTGCTTAGGGCATCTAGGTAGACACTAATCTCCTCTCAAAAAGTTAACAGGATCTTTCAAGAGGCCTTTCTGTGTTTAGCATTAGCAGATGCCAGCAAAGGACGAGAGATGTGCATTTATCCTTCAAAGAGAAGGACATCCATTTATTCTCCTAACCACTCTACAGAATGGCCTTGGATTGCCAGTGACTGATCTTCTCAGATCCAGTAAATGTTGGGCAAACGTTTCTGATAGAGCTATTAATAACAAAGTGAAGTGCCTCAAGGCATGGTGAACTTGCCTCAATTTGATACAGTATTTTCAAACAGAGTTGGATGATCATCTTAAGAGATGTTTTAGCTAATATTTTCTTGTATCAGCAAGATATGTACTATGCAGCATCTGGGAGATACTTCCAACTGTACTTGTCTGTGACCTAAGTGGCAAACATACCGTATTTTTCGGACCATAAGACGCACTTTTTCTTCACCAAAAAGTGGGAGGAAAAGTGCCTGCGTCTTATGGTCCGAATGCGTCTTATGGTCCGAGTGGCAGAGTGGCAGCGGGTCCACTACAGCGGTGGTCCCCAACCCCCCGGCTCCCGGCCTCTGCTGCTGTGCTACCGCGCAGAACAGCTGATGGTCGGGGGAGCCTGGCCGCGCTGCCGCGGCTCCGTCCCGGCCCGCCCCGGCCGCTAGGCGATGGATCCGAGGGGTCGGCGGACTGGGGGGGAGCGGCACCGGCCCTCCCCCCAGGGCCAGCGGGGGCGTTGAGCCCGGGCAGCCTGTGACAGAGTCGGCCACCGGGCTCCGTCCCCGCCCCTTGGGATTGGGCGCCTCGGCCGGCGCCACGTGGAGAGGCCGCATCGGCAGCGGGCCCAGCGAGGTGCGGCGGCGCTCCCCGGCCTGGCGACAGCTGAAGTAGCCGGCGGAGCCCGGGCCGGGGAGCAACCGCGGCGCGACCGGAGATGGAGCGGCGGCGGCACCGTGGAGAGGGTCTGCGCGGCCGGCCTTCCCGGACGCGGCTCGCCAGCGGATTGGGGGGAGCGGCATCGGCCCTCCCCCCTCAGAGTGAGCTGGGCCGACTGGCGACCCACACCCCCCAACCTTATTTACTGAGCCCTCCCCCCCCCCAGAGGAGGCGGGAGCCCGCCCGCCTAGGAGCCCCGGGCTCCCCCCCACCCCGCCCGACGCCCCCAGCCGGCGAGCGCCGCTGCCGCTGCCGCTGCTCCGGAAAGGAGGAGGGGGGAAAAAAAGATGGTTGCACATAATGGCAGGCAGGCAGGCAAGGAAAGGAGAGCGAGGCTTTTTGCAGGGGACGACAACGAGGAGGAGAGGAAAAGGTGGGGGTTGGGGAGAGGAATGCTGCTGTGGCTTGGAAAAAAAGGGGATGGATGGGTGGGTGAAAGAGATCTCCCCTGTGGATTCAATTTAAAACTTGTCACTGGAGTGTGAAGGAAACGGGGGGGGGTTGGAAGAGAAGAAAAAGACTGCTTTCTTCCCCCCCCTCCTCCTTTCCGGGCTTTTATTGGTGGTTCTTCGGAAGCTTGTTTTCTTCCCTCGTCCCCACCCCGCCCCATTTTAAACCAGGGATTCCCCCTTGCAGAAAAAAGAGGGGGGTAAAAGGAGGAGAGTGAAAAGCCATTCCTTTGCCGGGCATGTTTTAATTACAAGGGAGAGACAGGGAGACGAAGCTGCAGAAAATGGAAGCCGTGGATGCAGCGGCGATGGCGGTGGTGGGGTTTTTGCAGTTGCTCTTGAAAGCAGATGGAGCAGGCCGAGGGGCGCTGGAGTGACGGGGGGCGGGAGAACACGTAATGGCGGCGATCTGCGATTTTTAGCGGGACTGCTTTTGGGGGGTCCAGTCCACCTCCAAAAACCAGGTGCGTCTTATGGTCTGGTGTGTCTTATGGTCCGAAAAATACGGTACCTATATCGGCAGGATGAAGATTTTCTGCCAGTGTTGCCAGACTAGCTCACTTTAAGTGGACCACGGATCAAAAGAGAGCATTTTCAGAACTGCAAAATCAATAGCCTAGTGGTCTTGGGCTACTTTCCTGACAAACATCTTTATAATATGAAAAACAATAATATCAATAAGAGGCTGCCCTTGAAATCCATAACGATCTTTCCCTTCAGAGGATTCTTGGAGGCCTACTTTCTTTCACAGTGCCAACCCAACAGCTCAAAACAGCTAAAATATTTTGTACAGTATCAGTGTTTGAATAAATTTGCATTTCTGCGAGAATTGTAAATCAGCCACTCTCAATTACCTGATTAAAAGGAAGGCGCCAAGAAAGAAATTTTCTCTAGGAGCAACTATGATTATTTATTTATTTATTTATTTATTTATTTATTTTGAATATTTTTACCCCACCTTTATCCTTGGAAAAAGACCCAAGGTGACTTACAATAATGAGGGACAATACACAGCCCAGAACATTTAAGACAGGCATTTCCAAACTTCGGCCCTCCTAATGTTTTGGACCACAACTCCCAGAATGCCAAGCCTGTATATCCAATGGCAAAGGACTGTGGGAATTGTGGTCCAAAACATCTGGAGGGCCGAAGTTTGAACATGCCTGATTTAAGACATATTCAAGCTAAGAACAGGGAATTAGGAGAGGCATCGTAGAACATTAAAATGTAACATTAAAGCTACAAAGAGCACACAAAACGAGGGGGTGTTCAATTATGAGGGATGGAAACTAACATGGAAATCACTGTTGTTCTTATGAAATCAGTCAATGCAATCATGTATGGTAATCAATATAAAATCACATAGTAAATAGTCCCTCATTCAGGGAAAACTTGCCTGAAGAGGAAGGTCTTTGCCTGCTTCCAGAAAGACAACAGAGATTAATGCATTCAACTTTTAAATCATATTTTAATGTAATTGTATCTCTGTTTGCTATTTATTTTAATTGCTTATATTGTTGTTGTGTGCTGATTAATTACGTTATAAACTGCCCAGAGTGGCCTTGCTGCCAGATAGGCAGTATAAAAGTATAATAAATAAATAATAATAAATAAAAACTATATGATGACAGATACATTTAAATGTAGATGCCATCTTATGAACATTTACTACAAAATAGCTTATTTTGGGCAGGAAAACAGCTCATAAGATTATAATATTTTACTGAGGTGTGGGGAAAACAATTAGCAACACTGTGTAATCTTTAGTTATTGTGCACTTTGTAGGTTCATTCACGATAAAACTATAAAGCTATGAATTAAAGCAGCTGACAAACACGTCTGAGCTTGAGATAACCGATAACACAGGGGCCATATAATTAAAAAGCACAGATATTTGTTCTGCAGGGAACAGTATTATAGTCTAACGTGTTTTTTCTAACGTGTTCCTCTAAAAGACAGGAGGACTTGCCACTGTGAATGTAAATCTTTTATAAACTGAACTGAACTGAACATATAGTACCTTGCTAGCTTGTTTAAATTATCCTCAACCCAATCTAGGTTTAAATTATGTTCGCTGAAAATATTTAGATCTTGTTTAAAGTCATCTACACCAAAGTAGCTAGGAAATTTGACCCCACAGGAGCAAAATTTCAGGGATATGTTGGCAGAACATTCTGGTGACATTGGGCCAAAACAGGGCAGGGACAGGGTTGTTGAGGAGACAATGGCTTTAGCCTGGATCTTAAACTGACACAGCCCACTTTTAGACCAAACACCAGTGTAATGATATGTCACTAAAAACAGCAAGCAAAATCAAAACGCTATCATTGTGGTCAACTGGGAATCAAAACTCCCCTATTATGGGGAGCCAGGCAACAACTGCCTCAGGCAGCAAGTACTGAGGGAAGTGGTGGCAATTCATTCACCACTGTAGAGGACTAGAGTTATGTGTGCCATATGCTCTTTTCCCCACTTCTAAATTAGCCCACTGCCCTTGGAGGGGGTTCAGAAGTTAACCCCACTGGCAGTACTGAAGTAGGATTCGACTATCCAACGAGATAGGGACATGGGACAGAACACAAATCATTTGGAGTCTGAGCAGGTCTGGAACTACAGTAATCCCAACACACCCCTGGTAGGATATAACACACTGCTAAGAGACAGAACTCAAATGATACATGTATAGCAAGGGGCTGTGTTTGATCTCATGCTGTGCATGCTTAGAGTAAACAAGGTGGGTTTTTTTCATTATGGAACTAAAACTACAGGAAAAGCAACATACATTACCAAAAAAGGGGCACTTTGCCCAACCCTCCCATGCCCAGAATAGGTGAAGAAAGAGCAGATGGCTCACTCTTTAATTTTTTTTTAGAACACTCACACATAGTCTGCTGCAACATTCCACACACATAAAAATCAACAAGACCCTTCAACTGTGGAGGCGAAGATAAAGTACCCTTTGTAGGTAAATAAAGAAAATGGAAATCCATGCCTCAAGTATGACTATTGCACATATCTCCCATGGTTCTCTTTCCCCTGTCCCTTGCAATCTGTCAAAACTGTGTAATGGAGAATTGGGCAATTGCGGGGCTCCATATGTTTCTGGACTGTATTTCACACAATCCATCGCCAGTGAATATGCTGATCAGGCCTCATGAGAGTCACACTTCAGCAGCATCTCTAGACAGTTAAATTGCCCACTCCTGATATAATGATATTACTTACACACCTTCCTTTCTCCATTAGTAGTATCTCCCACGCAGAGGGAACAGAATAAGCAGAACTTGGAAACCATACATTATAATTAACTAAGTAACATTAAAATTTGTATTAATAAAGGGGAAGGAGTTGCACAGCTTTGCAAGAGACAGTGTACAGTGGACCCTTGTATAACAAACAACTTGTATAACATAAAATTTGTACAACATAAAAAATTCCAGAGATAGGGGAAATTTGCTTAACATAATCTCCTATGGGGAGAATCTGTACAACATAAAAATGAGATTACTCCATTTTCAATGCATTCCTATGGGAATTTGTATAAAGGAAAATTTGCTTAACATAATTTCATTTGGAACAAATTAATTCCTTTATACAAGGTATCACTGTAGTTTTGAAAGGGGAAAGAGACTCCAACAACAGAGGAAATATAAGTTAAATCTCCAAATGGTCCCAAAGAAGGCAAGCAAATGAGATGTAACGTATT
>JAHTLZ010000129.1:49883406-49921727 GCA_023846285.1 Phrynocephalus versicolor
GCCACACTTCTAGTTTTACTCCACTTTGCATATCCAGGTTAGACTGCAAGCTTGATGGCTTTTCACAACTTTTTATATTTTTCTCTTGTTTCTTTACTTTCTGTTAACTAATCTTCTTTATACTGTATCTATTCTATCATACTGTGTTCCAGAAGTATAACTGTTCTGTCTTCATAGGTCTACTTTATATTCAAAGGTAACACAAAATATTAACATCCAGCATATTGTAGTGGACGGACTAACATTTAGAAGAGTTAGACAGTGGAACTGGTAAAACCACTCCTTATCTCACTTAATTTGAAAGTCCTACTCAGCTCTCTATAGGTCAGTTCCAATTTGATTGCATATAACACACACTTGCACAGATAATATGCTATCCCGGGATATAACCTGTAGGACAAGAGATGGGGTGCTTCTGAATGCTTTAAGTACAAGTGGAAGGTCTAAAGTACAACCAAAGCAGCATGATTAATTTGAAAGCTATTATGCCAGATGGCCCCTACAGTTATATGTTCTCAGTGGTTTTCTTAAGATCTTCTCTTATAATAGCAAATAAATTCATTTTTGTTGTTGCTTAAACAGGCTTTTTGTCCACAACAAAGAGGTTTCAACACACATTGAAAGAGAGCTGACTTCCCCTCAATTTATCAGTTACTGAAATTATAAATTTCTTATGCTCCTGCCCATCAACCCACAAATGGCAAGCAATATTATGGAGCAGAGAAAAGCCAAAAAAAAGGGGGGGGGAGGAAAAAAGGGGAAGGAGAGAGAGAGAAGAAAGAAAAAGAAAAAATAATGGAGTGGATAATGTAGGTGAAATTACAAGCAATCAGTAGTCTCAGCCTTCAACAAGCAGAATGAAAGATAAGAAAAACATTTCAAAGCCTAACTTTTTAAATATTTTGAGAAAGAAATATGAAGTTGGTTGCAAGATGAATATGGTCAAAGAATACTGCACCCTTATCAGATCACATGCTGTAGATCTGCTCACCACCTGTCATCTTGCAGTGTGTCAAAAAAGCAAGCATTAGTTGTTCGAATATCTCACTTCAATAAAACAGAATTACAATGCAACAAAATAATATTTCAATGTTGGTGTCATGCAGAATATTGTGCTTTGACAACCCAACGCTAAAAGATGTGCTAGAACCTTGCACACCAGTTTAACGCACGTTAGTTAATGCAACCCGTTCTGTGGGGTCGGTGGAGAGAATATTGTAACTAACGGTCCATATCAACCATGCAGTACTAAATGACATGTAAAATGAAGGAGACGGGAACTGTTTCCAGTCAACCACTCGACTTGCCAAGCAATGTGATATTGCGAACAGCTGCAGTGATGCTAGAGGAAAGCAATATGGCCATATGGATAAAGGTCTTTGCACAAAGCAAATATAAGACCACTATAGCTCAATGCGATACTAGCATGTAAATCAGCATGACACGCAAACCATAATACGAGCACGTGGGAAGGCAAAACGGTCGCCGGTACCTTAAACTGCAGCCATACAACTGTATTTTAACGCAAAAACCACATTCAAGATTGAACACGTGTAATTTTAAAATTATGTTCCTTTCTCTTTCTTCCCCAACTCTACAGGTTACCACGTATGCGGTACCTTAAAGGGATAAATTTCAAATCCCAGGTTCTCCAAATAGCCACGGATCTTATCCTCCAGTTGGACCACGCGCACCTCCATCGTCCCGAGTCGCTGAGCACTGTGGGAGCTGTAGTTTCCTTCATAGGTACGGACCGTCCCATGCCCTGCGTCTCACAGGAAACCCGAACCCGTTCGCTACGATTCCGACAGGTCCGCGCATGGAAAGATGGGAAGGGCATTTCCCCACCTCCCGTGACGAAAGGTCTGCCGGGAAATGTAGTCTAGTTGGCTTTACTGGTCGTACTAACTTGTAGGACGAGCGGACTTCCCTCCCCAGGATCCTCCGCGGCGGAACGGAAGGAGGAACCTGCCCTCGGGCTTTTAGCGGTCTCTGGTGTGCGTGTTCGAATCTCGGCCGTGGAAGAGACGAGTGCGGGTTCGGCCGCGGGCGGCGTATGTTTGGCGTTGTTGTTTTGCCTGCCTTGGGCTCCGCTTGGTTTCAGTCCTAGTCTGTGTAGGCAGCACCGCAACGGCGGAGGCCCTGGGCGCTTCCAGCCCCCGGAGTAGGAAGAGTGATTCTGTGTGTGTGTGATTCTGTGTGTGTGTGTGTGTGTGTGTGATTCTCTGTGTGTGTGTGTGTGATTCTCTCTGTGTGTGTGTGCGTGTGATTCTGTGTGTGTGTTTGTGTGTGTGTGTGTGAGAGAGAGAGAGAGAGAGAGAGAACTGCGAGCATCGGTAGAGGCCGAGGGGTTCCCAGCTGCTTTATTACTGGACAGAGTGAGAGTCTTTATGGCCGTAATACACCTCTGTGCTTAGCTATGACCGGAGTCCCTTATAGGGAATCGGTGTAGTCATTACAATTTCGATTATTGAGAGGGATGATAGATTTATTGAAGCGTTGAGTGGGTGGGGATGTGCTTCGTCCAGTCAGGTTTTCATCATGTGATTAAAAGTTCCGTGGGAGTCAGTGCAAGCGTTACTGGAACATGTGTGAACAAGCAGTGTATTCGTTTAACGAGCATTTTCTGCTCCAGGAGACAATTCCGCTACTGTACTGTATTTCAAATAAAATGTTCAGACAGATTTAATGTAGGAATGCCTGAGCTTACAGCTTCTGTTACTCCTTCCTATTGCTGTGACTAGACTTAGTGCACAGTGTGAAAGAAGAATTTCTCCCAGCCTGTGAATTGTTAAAATCATCTTTTTGCCAACAGCATGGATTGGAACACACAAGTCAGCTCTATACTGACTGAAGCAGACAGCAACATGGCCAAAATTAAGGCAAGTTCAGCTATGGAGAAAGTTGTGAACTGTTCCTGATCTCATTTCGAAGGAAGGCATGGAATCTTTGAATAAGGATTGTTGTTAGATATTGTGTTGTATCACTGTTGTTTGAGAGAAATATTTTGGTTTCGAGGAACCTCTGGTAATAGCTTTCCAGGATTTGCAGACCTGTTTGGTGCTTGGTTGTTAAAGTTTGCTATTAATTGTTAACCAAAAAGAAAAGGGGCAGTTGACAAACAATTCCTTGCAATTGCTAAAACACCTATATAAAATTGACCATAAATTTAAGCTCAGACTAAGCTTGTCATACTAAAATAACCAACTGGAATGGAGAAAGGCTTTTTCTAGATTTATGCTGTTATGTCGAAAAGCACGATTCATTAGTTGGGGATAATTCTGTACCTTTTGACCAAACTCTGGGAGGCAGTGGAAGATAGGAAGGCCTGGCGAGCTCTGGTCCATGGGGTCACGAAGAGTCAGACACGACTGAACAACTGAACAACAAAATTCTGTACCTGGTCTTGGTTTGGTGATGGCCGCTAGGCACCCATAAATCTAATTGCCAGATGTTCCTGGTAGGGCCAAACCAGGAAAAAGTCACACATACTGCACCCCTTTTAATAGCCTGTTTTGGAAATTGCACTCAAAGCATTTTATGCACTGGCATGAACCAGTCCTCCTTCTGTCAGTCTTTCCATTTGGGAAAAATCAAGTACGGGAGGAATTTCAATGGCAGTGGAGAGAATGTTGCACAGCACACCCACAACCAGAGGTTCTCACACTGTCTCCAACTAGCTTCCAATTGCTGGATGGTTTCCCACTGACCTAAGGCAGATGATGAGAGGATGGGTTGTCTAACATGTTGCACAGTTGCTGGCTTTCTAGTAAGGCCTGGCAAGAGTGCAAGGCGGAGCTTGCATTGCTTGACTTGATTAGTAAGCTGTGCATTGGTAGGGTCTTCAGATGAGGCTTGAGAGATACAGGTTCCACGTGTCATTGAGGCAGGAATGGGTGCCTGTAAGCCAGTTGCCCTCCTTCAGCCTTATTTACCTTACATAATTATTGGGAGGAATAGGAGGAGAATGACATATGTTGCTCTAGGAAAAGTGGGCTGTAAATGTAATTAAAGAAAGAAATTGTGTGTTTAAGTTATTGATTGCTAGCTGTTACTCAAAATAGTTTTTAAAAAACCCTCTATTAAAAAAATCCTCCTACTATATGGAAATTTTGTGTAATAAAACATTCACTACTGCAGCCCTACTTCAAGTTCACTCTTGTTAGGAAAGCCATGTTAGTCTCCAGAAAGAGGGATTTTGCTTGCCACTCAGGCAGAATTAGAACTTGCTTCCAAAAACTGTTTGTTTGCCTCCTTTTCTCTCTTTCCTGACATTTCTGGAAGTGCATAAAGTAAAAACAATCATTTTTTTTCCTGCTTTGGGAACTTGATCTGTGTTTTTCTGCTGTTGATTTTTTTTTTAATTATAGGTTTGAATTGCTGTCTTTGCTCTTTTAGCTTGAGATTTTATGATCCTTTGTTTTGACTGTTATGTGTGCCATTCTAGGAACAGCAGTTAATTCAGTTTTGAAACCTTGTAAATTAAGTCTGCTGGGAGTATTGCTGTTTTTCAAATTAGCGATGCTAGCAAGTAACAGTAGCTGTTACTGCCTGGGAAATATGGCACTTTGAAATGGTGCTAATTTGCTCTTGCTGTATAACCACAGTGGAAGCACATCAGAGCATTTTGTCATTCCATCTGCTCTTTAAGAATTCATACAGAACATGCTGGCTTGGACATGGTGTGACATGGAAGCAATATGCAGTCACACGGTTCATGTAGTGTTTCATTAAGAGCATTTGAAATGCAACATATTGTATCTGTGTTCTGTTTTTTTTATTATAGGAACATCTGAATGCCGCTGGAGTTTCTTCCGAAAGTAAGAATTGTGGTGTATTTTTCTTTGTTTTTAAACTAGTAAGCATAAATTAAATTTTCTATTTAAAAAAGAATAATACAAATGGCACGACTTTTTTATTTACCAGTAATTGCTTCAGGTTATGAAATCAACACAGGCATTACTTGTTGCTGACCAAGTCACACAACTCAGCACACTACAGGCAGTGTCTAGAGTGATTTCTCAACTTGAGGCAGTTGGCTTCCAAAGGTATGCCATTCATGTTCTGCCAGAGTAAAATTACAATGAGATTGGTGTTGAAGTGCAATTTTATAGATAATTCTTCACGGAAATTACCTGGATAGAGTTAAATATTGCACAGCTGGAAGGAGCCCTTCCTGGAATCACTGGTATCTGACCCAGTATGCATTTATTTTGGATGACTGGATGAGATACCATATGTGGTCAAAGTATTATGCTTATGCAGCTCCTTGTGTTTCTGGTCTTTTTCCTGAATTCTTGAGAGCCCCGAGTTAACAAACACATTTGTAACCGCCCATCTGTTGTAAGGGGTTGACCACCCAGTATGTATTCCCCTCTATAGTTTGAATTCACCTCCAGTAATCCTCTATTTATTGACAATGTCTGAACATGTACACTTTTAGGGACTGGAAGTGTCGATGAACAGAGGATTATTGGAGGTGGAATCAATTCGGCGGGGAGATTTTGAAAAATATATATTATGGGTATAGCAAGCAAGAGTGTAGTTTTTAGTGAAGGGAAATAACATGTTTAAAAGCAAAGCCACTGTGTTCCCTGCCAAAAATGTGCACTTTTAGAGGGTAAAAGAGAATTACTTTACTGTTTGCATAAAGTTACGGAGTGACAATAGTTAAGAGTGCTACCCTAAAGGAACTATCAGCCTCAGTGAAATTATTAAGAGCAATTCTGGAGATTTTAATAGGGCTGTCTAGAATTTTCAACACAACATGATGTTGACAAAAGTGGGAAAAGTTCTAGGAATGTCTACATAAGGCTAATCTTTTCTATTATTCCTTATTTCAATACATTTCAGTATATTGAAGTTAATACTGTAGTTATATATCTTTAGAGAGACAGAACAAATTTGAAATCTGCATTTTTCCTGATATCTACGGTACTAAATACTGTATTAGGGAACATAGAAAGATTGACCTAAGTAATTTGTATAGAAATCGATGAAACCTCATTAAATTGAGGCCTTAATTAAAGAATTGACAGATCCTATTTATAGAATTTCTTAAAAATTATGTGGAGATGATGCCTCATCATATAGAATTAGAATTTATTACCCCTGTTCCACAATTAGATCTGTAACATACTTTAAATTAACCATCACGTAGGACTTTTATTTTTTAAAAAAGAAATGACATTTTAATAAAGGTTAAGGAAATATTATTTAAATGCTTAAAAATGCAGTTTTCATGTTTAAAGTCAGATTTTGAAAACAATCCTCAGTTTTCATCTACTCTCTGCAGATCAGTCATTAATCTGTTTACATATTCTGATGCCATATTTATGCTTATGGTTGTACCATTGATTTCATAATATATTATTAGCAAAGGTGTAGTAGTAGGTATAAGTATAAAGCTTTGTGCATAGATGTGCCGTAACCTCAACTAAAATGCTGATTGAAGTCCATCTTTGTATGTGATGTTGGTACAAAGTGTATCTACATATATAATGCTAGGATAGATCCTAAATAGTTTTCATATTTCACAGATTGATCAGGTATGTTGTTTCCCATCCCTACAGCTGATTTATTATTGGACAGAATACATACCAAAAGTGTTGTTCTTGCTGAACCACAAACTGGACCTGGGCCTTTGAATTTCCCATGTGGAACTCACCCATGCTGTAGAATGGCTACTGAGGAGCTTTCAGCCATTAGCAAGCAGCTGCATTCACAAGCACAGGTAATCTGTGATATGTGTATTTTCTGCAATCGTTGGATAAGGTTTGTTACTGCAAATGTTTGTATATACTAGTCTGTTTGTATAAACTTATTTGGATAAGGGAAACATGAGATAAGAGAAAGTATTAAGTAAACAACAGAACTTTCAAGATTAACCAGGTAAGCAGTTGTAAACGCTCATATATTTTGCAAAATTACATGCAGAGTGTGCCATTTAGTGAAATATAGGAGTTTCAAGACCATGTTCAACATGAGACTCAGTTTGTGACTTCTTTCCTCTCTCATTCCCTGGGATGCAATCCATTGAGGTCTTTCCCTTTTCTCTTTCTCTGTCTGTACACTCCCTGCATGACTCTTACATTTCCATTCTCTAGTCCAGTGGTGGCAAACTTCGGCACTCCAGATGTTTTGGACCACAACTCCCACAGTCCTTTGTCATTGGTAATACAGGCTTGGAATTCGGGGAGTTGTGATCCAAAACATCTGGAGTGCCAAACGTTTGCCACTATGCCTTCTAGTCTCTCTTTCACCCCAATAAGACAATGCTTCTTTTTCTGCAACCCATCTCCTTCTATCTGCTTCCTTTGGAGGCACCATCAATTGTTCTCACTTCTGGGTCCATGGGTTTTCTATTTCTACTACTTCCTGTTCTGTCACCTGGGTATGTCCTCATGCTTTAAAGGACCTTTCTTTCCTCCTCCAGGTTCAGGCTTATACCTCTGTATATTCCTCATTCCTTCCACTGATTCCTTGGACGAGATGGAGAAGCCTTCCAGTCCTGCTGGGTTTCCACACAAGTGTCACCCCTATTAACATTTGGCTGGCATTTTCCACCTAGCTCTCCAAATAAAGTACTGCTAAGTAGAATTTACTGCTACTGAAACTCTGGTTCTCCTATTTTCCTCTTTAGGTTATAGAGTCTCTTACCCAGGCAGTGCAGCGGCTGAAACAGGAGAAGGAAGTACAGAAGCAAAGTATCAGTTTCCTAGAAGGTACAAGAGATATGATGAGCAGTTCCTCCCTTAAAGCTGCTCTTGGCCGCTGGTATATCTTTGAGACTAAAGTTTGCATACAAATCTTGAACATGACAAGGTTCTTTACTCAAGATACATCTATTTCATGCCCCTTTAACATTCTCAAGGGGCTTTACAAAACCAGTTTCAAGAAATATGCAATATAGAATCATGAAACGACAGATAACAGAGAGCTTAGAGCATCTGGTGTTTGGCAAAACGTAACATCTACTGAAAAAAAGGTATTTGGCCTTCTCTTGGTTGGCAGTCAGGAAGGGGGACAAGGTCAGACTCCCTTGAGAGTGAGTCTCATGGGCTAGTTGCAGCCACACAAAAAGGCATTTCATTCAAACACTGTATAACCAAAGTGTTGGGCCATGAAGGAGTGCTGCTCAACAGGTGCCAGTGAGCAAGCAGGTTTATATGGGAGAAGATTATGAGGCTTCTACAGCATATGAGCTGTTTGTTACATGTGGCTCCCAAAGGGACCTCCAAGTACCTTCTATTTATGATCCTTTCCCCATATTTATGAGGAACGTATAAGAGATAACGATACTGAGGGCTCCGTTTGTGTTGTATTTGTATGTTTCTCTTGAGTCATTGACTTGAAATACTCATGTGCTTATCTAAGAGCCCATGTAGGTACGTAAGACAACTGAGCCAAACGGAGAATGGGACTGGACTTTTCACCCTGACACACACTTCCTTACCCCTGAGTACTTATGAGTACCAAGGTTTGGATACTCTGTTTACTTTTTTCCTTTGCTTACGAGGGACTGCCAACAGCTTCCGTGCTGCTAATACTCCCGCTGACTCCTTGCAGTCCAAGTGGAGACATGTCTCTCTCATTAACTGGCATCAAGATCCCCCCTCCCCTTCATTGCTAGCTGTTTAGAGAATACCTCTTAGTTAATATTTTCCTCCTGCCCTGCTTACCATTGCAGAAGAAGTCAATCGGCTGCAGAACGGTTCGCATGGGGCCTTGGAAGCAGTGCTGGGACGCAGGATGGAAGGGCTGAAGAGTGAGCTCTGTAGCCTTCGGCAGCATGTGTTTCAGCGCTCCGATGGCGACGGCCCTCCTGATCTCTTTTCCAGCCCGGGCATCGTGCAAGATATGCTGGAAAGGTCAGTGTTTGAGCCATCAAGCAGAGGGTAGCCTGGCTTTTCCACAATTGTATACAGCACCGAGTGAGGCAGGATGATGGGGGGACAAAGGCATCTGCTCATACTGGTTCCAGGAATACAATGACTACAGTACAATTACCTTCTGTCTGTGGTTCAAAATTTAGGCATATTTTCAAATATTTGAATCTACTATAACCTCTGCCCATTTCTTTGAAGGGGTTTATTGCATCGAAGAGAAGAATATTTTCTCTCCCTCACTAGCCACCGCCTTATAGCAGATCATGTTATTTAAACTAAAGGGTAGAAGTGGGTTGGCTTCCCATACATTACCACCATATGGAAAACCTAAGTAATATAGTTAATCCTCAATCCACCCACCTAGCATTACAGCAGGGGTGGGCTACTGTCAGCCCTCCAGATGTTTTGGACCACAACTCCCACACTCCTTTGTCATGGGCAATCTAGGCTCAGGATTCTGGGAGTTGTGGTCCAAAACATCTGGAGGGCCGTCAGTTGCCCACCCCTGATTTACAGCTATGAAAACATTCAGGGGATTTTACATCTAATTCTGATAAACGATCCTTTTGGTTCTGTTGCTGATAGTCTGTTTTCCTTCTTACTCCAGCAAGAAAGTTCTGTGGCAAGAATATGAGTGCATCAGAAGAGAAGTGGAACAACTGAAACATAAACTTGGCAAGTACTTCTTGATGCTCGTGTTCCCCTGGCCATGGTACCCGAATATTTATTTATTTTATTTTATTTTATTTTATTTTATTTTATTTTATTTTATTACTTATATACCGCCTGTCTTCCAGAGGAACTCCGGGCGGTTTACAACAAGGATACAATGAGAACAATAAGAACAATAATGATTATAAGAAAAACTAAGTAAAACATCATTATAAACTACAAAAAAAATAATTGGCATGATGGCGGGACAAGAAGAAAAGAGAGGGGGGAAATTAATTAACTGTCGCCAAATGCCTCACAGAAAAGCCAGTTGCCACGGTGAAGACTTCTTGACTCATGAGCTTGATAAGGAAGAGGGAAGATGTTTGGAGGTAGGAAAATAACATGCCTTGCTGTACCTTTTAGACCAACAAGGAGAAGATCTGTTCAACCAAGTGTCTGCAACCCATGAAATTAAGAGGACCCAGACCCGCTACTGTAAGGTACATATTTTAAGACAACTGCTGATTTTCCTGCCCATTCATTCCGTGGAAACAGTGCTAGGTCCAGTAGAGCACATAAAGGAAGCTTTTGCTTTATAACATACATAATTGAAGCGTGCTTTATATCCTGAAGTCAAGGCAGCTGCAGGCAACTAACAAAAGACAGAGTATGGTAGTGCAGCCACAAGTTACGTGTGATTGTAGAGAATTAGTAGTTCAGGAGGTAATCATTCTTCATTTAGTCAAAAACTTTTCCTCTCCTGATGATGTGTCCTCTTACTGGCTAGAATCCTACTGGAGTTTGTGTAGTTTGCTATCACTAACTGCAGCTAATTGATGAGGTGAAGGGACATGTTTTGGTCTATGCCATGCGGTCGCCATTTTGGATCCCCCCCCTCACCCCATGGCATAGACTGAGACGACGAGGATGACCCCCCCCCAGCCTGGTACAAGCAGCCCAGGAAAGGAGAGGGGGGGAAGGTCGGGGAACCCCCCCCCCAGAAACCACCCCTCTTTGGTAGGTGCCCTCACTGAGGCAGGCATATTTCCGCCTGCTTTTATGGCCGGGAATCAGTTTTTATTTATTTATTTTTAAAACTTTTTTTCTGTGCTGCTTGGCATTGTGCGACCGCCGCGATGCCATGAACGACGACAACAAATCAGACCCAATTTATCTTTATCGGGTCGGGTTCGAGCTGGAGCGGAGCAATTGTCGTTACTGTTCCTCGTTAGGTAATGGAAACGGCGAACGGAAACGGAAACGAGGATTTCGCCGAGACGTGCCCATGTCTAGTCAGCAGCAAGGGCAGTTTGTCTGAAATTAAGCAGTTCCTCCTCCTGCTCCCCACAGCTCCCACATGATCAAGACAATGAATGGGATTACTCAGAACCCTTTGAGGTCTCGGGATAGGAGGGGTGCGTGTATAATTTCCAAAAAAGTACCCTGGCTGCTGATGTCATTAGTCTTCTACTGAGAACTTAAATAAATAGGAATTCAGCCAGCAACTTAATAATTACCATATTATTAGCTACAGTGACTTTCACAGACCTTGCATGAAACACCAGTAAGATTCCAACCACCACACTTTCTGGAGTGTGCTATATCGGTTCTTGGTCTGCTGTGTATTCTTTTCTGGGTTTAGCACCATAAGGGTGCACACACAGGAAGGCAAAGAGAAGAAATGTCAAAGGTCCTTGCATGGGGGTGAGGCTGGATTTCTCACACTGACTAAGCAGAAGATGGTTTTGTGGTCGTTTTCACTTGTGGCTTTTTCATATAGCAGAAGTGTCATCAATATAATGCAGTGCTTTGTTTTCCTCAGTTGGAAAATATTGCACAATGCTATTGCATGGGAAGTGTGAATACAAATGTTTATTATTTCACTTTTGCACTTGGCTACTTGTTAATCTCTGTAGGCGATTTTGGAGCTGTAGCTGTGTTCATCTGTGCAAGCATTCCAACAAGAAGCACAAAACAAAAGCAAAAAAAGACATTATTGGTCTGAAGAAGCGGACCACATTCCACAAAAGCTTACATTAAAAGATACAACTTTATTTCGTTTTGTTTTGTTTCGTTTTGTGTTTCTTATTGAAATGCTCTGTAAATGTCCATGAGTGAAAAAAGCATGGCTGAATAGAAAAAGAATATTTTAAACTTTGTTTTATACTATGGGACCCTTCTAATGTTGGGCTAAATCCATTTGTTGGCTGTAATTAGAGATAGCCCACTGAATGAATGAACCTTGCTAAATTAACACAAATGTAATTTATTGAATGGGAAGTATGAATCAAAGTAACCTGGCAACCAGCAAAGAAGAAATGGAATGTATAAACATTGCAGCCAGTGTACTAAAATAAGATATTTTCATTCAGACAAAAGAGTTCTACTCTAAAAATAGCAAACCTAAAAGAAATACTGACCAAGTTAGAGGCTATAATGTAAGATCTAACCCATGGAAAACTTATCAACATAACTATCATTCAGATCTATTATCTACCGTGTTTCCCCGAAAATAAGACAGTGTCTTATATTAATTTTTGCTCCCAAAGTTGCGCTAAGTCTTATTTTCAGGGGATGTCTTATTTTTCCATGAAGAAAAATACGGTACACATTTATTGTTATCTTATTATGGGGAGGCCTTATTTTCGGGGGATGCCTTTTATTTCAGTGTGCGTCAAAACTGTAAGTAGGTCTTATTTTCAGGGGATGTCTTATTTTCGGGGAAACAGGGTAACTACAGCTTTTGCAAAATATGACATTGAAAGCTTTCCTGCCAGCATCTAGAGGGAAATTGATCACACACCAAAATAAGGCATGCTTATAATCGTGGATGACTGGAATGCAAAAGTCACTAGAATAAAACAGAACCACATTTTATGGGAAAGGTTGGACTAGGGGAAATAAATGATACAAGAGAACAACTTGTGGAGTTCTGCTGAACCAGCCGTCTGTTTATTGCAAATACTGTACATGTTTCAAGCAGTCAAACTGAGGGCTATACATATCAATATTGAAATCAAATAGACTGCATCATTGTGAGATGGAAAAGCTTTACCGGAACCCCCCATTTATTGTGATAATGGAAAATCTGCTATATGTGGATACTGGGTCTGGTCAGGACTGGGGAGCCTGTCTGGGGCCTCCTAGACTTACCTTCCCCTGGCACTGCCCCAAACGGGCCTCCGACAAGCTTCCTGGGCATGTCAGAGGTCCAAGAAGTGGTTTCCAGCAAACCAGAAGTGACTTCTGGATTGCTGGAAAAAGCAAAAAAGCAAAGTGTTCTGCTTATATACCGCCCCATACCATTTCAAGTAGTCTCTGGACGGTTTACAGTTTTTTTAATTATAGTGTGCAGGCTACACATTGCCCTCCCCCTTTGAGCCTGCTACCTGGGATTGAACTCCAGGTCATGAGCATGGTTTTACTTGCAGTACAGGCATTTAACCACTGCACCATTAGGCTCTTATAGGCCCCAGAAGCCCGTTTGAGGCAATGCCAGGCCTGGGGTAAGTGCAGGAGGCCTCAAACAGGCCCATGCAGCTTATCCCAGGGGGCTTTCATATACTGCGGTCCTGTGATATCCTGGGTCTGCAGTATATGAACCACAAAATGGTGGGGGAACCATTGTATTCTCTCTGCTAAAACAAGACCTGAAGCAGATTATGGTACTGATCATGAACTGTTAATATCCAAAACTAGAGTAAAGCTTGAAAAAGAATGTTAAAAGAATTGGAGTGCTAAAAAGAAAATTAGGCAACATTCCTGATGAATGTAAGGTCCATGCAAGGAACAGTTTTGCATTAGTATATTCAGTTGGCCATGAACTGAAAAACTGTGGATTAAAACTACAGATATTAGGAAATAAAAGGTTAAAAGGTAAAGGTTCTCTGCACACATATGTGCTAGTCATGTCCAACTCCAGGGGTTGTGCTCATCTGTTTTCAAGCCAAAGGGCCAGTGTTGTGCAAGTCCGTGGCCATGTGGCCGGCATGGCTGCTAGAACTTTGTTTACCTTCCTGCTTTTATGGTGGCACCTATTTATCTACTTGCATTTACACACTTTTGAACTGCTAGGGTAGCAGGAGCTGGGGTTAACAACGGGAGCTCATTCCACTGCATGGCACCCGAGATTCAAACCACTGAGCTGCCGACTTTGCAGCCGACAGTTTCGGCACTCTAGTTCGCTGAGCCACCATGCCCCATATTAGGAAATACTATAATAGAAAAAGGTAAAGATAAAATAAATATTCCTGCCAGAAAGACAAGCAATGAGACCTAGAGCTAAAGAAACCTGAACACTGTCTGGCGTTAAAAATGAAGAAACTGAGGGTGCCTTACTTTGGGCTTATCGTGAGGGGGCAGGATTCTTTGGAAAAGACAATAATGCTAGGAAAGGTTGAAGGCAGCAGAAAAAGAAGAAAACCAAATAAAGATGGATTGAGAGCTGCAAGCTTCAGTTTATAAGAGCTGAACAAGAAAGCAGTTGAGTACATGACATCTTGGAGATCATTCATTCATAGGGTCGCAGTAAGTCAAAGGTGACCTCAAGGTTGTGGCCCAATTCCAACTTTTAATTACAACTATTGTGTAATACATCCAAGGCAATTTGCTTAGTGAAATAGGTAAATGTTTTGTTGTTGCATTATTATACAATTAAAATTATTTTTTTAAAAAAACACAAAACTATAAAACTCAGTGAGACTAACAGGGATTGGGACCACTGTCTTTTAAAACCAAAATGAAATAAAAACTGAGATTTAAAGCAGCAACTGCCTCTGTTTGTTTGTTTATCCAGTTACTAGAGGACTTGATGAACACTCATAAAGCTCAAATTCATGATTTGGAGAAAGCCAGGATTGAGACCCAGAGCACCCAGCAGGACCTGAATCATGTCAAGTAAGAACACCCATGTTAGGGTGCTGCATATGGATACACATAGTTCTGTGTAGATGTGCATATGTGCTAAGTTATGACACCTGTTTTTTATGGAGCAGAAAGCAACATGAAAATCTGAACGTGGTGATTGGTAGCCTGCTGTCCACCAGAGGCCCCTCTAATCACAGTCGACTCTTGGCCATGAGAGGCCCTTGTCAGGCAGCAACCTTCCTGTGAAGGTGTGATGCCAAGCTAACCTTTTGCTGTTAATACGACCAGTCAGTGAAACTGATGGTCTAGTACAGGAATCTCTAGGAAGATGATCTGTCTGCCTGTAGCTCTTCGCAGTCTTGTGCCTGTAAACAATTGCTGCCTCTACTTCCCACATCCTTTCCTTCTCTGTCCCCTTTCAGAGGATCATGCTGTTGGAAGGTGCCTATAAGGCCATCCGTTCCAATCCCCTTCTTGATGCAAGACTCCAAATCAAAGTCTGTCTGACAGATTGTCTGATTTTCCCATGAATGCTTCCAGTTCACCACCTCCTCGAGGAATTAGTTCTGTTGTCCTACTGTTCTAACGAAGCTGGTTCAAATGCCCTAAGCACATCCGATCTTGCCTGATCTCGGAAGCTAAGCAGCATCAGGCCTGGTTAGTACTTGGATGGGAGACCACCAGGGAATACCAGGTACTGTAGGCACCTGGAGTAGGAACTGCGAAACCACTCCAGTATTCCTGCCAAGAAAACTCCATGGACATGGGGTCACGAAGGGTCGGTCATGACTGTAACGACACCACACACACACACACACTGTTCTAACAGTTAGGACTTGTTTCCTGATATTCAATGGAAATGTGACTTCATGCAACCCGGGCACATTACTATGTTTCCTGTCCCCAGGAGTGGCTGAGAACAGGTCCTGTTAGTGACCTTTTCAAGAATCTGAAAGTGGTTTTGCAAACAAACTGAGCAGAGTAGTATGACAAAACTGAACAGGGCAAGAAAACAAATATTTACTTCACTGCAGTGAAGCATTTGCTTTCTTGCCCTGATTAGTTTTGTCATATTTTCCTTTTAAACGTAGCTTGGCATGTAAATAGATGTGCCAAGTGCTTGTCCATTAATGTATTTCCTATAGAGAGGAGCCCTCTGTTCCAGCAGTTATCACCATTCTGGTTCACTGGAACTAACTGTAATTGTGGTTCGAACTTCATATGGAAATTCATTTGAATCTGAAGGAGCAAGTATAAGTTTTTTACAACCTCCTTTTATTCCCTAACCCTCCCTCACACATTTCTCTCATAGATGCATGAGTGAGTTACCCCAGATAAATGTTATTTATTTATTTTATTTATTTTTGCATTTATATACCGCTCCCATTTCCCAAAGGAACTCTGGGCGGTTCACACAAAAAGCTTAAAAACAAACATCTATAAGACAATATAAAATGGTACTGGGCAAGAGGCGAAAACCTACAGGTTCCTGATGCAACCAGGCATGGATTCATGCTACTTCCTGCCTACCTTCTTCCTATGGAACTAATTATGGCTATGTGTTCGTATTTGCTTGTTATTTAATCAGATCTGCCATATCTAACCTAAAAGAGCAGGTGAAAATTCTTCACTTGGAGGACAAGTTCTATGTGGGTTCACTCAAGGAAGAAAGCATCTGTCCAAGTAAGTACTGATTCATGCAATATAACTAGAGGTGGACACAAACTGCAATTCAGCGCAGTGCCCATACAGCACTGTGTGCTTCCCATCCCCACCTCCTCCGCTCGCTCTTTCACTCATCAGCTGCAGCATGCTTCCCCCCTCTGCCTTCTCTGTCCAATTGTCCACTCACTACCAGCGTTGAGGGTTTCCCTGCCCCCCCATCTGAGTGGACGAGGGAGATGACACTGCTGGTGAGTGGATCATCACACGGAGAAGGCAGAAAGGAATGTGCTGCAGTGTGTGAATGGACAATGGTGCAGGGGAGGGAATACCTAGCATCACAGAGTAACTGAGTTGAGGAGGAGCCTATGAGGCTATTAAGCCCAACTCCCTGCTGAATGCAGGAATCCCAATCAATGCAGATCTGGCATATGGTTATCCAATTTGCAATCGACAACCCTCTGCCAAGAGAACAGATGGCACCACATCTATGTGAGTGCCAGGCCGAACCACCAAAGCACGGTTTGTACCCATCTCTAAACATAATATTGGAGGTATTTCAGGAAAAGGGGTCCTTGTGGACACATGTGACATGTGGTATCCAATTTCCAGAAAGCCAAAGCCCATTAGTGTTTCTGGTAAAATAAGCACCCAATTATATGGAGGCATACTTGTCCCCCCCCCCGCATATATTGTATTTTTGGTAGAGAAAATGTGCAGATACCAAATTTCATTATAAAAGTGCTTTTCGTTAGGATATTTGGCCACTGGCCAAGCTTACCTAGAGAATTATGGGAGCTGTAGACCAATACCAAAAATATGTGCACCTCTAATTAGACCCTTTTAAAAAACTCAAAACCTTCAGTGCCATTACTCCAGGTTCTCTTTGCCCTTTAGTCACGCAGTTTTCTCTTTGTGGAAGTACAGATGGTCATATAAACATTTCATTTTACTGTGTAACAAATAATCAGAATATGTACAGGGAGACTCGCAGAGGTTTTGTGTCTCTTACATTTATGAAACAAGAACATCTTAACTAGAGTGTTCCTTTGTTGGAGCCTGAAGGCTTTAAGCATAGAGTCATAGAATCATAGAGTTGAAAGAGACCTCAAGGGACATCCAGTCCAACCCCCTGCCATGCAGGAACCCTCATCAAAGTATTCCCGACAGATGGCCATCCAGCCTCTGCTTAGAAACCTTCAAAGGAGACTCCACCACCTTCCGTGGCAGCATATTCCACTGCCAGACAGCTCTAACCATCGGAAATTCTTCCTAATGTTCCGATAGAATCCTTTTCCTGTAGTTTGAAACCATTGCCCTGATTCCTAGTCTCTGAAGCCACGGAAAACAAACCTGTCCCCTCTTCGATATGACATCCTGTCAAATATTTAAACATGGCTACCATATCTCCTCCCAACCTTCTTTTTGTAAGACTAAACATTCCCAGCTCCCCAAGCCGCTCCTCGTAAAAAGGGCAGTTTCAGTTAATATTGCCTCAGACAACTGAGTCCCAAAGTGCTGTAACCTGGGGTTCTCCTGAGCCTCATGGCATGGTGGTTAGATGCCTGTACTGCAACTAAAACTGTGCTCACAACCTGTGTTCAATCCCAGGTAGCCGGCTCATAGTTGACTCAGCCTTCCATCCTTCTGAGGTCAATAAAATGAGTACCCAGCTTGCGGGGGTGGGGGGGGTGTAGCCTGCATATTGCAATTAAACTGTAAGCAACCCAGAGAGCACTTGAAGTGGTATGGGGCGGTACATAAGCAGAACACTTTGCTTTGCTTTTTGTTTCCTAGGAAAAAAGAAAGAACTGTTGCACGAAGATGCTTTGTTCTCTCTCAGTGATGATTCCATTTCTGAGTTCAGTCTCACAGATGTCAGCTCAGATGAACTCTTCAGCGAACCAGAGGTTGAACCACTTGCCGGTGAGTCTGTATGTGATGGCAAAACTTGGAAATGTTTTCTAAAAGGACTGCTTGGTTTCTCTGCAGCTTTGAAGTTTATCTGTACTTTTTATTTCAAGTGTGACATTGTCTGACACGAGGAAGACCATGGGGCTGATGATGGAAAAGCTTATCTACAGTAGCCCCACTTCCACTGAACTTCAAGGCCTATATTGCTTCACATTGCAGAATCCCCATTTTAGGCAAAGGAAAGGATTAACATTCTTGATAGGAAATTCACGCCCTACTTCATTAAAATGCTTAACGTTCTTATGAACAAGGGCCAAGGAGGGATGGGGGTCTCTTAGACCTCTTTAACGTTTGGAATTACTTACTACTTTTTTTAATGGGGCAGTAATCCTACCAATGTGATCTTTCCAGAGAAACTTAACTGAAATTCACTTTGTATGTAAATATTTTCTATGTCCTCAATGTATTTTCTGGACCTTTCTTAAAGCTGTATTCAATTGTAGCTTAAGGTACAGTGGACCCTTGTATAACAAACGGTTTGTATAACAAAATCTGTACAACATAAAAAATTCTGGAGATAGGGGAAATTTGCTTAACAGAATTGCCTATGGGGCGAATCCACACAACATAAAAATGGGATCACTCCGTGTTCAATGCATTCCTATGGGAAATTTTTATAAAGGAAAATTTGCTTAACATAATTTCATTTGGAACGAATTAATTCCTTTATACAAGGTACCACTGTACTTCCTTTTGCCTAAAATCTTACAAGTTTGGAAATTCATCTGTACAACCTCCTGCATTGTATCAGTGGGAAATGAATTGCTCACTGCTGAGTGGCTGCCAAGTCATTTGATGTGCTTGATCGGAAAATGCATCGGTGATGCTGCAGTACGGTGGGGGTGTATTTAATCAGAGGATCGGTGTTGTGGGCTAACTACTTCGTTGTGTTCCTAGGTGACAAAAGTTCGATGCCAGGCTTGGAGTTGGAGGAGAATACCGCTGGTGGAGCAGCTGGTGGCATGCTGGAGAAAGCTGAGCTCAGCAATGAGCCCGCCTCCAGTTCTCTTGACCTCAACTTGAGTGACCTTTAAAGCTTTCACCTGAGGACTGCCTCGTTCTTGATAATGAGGAAGCAAATTAAAGAGAAACGAAATGTATGGACTGTTTTTATAAATGCTGGCAGCTTTTTTTTATTTTGAACAGATGAAACCTTGACATGCAGGAAGATAATATACATCACAGACTCATGATGTGCAGGCTGGGGCTTTCCCTCTGTTCTTCGGGGATTTCCAACATCCCTCTGTGGAAGGGAAATTGTGGTAGTGTTTGTCCTGTTGTGTGTGGAACAGATTCTTTCCTTCTTTTCAGGAACTGGTCATTCCCAACTCTCATAATGTAAAGATAGCATATAGTTGATGGTTAAGGCTGAGATGCAAGAGAACACTTTCTGGGAATCATCTTAAATGGCACATCTTGGTAATCTGTTTCATTCTGCGTATCCACACAAGATGCAACACATCTGTTCCTGGGGCCTTATGGAGGGCAATAGCGATTGCAAAAGCAACCAATTAGGCACATGGTGGTAGTGGTGGGGAGGCAAACAAGTCAGTGGTAGTCTTTCACCCACAATGTTACTTCCTTAAGCCTTCTTTGTTTTAAAAACAATCAGAGCTCCATTACCTCCATTTTTGCATAGTTCCATTAGTCCCGTTGTCAAGGTTAATAACCTGCAAGCTTTAAGCGCATTTTTATAATACGTGTGCACCACAGAGCACCTTTCTCCCCTCTATTTCAACTGTTAGCTTCTTCATCTCCTATGCTTTTAAGTTGTGTACTGTATCTGACCTATAGTAATAGGAAGAAGCATAGGTGGATACATTTATTGGTGTGGCGACAGTACTGTCTTGCTGACCTAGAATTCTTGAAGGTCTCTTGATGCCATCTTGAGGCAGAATTTAATGGTAGGTCTGTATGAGTGGCTCACCGTAAATCCTCTTCCTGATCTACTTTCTCCCCCACTGAGTCAGATAATGTGAAGCCCAAGCATATTTAAATTGGCATTTATCCTCCATCTTAACAGTCTTTTGCTGACAGATAGACGCCTCAAGTTTGTGTAGGTGACACCTAAGCAGGTTGAGCCATGCAGCACCACTCTCCTGGACAAGGAGGGGAAGGTACCTGAAAACAGGTATCTCATGAAAAACACTCCAGTAGGGAGCATGTCCATTTTCAGGGTAAAAGTACTTCAGAAACAAAAGAGATTAATGACAGAGGCATAACATTGAAAATTGGCTCGTAGGAAATTAAATCAACAGATACATATTCCATCATATTTCAAAGTATGCTGGCTAACAGCAGTTGTTCCTAGAGCTTAATTCTGGATTGCTTATCACACACTAGCTTGTTTTCAGAGCTGGGGATGTACAGCCTGCAAAGTTCTAATTCATGACCTCTGGACAGAACAATAAATGTACCTGGTTGTAGTTATGAGATAAACCCTGTATTTGCCAACAAATAAGACAATTTACTGTTAAATCTTAAAGCAGACATGGTTTTGCCAGAATTTTGATAAATGGGATGGGGTTGAAAAATCAAAAATAATAACCAAATTCCTTGTGTTATTTTGGATTTGTTCTGGTCTACTCTGTACCATGATTAAGTTGAGCTTATTCATATTGCAGGAACTACTTAAAAGGAGTAGAATTTATTATCATGCCATGAAGATACAGTACTGTTGTAACGACCGATTGCAGATAAAGTTACTCATTAGCCCAAGGTCTATCAAGAGAAAAGAGGCACTATTATTGTCCTAGAAGGAGTAATATCTACCTTGGAGAGAGCCCTTGGTGCATTATACACTTTCACTCATGCAGTGAGTTGAGCTGAAGAGAAACAGAATAAGATACTGCCTTGGCCACTACACTGAGCTGTTCTAATGTCGAAACAAGATCACTCCTGTAACTGGCACAAACACAACGTCATGAGGAAAACACTTCTAGAAGCAGTGCCCTTTTACAGAAGCAGCAGCCAGTCTTAAATGTTCTCAACATCTCACCTCTGGAAGGGCTTGTCAAAGAGCCTAAAAAGTACATCACAGTGTGGCTTAGCTGTGATAGAGAAAGAGAAAGATTTGAAAACTGGTAAGATCTGCAAATATAGCAGGGACTTTTTCTCATTTAAACCTCTGGTTACAGAGCCTGTACTTGAGGGGAAGCTGAGTTTTCTGTGTACCTAGTGTGACCTTTCCATCATTTATTTTTCAAAAAAATCTTTGGATTTTGAGGATGTATATTGGCTAGAAATAAAACCCTGTGGTTGCTTCTATTAAGTAATGTCATAATAATAGATTTGCTCTTATATAACACGATGAGGTTAGCTGGCCTACATTTTAATCCTTTGGCTGCTTTTGGTTTAAAAATGAACAACTGGAGAAAAAGAAGTTGGGCTTATAGCCGAACCCTTATTTTCATGAGGTTTCCAGTTTAATATTTTAACTACTCTATTTGAATAAGGAGAAATATTCTCTCTTGGGCAGAGCCGAATACCATCCTCGTCGAGATTTCATGAATATTCTTAGTCTGGTCATCTCATCCGTAGATGCCTCATAACACACTTCTGGCTCCCAGGATCAATGTCACTTTTATTATGGCTGCTTGCTAATATGGTTGGCCTGATTACATAAGCAGACCAAGTGGCAACTTGGAGCATGGAATTTTTTCAGGGCGAGTAAATATGCAATAGATAAACGAAGGGGGGAGTCCGGCATCTCCTGCATAATTATGGAATATAGTCAAGGATAAAACATCACATTTTCCAGCAGCACCATCTGGCTTGGCCAAATGGCTCAGATTAGCCGAGCCTCAAGTCTAGTTCAGGGGTGGAGAACCTCAAGCTCTTCAGGTATCCTTGTACTACAATTCTAATATTTCCTGACAGCCCATATTTTTACATTAGTGCTGGGCTACTGCTACTTTACACATAATGCAGGGAATCAACATTTGCCATGTACACATCAAGCTGTTCCAAACTCTCAGAAACCCTTTAGCTCCGGAATGTACACAAGACATGCTTATTATATAATTACATTTCTAGGTGTTCTTACAAAAGATACAGAATAGAAACGACCTTTCAATATGTGTGTTTGACCAAAGCCTTTGGAATACAACCAAACGTGTGTCTTTTTATTAGATTTTCACAGTGGCCTTTACAGGGCACATATTTTTTCTCTCTCTCCCAGTCATCCTCTTTTCACACTGACTATTCAGGATGGGTTAATTTTAGCAACAACAAGACTGCACAAATATTACAGTAAGTTTTCATAGCTGCATGGAAACCTGAAGTCAAGTCTCCCTGCTCCTTATCCATTTTAAGCCTAGCCACCACTGCTTTGTGACTTTTAATTGGTGGAGCCACTTTGTTGTCTGGATGGACCTGAAGTCCATTGCACTTGCATTGTTGTAGCCAGCTCAGGATGACTTATTGATTATTAAAATAGGACCCTGGGATATTTTCCAACAAAAGCTCTCCAATTAACACAGAGAACTAGAGACTCTTTCTCCAAGGAACCAACTTCTGGCACTGGCTATCCGTGTTCCCACCATCTTGCGTCTACGGATATGCCTGCAATTCCATGGCCTTATCATTGATCCATGGAGCCACAGTCATGATGGACAAGAGGCAGAGCCACAAAAACTCTGATCTCTTTTTCCCCTGGAACAAGCTCCGCCCCATTCTAGCTTCAAAGGCTACCACTGAGCTTGATCTCCAGCTTCTTTTTAATGAATATAATAATAATAAAACCAAGAGTGAAAACATTAAAGGCTTCTGATATCTTCAAAGGGACATATAAGCCCATTGTGGAACTGTCAAACAGACTCTTTCCCCCACCCCACCCCACCCCCAGTGAAACCTCAAACAGCCTTCTGGTCTCCGGGGCGGATGGGTGGGGAAGCACACTATAATCTACTCCAACTGCAAAGGACGCAGAAGCAGCTTTGAAGAAGTTCACTCACTTGCACATTTCCTTTTATACAGTTTACTCCAGTACATTTAAGGTCTTCTGTCCCCTCTAGTGGAAGTCATGTGGGCGGCAATATTGAAAGACACTACACAGAGTGGCAGTCAGAATGTGAAACAGGAGGTAAGAGTTCTACCATCATCTTTGCATGTTTGTTGGTTTGTTGGATGTAGTTTTAGCTGAATGCATCAAATTATGGCTATAAACTTCTCCGCTCCCTTCTGCTGCTGACTGAGAGCTGCATAATATATCGATCTGTTTAGACAGCAACAGAGAGCCAAGGGAATTATTTGGCAAATCTGGAAGCAAATGAATCGAAATTTCTTGTGCCTACACGTGCAACGATTTCGACTTCATCTTGCAATCAGGGTACAAAATGACATTGTTTCCATACATGAGAAAAAAGGAGGAAGTGGGGAAAGAGGACTCTGTGTAAATAGAAAGCGTCTGGTAAGAGTTGAGATTAAAGTTACCAAAAAAACACCCAACAACCCAGGGCTGAATAGCTAGTTGGCAAGCACATAGCAGGAGCAGCTAGTCCTAATCTCCAGTGGCATCACTAAGTATAGATATCAGAGGGCCATTGCTCATGGACAGGATGTTATCAGTACTGGCTGACCTGAACTAGTATACTTATGGACTGGATAATACCTTGTTGCTCAACACAGCAGCACAATTTAATAAAAATACTCCTAGATAGAAGAGCTGTGTGTGTGTGTGTGTGTGTGTGTGTGTAAAATGTGTCACAGTGTCACACTAGAGTTCAGATCCCTACTCACCCATGGGAACCCATGGGAACAAAAGGTGACAGTGGTAAGCTGCCCCTTAAATATCTCACATACCTTGAAACCTAATTTTGGTCACTAGAATTGGGCATGATTTGATGGGTACATAACAAATACTGAAAATAAACTACTTTCTCAGATTAGCACCATCCAAACCACAGCTACCGTTGTTCCTTGAGTTCAACGTAACAGTATTAAAGAGATGGTTCAGTAGCAATTAAACTAAGTCACATGCCTTAAAATACCATTGCCTAGAAACAAAAGTAGAAAACATTTGCCTTCAAGTCCTGTTGGAATCGTGTTGTATCTGACTGGCAGCTGTGGTAGGCAGGTTACCTAGAACTTTGGGGATCTTATGGAAGGAAGGATCACTATTCCCCCATTTTACTGCCCTATCCTTTGGAACATCCTATGGATAAAATTATAAAGATAAAAGTGCAATTAAAACAAAATTTATATTCAAGAAGGAAGCCAACAACATCTCCAAGTCACAGTTTGCCTGCAAGTAAAACACTATGCCTTTGCTCTAAAGGCATGTTTAATCTCCTTGTCATGTAAGAGTCCACAGTGCACTGACTTGAGCTCCAGGCAAGGGCTCCATTGGCATAAATAAACCCAGGGAATGCCGCCACTCAAGGAAAGTCCAGGAAAAACATCCCAAACCATAAAGGCTCCAAGTACAGAGAGTCCAAAGATACCATGAAGTCTGAGCTTGGCTTCAATTCTCCAAAAGAAGGGGGAAAACATGCCTTTATGGAGTCACCTGACCCACAAATTTCCAGTCATGCTATCTTGCAGCTCCCAACTCTTACATAGGAGTCTTTGCAAGTCAGGATTCATTGCAGGACTTTCTAGCCCAAGAAATGTTGTCTTGCAGTTTAGTAGCTATAGAGGGAAAGAGGTGTATCCTCCATCATATCATCCTGTGTGCAAAAAAAGAAAAAGAAAACACACCGTCAGTTTTGTGCAGAACTGAAAAAGCAGGCAGGAGCTGAAAAAGGAAATCAAGACAAACAGCAAAACACCTATGTCCTCAGTATGATTGTAGGATCCACAGCCATCCCAAAATAGTACCACCAAGCCTCTGCAATAGCAAAGGATTACCATTTTAGGACAAGAGGGACAGCCCCAAATAAGGTATGATATGTCAGTGAAACAGGGAGCTGCACCAATTGAGATGTCCACTCTTCCTATTCTATACACTATGAAGTCCATAATTGCCAATGTTCAGCTTTTCTCAAAGGAAGAGCTTCTAGTAATCAAAGAGAAGTAACATGCTCCTTTGTTATGTCTAATACATATCACTAGGGGTGTTCTATCTTTCATAACCTAGTCTTTCATGAATCATTATGCTTTCCCAGGTTTGGGCTGATTAGTAGTAGAGAGCACATCTGCTCACATGGATATTTCTTATTACGACCTTTGAACAGTGCCTTTAAAAGGGCCACAGCCAAGGTTCCACAGCAAGGTTCTCAGGCCAGAACCAGGGCTCCTACTCCAGGAAAGAAGAAGGGCCTTGTGGCAGAGGCAGAAGACAAATCAATGAGATTTAGTTGTAGGCTCTTACCATAGGCAAATCCTGTAGTCGCCGAAACTGTAGCCGACTGCTATGCTGACGGTATCTTAAGAAGCCCATAAGAGCCAGAATCCCTACTGTCACCGTGAAGATGAAGATGACAGCAATCACCAGAGGGTCCTCGCCTACTGCATGGGCTTCCGACATACTTGGCAGATCTATGCAGAGAAAGAAGTCCAGTTGCCATGACTCATCTTTCAGATAAACTCACCTGGATGACAGAGAATCTTCACAGACACAGACTATGAACCAAGGTTATTGTGGTATGTTCACTTACTTACCATCTACTTTATGTAAGAAACCAAGCACCTCCAGGAGACAGAGGTGGCTCTATCCCACTGGAAAAGCAGTGGCCTTCCAATGTTGTTGGAGTACAACTCCTCATAGCCAGCATAGTTGATGGTGAGGAATATTGGGAGTTGTAGTCCAAAATATCTGCAGAGGTGATGCTGCCTACCCTTATATTGTAAGCTATCAGATAATTGGTCCAGCCAGTTCAATGTGCCTTTTCAGAGCAGTACTTCTTGCCAAGGCACATTTCTTTTCCAGCTCTTCTTGGAGATAACCAAGAACCTTGGACCATCTTTTTGATGAAATAATATGATCTCTCCAAAACCTGCTCTGCCACAACAAAAAGTTCATGTAAATGTTTCTATGTAACACACACTTCCTCCATATGATTTATCCTGTAGAATCCATAACCTGTAACTCTTCACTATATGTCTAGCCTTCAGCCTACTCTATTCCTTTTGTTCCCTGGCACAGAGTAAGAGTATTTAAGTGGGTACCTTCATCACCATTTCCCATATCAGCTGCAGAGGACTCTTGCACATGGTTAATTGGGTGTCCTGTTTCCACTGCTTTGAGTGTGGTAGAGATGAACCCAGGTGTTAATGTGACAATGCTGGATGCATTCAATATTACTTCTCCGCTAGTGGCATCTGAAGCTGACGTAGAAACTCTAACTCTCGCCTCTGTGATAGCTTCATGGTCTGTCCATGGTGTACTTTCGGTTCTGTCTTTTGTAGGCCCCAGGATGCTGGATGTAGAAGACGGTGGCTGAGGAACAATTGTTGATCCTGCAGAGATAACAGCCAAAAGTGAATGAAGAGGAATTTTTAAAATGGTTCTTACTAACTCCAGAACATGAGCCTAGTTTACCCTTGTTCTTTACTATTTCTGAAATACTGACATGGGTACAATAGGTTCTAGAATGAACAGTAATACAAAACAGTTGCACACACTGACCTAGAGCACCAGAGAATGCTTGTCTGTTATTATATGTGTTATGATGTCTAATATTTTGTGACCTTTGTGAGTACATGCAGTAGCACATGCGTACGTTTGGCTGGAACAGAACTCTGGATTTATTTCATTCATGGAATCTGAACTTTCTCACATGTAGAGACTGGAGGTGGGGAGGGGGGCAATAAAAATTTAGATATCTGGGGTGAATTTTGCTTCATCTCCATTCTGGACTAAATGTTTTGGTTTTTAGATAGAACTCTTTAGTTCTAAGTGAACTTAAATCAATGCAGATCTCAGAGTTCATATCTGATGTGATTTAAAGTGGGATAGGTGCAGGCAGGTTATCCCTAGATTTACATGCACTCTTGTGGTATACATAATTTTACAGTCTTGGAACACTACAGCATCAGCAATCAATGGGCTGCCTAGACACATCAGTGAGATGAAAGTCATCAAGATCAATGTCTACATCAATATGTGCTTTATGTCATTAATTTGACACATCAGGCATAGTCTTTTTCCCCTCCAGAAAGAGCAATGGATTCTTTATCAAAAAGACCTTCCTGGAATGAATAGTACTGGCAAAAAATGGCAAAAACCAGTTCTAGCAGCACTGTTCCCCTGGACAACTCAGTTCCCAGTATATAATGTTTGCTGCTAATGTTTGCAGCAACTCTGCAGCACAATTTACAGCAATATTCTTTCCCTTTGGTGTTAACAGATGAACATAACTTCTAGTGCTCCCATTTTTTTCCCGAGTTCGAGAGTGGTTCTTAAGAATCTTAGGCATCCATGCAGATACAGTATTATCTTCTCAAACACAACTATATAAGAGGGACAATCTAATCCTCAAGTTTCTCATACACAGAAGTATTTACTAGGGGTTTAGTCTCACATTAGAGTGCTACTTTGACCCTGTGATAACCCGTAAGAAAGAAAGAACTTTGCTTTATACACTGAAATGAGCTTCAGCATCTGATAAACCCCCACAAGAATTCTTGGACAAAAAAGCTCATCAGCCGCTCCTACTAAAATAGCAAGGATTACAGGAGCTTCTATGAAAAAAGTGTCCCTGTTGCTCATGAAAGACCCACTCATGTACATAATCAATATCCTCAGTTCCAAATACTGTACAGTATAATTCAAGGAATCTGGAAGTTGAGTCATTGGCAACTGGACTTCTTTTCTTGGCTGACGAAGCTGCTTGGATGAGTAGCAAAACATTTTAATCTTTCAAGAAAAAGAAGTCCAGTTGCCATGACTCAGCTTCCAGATAACCTCACCTGGATGACTGAGAATCTTCACAGACATAATTCAAGGAGGCAGGCAAAAGCTCCCAATGTCAGCCTTTTCCTCTGAGTTGGTGCAGTATCAATAGTAGAACCAATTTACTTATCTTTCTTTTTTTGATAAATTTTTATTTCATGCCTCTCAATCTTCTTTTATTCTCATCTGTTATGACTTAAGCATCACAAATATTACTTTATCATTCCCCTATAATGAAAGTGGTGAATAAAAAAAATAAGCTCACAGTAGTTCATCCACTTATTACTGAAGATGGTATGTGTTCAACTGCAAGTCCATTAAGAATAATCTCACACATGAGATTGAATAAAAATGTTATATTAAATCCACAAACATTTTTTAGATGTTCCACAAAAGAAAACTAGTTGTGGTAAACCTCTCCATGTTGCTTGAATGGTCAATTACGGTTTGATGACTACTCAGTCTTACCTGCTGCCTCTGACCGTGAGGTCTCTGTAGCCGTGAAGTTAGTGCTTGAACTAACCAAGGATGTTGTATTGATGGGGTTTGCATCACCCAGGCCATTCTGATTACCTTCCTCCACTAGGTTGGCAGTTGGGGTAGGATGTGAAAGAATGTCAGCGCTACTGCTGATGACACCAGCTGTACTCTGAGGTTTTGTGGTGTTTAAGGAGCCAACTGTGGTTGGAGTTAGAGCTTCAGGTAGGCTTCGGTTACTGCCATTTGACGTTACAGTGATGTTGCTATCCATGGTGGTGACAGAAGGGGCTGTTGTCCAGGAGCTGAGATTGCCAGCCTCACTATGGGGAGGCACAAAGGGTGGGAAAGTGCTGGATGGAATTGATGACAAATTCTGCCCATCTCCTAGTACAAAGGGGGAAAACAGAGCACAGCTGAAATCACTGGCATCACTGCAACACATGCCCTTGCCTAGAAAGTCAGCTGCTTCCAGCAAGGGGAAATGAAAGCGACAGAGAAGGAACAGAGCCCACAGGACAGATCAATCATGAAAAGTAGGGCATAGGAGTAGCTCTTCTATAGCTTTCATTTCTAATCCTAGTACAGCCATCATGTTCTCTGCAGAACTTAAATAATTTTTCCCAAATCTCAGTACTCGTATATGCACCTCTTACTTTGAAAAAAACTAAGCATTAGGATGTCAGTAAATGGGATAATGCTATGTCTGACTGTTGACACTCTCTGCTGGGCACACAACCAGGGAGAATCCTGGAGAGCTACTAAGCCTTGGATTTGATGGATACCAAACTGTAACAATAATGGGGGAAAATAGAGTACAACAGCACAACCTATGGTTTGATTGCAAAATAATTTCAGCCCCGAGATGGAATGTAGGCATTTTCACAATATCTCAATGCTCAGTGCTGGCACCTTTGGCTTATGTAGCCAAACAGTGACATTTGCATGCAAGACCGACAAACCAGCAGGCTTTGGAGAAGAAGGAGCCCAAGATCTCCAGATGTTTTTAAAATATTAGGACAAAAATGTTTTGAGTGGAGGGTACAAACCCCAAACAGGTCATTGAGAATTGGGTATGTGCAGTGGTACCAAGTATTGACTGGCTGTTGTGCAGGAGTACAAGATTTAATAACCCGGAAGAAGGCATTGCTAGTTTTGCTGGAATCCTGAAAAACAGCCCTCCAAACAGCACTACCACATTTTAAATTATAATATAATTTTATAAATCCACCCACCCATTTTGTGGCAGGCCACAAATTCTAAGGACGGGGCCAACTAGAACCACATGTATCAATAAAGTAATCTCAATAAACAGGTTATTCTTTTGAATAACAAACAAACAAACAAACAAAACAAAACAGCACAAAACAGCTATACCTACTGTACATAGGGTGGAATTACCCAAGGTCAAGCTGTGAAAAAGTTGGTAAGAGATTTGTGAAGAAAGGACATGGGCTTGTTCAGCGCTTGTCTACCCATGGTGGTGACAGGCACAGTATTTCCTTCTCCATAACAGCACAACCACTGAGGGTGCAACCAAACGAGGAAATGAGGACAGACAACAGAAGACTGGGTGATGCGAGCGGGGAACTGGACATGCAGTATGCCATGCTGGCAGGAAACAGTCATCCTCTGGTCTTTATCGTATCATGACTCTCAGTTCTCGCACTAAAGTTTCCAAAGGGTGAACACAAGACGTTTGCTCTGTAAAACTGTTCATCTTGATCAGCAGCTTCAGTGAAGAGATATGCCCTTGTTAGCACAAGTTAGTGGTGTAAGACTCTTTCCATATCTTTCACAGTGCTTAAAATCAAAAAATGTCTAGCAGCAACAAATGCAGCTATCAACATAAAAAAAAGGAAGAAGCCACATAAAATTGGTTCATACGGGAAAGCAAGAGTTAAAACTGAATTCCTCTTCCATCCAGTGTGACAAACCGCATAATTACAGGCTCTCAGTAAGCTTTTTACTTGCTATAGTTCAGTGCTCAGACTCTGCTGAGGAAGCCATTCATAGCAAACCTGCAATTTATTTTTGTACTGCAGAAGGAAAACACATGAGCCTACCTAAACTGGCCTCCTACTCCAGACACAACAACAACACTCATACACCAGGGACTAGGAATCATGGAAAGATCAGGTGATTGTGTTTCCGTGCCAAAAAATTTGTTTCTCTGCATATGGAACATGATAATTCTTGGGTTGCAAGATAGTGTCCAGGGTTGTTTTTACATAATTTCAGTGTTTAGGTATATTCACTTCATGAGGAAGCTAAGCAGGGTCAGCCCGGGTTAGTACTTGGCAAAACACTCCAGTATTCCTGCCAAGAAAACTCCATGGACATGGAGTCACAAAGAGTTGGTCACAACTGTAACGACACAACACACACACATACAGCACTGGACTATACCTAGTACAAGGGAAGAAAGGATAATCTCTGACCATTCTGATATACTGTAAAGCCTGTTTGTCTGACTTGGGCAAAAAAACCAACGGGATCTCCTCTCATTTGATGTCCGGAGAACTTTGCCAGTTCTGTCATTCAGTAACAGGACCACAGTGGCATATCGTCAAGGGCTTCATTGATTGCTATGTTTGACCAGTTTCCATGGTTTTCCTTTCTAAATGGCACACATCTATTTCCTTTCTAGATTCTTAGCCCAAGACATCAGCAATGTTTAATTTTAACTGTCTTCCAGGGAACAGTAGGTGTTAAAGTATTTTTGGAGTTCTACGATTAGTGAATATTTTCACTGCGGTTAACTTTGTTATTTTGCTTTTAATTTTTCTGCTGGTGCTGCATTATATTCTAATTGAACTTATGTAACAGTCTTATTGTCACCATTGGGCAGGATATATATATATATATATATATATATATATATATATATACTGTATATATATAGTAAATAAAGCAACCGAGGGCAAAACAAATCCCATTCATTTACTATTTGGTAATCCTAGATGCATCAGATCTAGTTCACTCAGAAAATCTCACTGGATTAAAGAAGCAGAGAAATGGAGCTTTCAAGTACATGGCAGTTTGCTCATTTTTAATTTGCAAGACAGACCTAATCTAGATGCGTGCAGGATGTTAATGACAACTATCTCTGGGCAAACCACCAGAGCACATTTATAAAGGCAAAAGCTTGCATAAAACATCTTTGTGACAGTATTTATTATGGATGAAGGTGTGCTGGATTATTCATGCTAGGAATTAGCAAGAGCAGCCAAAACAGCTTAGGCAGCTACAATTCCCAACATCCTCCATTTGCTGTGGTAACTGTGGTTTGGGGGATTCTGGGAGTTGTCGTGCAGAGAAGGAACTCATTCAAGCTCTAAGTAAGATATTGGCCCCGATCTGTCCTGAATCATCCATACAAGCCATCATATCACAATACAGATTGTATGGTCTAGTTGTATTATTGTTATGAAAAATGTAATTCTATCTTTTTGAAAGGACGTTTCTAGCAAAAATTGCAGCACAACTATACTAATGACTAGAGGTGCTTATGGAAGATTTCTCCCCACCCCAGCCCCTTTCACTGCTTTGTTAACCATCTAGAAAAGTTCTAGACAATGCCAAAGCTTGTCCGGTCCTTTTGTGACTTATGAGCTGGTCTAATACTGTACACATATGGCCCCAATATAGATTTGCTTATAGCTAATACTGTATTATTTCTTTTTTTTAAGACACTAAAAATGGTTTGATGAGTAAGTAAGCTATGCAATCTGCACCTGTGCAATAGAGAACTCTGTATCTCTGCTCACAGAATTCAATCCTTCTTTTCAGTTGTCTCCTGCAACTAAACACAATTCGTTTCTGGGCATAGATCAACGTGCTGGTTCTCACCCAGTGGTGGCGATCCTTCAGCACTCCAGATGCTTTGGACCACAACTCCAAGAATTCTGAGCCTTGATTGCCAATGACAAATGACTGTGGGAGTTGTGGTCCAAAACATCTGGAGCGCTGAAGGTTCACCACCATTGTTAACCTATAAAGCCCTAAACGTCTTTGGCTCAACCTATGTCAAGAATTGTGTCTCCCATTCTGAGCCCTCCTGGGTGTTAAGAGCACCGGGAGAGACCTACAGTGTATCTAAGTTCCACCACCTTCACAAGTGTTTGGTGGGGACACAGGTGGACGCCTTTTCTGTTGCTGCTCCCAGACTTTGGAGCTTCCTCCCACATGACCCCGTCTTTGCTCTCCTTCTGCAGGCCGTTGAAGACCTTTCTCCTCAGGTAAGGTTTCCCTCAGCGTCTGGCTGCCTGAGTGGGGTTTTTAAATAGATTGTTGTGCCTTACTGATTGAATGTGTTTTTGGTATTGCTTTTCTTTACCATATCTTAGTCTGTTGATCCCTTTTAATGCTTGTATACCTACTGTTTTTTTAACTTCAAGTATTGTCTTTTAATGATTTAAACCACATTGAGTTCGTTTTAAGGAAACAACTGGGGTACAAATATTACAACCAAACAAAAATAAAGACTTGTTTTCACTTCGCACTATCATATTATTGGGAGAAGGAAATGATATGGCATGAACATTTGTTGTTGTTGTTGCCAGAAAAAAGGAACAAAATTTAGCAACACACATCCACACACATTTTATTGCAAATGCAGAATGTAGCAAGTTTGAGACCAAATATTTGTGAGTTCTGAATTGGAAGGGTTTCTTGTAGCTCCCAAAGTGGCGTATCTGTCTGCATAGCTGGGCCTTTACAGCCTGACCAAATAAATGAGTTTGCTCATCTTGTGTTTTCAAACCTGGGAAACAGCCAGTTCATGGAATGTACAGCAGACTCTGGGGAAAGGACATCTCATCCCACCAAGTGTAAGTAATAATTATGAGCCAAATTAACTCTTCAGCAGTACCAATTAAAAATTGTATAAGAATTGTTCCTTAGAGACCACAGTCAATAAGTCAGGTTCATGCTACATCTGCATTCATACTCAGAAGTTTCTGGTTCCAGCAACCTCATGCCTCTTGTTCCATTTACTGTTTGGGAGTTCTATAGTAAGAGAGGATGTATAAATGCCACTGCACATGGACTGGCTAAGGGTGGCACTTATCAGGACACGAGACTGCCAAATAGTACTGACAACAGTAAGCCCATGCTAAATCCATCCATAACTTCTCAAATTTAACTCAAAATACATGTTTAAAAATGCAAACTGAACATCATCAAAAACTTAAAAACGAGACTGGCATTGAATGATCAGGCAAAGAATGCCCAAGGAATAACATACGTTTTTACTACATATACATTTTGCTGAAAGCAAGTGATTTTCATCACCTCCTTTACAACAGTGGGGGTGGGGAATCATTCCAAACACTGGGTGCCACCAATGGAGAATGCCTGTTTACACACTGATCCTAGATGCCAGTCTCCTAGTTATGAAATGATCATCAGGATAATTTCTGTGGTTCTTGGTTAACTATTTGATCTGCAGAAGGAAAGGCAATCTTCTGCATATGCTGGGTCCAAGGTTTTAAAGACTTGGGAGACTTATAATAATGCCATGAATGTGGCTCAGTAGTTAATAGGTAGTCTGTGTAGTTTATTCAGCACATGTTTAATATGTACCATGCCAGGTATCTCATGCAACACTGCAGCTGCTGCTTTCTGTATTAATCCAGCTACTAAATCAAGGGTTGCTCCACATTATGTGTGTCACTCAGTAACCCAAATGCAAAGCTTACTGATGCATGAATCACTTTGGCCAAGCAGTCTGGAAGTTGAGTCATGGCAACTGGACTACTTCATCCCCACCCCTTTATGTAAGAAACATTGAACACCAATGTTTTCTATCTAACAATTTTGAGAAGGTGGGGGGCTGGTTTCTTCCCACACAGTTTCAGACCTATGAATACTCGCATTCATCCTAGTACAAGTGTTTACATCAAAGTTCAGAGTGCGTGGATCCGGCTCATTTACTCCAAGCATGGGACAGTATGCCTAAGGCCTGAGAATAAATGTGCAGCTTGGATGCAAAATTACTGAACTCCTATAAAGAGAAACCACAAAACGTTCTCTTGGCACCCAAATGAAATACATATAAAGAGAATGAACAACTTCAGTGTGAACAACTTCAGTGGAATGAACAACTCACCAGTACATGAAGCGGCACCCTACTCTGCTTGGGTCACTACCTGCCAAAGTTCCATTCGTAGTTACCAAGAGCAAGTCATACCTGACCTGATCTACAATATCTGCCCAAGATAACGTTCCTTTTCACTCTAAGCCAGCTTTCCCCAACCCAGTGCTCTTCACATGCAGTCGCCTACTACTACTCCCATGATTCCCATCCAGCATGGCAAACATCCCTGGAGAACATCAGGTTGGGGGAAGATGGATCCAAGCCCTAAAAATACTAACTACTGTATGAACTTGGAGTGGGGAAACTTTAGGCTGTTACCTGAGCGCAATCCCCACTGCTCCCATCTCACTGGCCCTCCCAAAAAGTATTTTTAAGCATTCTGTTTTGTTCAGAATCCTATCAGGACAAATCCTGTGTGCAACGGTAATCGCACAAGTGTTTTCGTCCTTTTAGTCATGTATCCTTTGAGTGACTGGTCACATGATTAAGTTTCCAACCTGTGGATGACAGGCTGTCTGGCATACAGCCTGCTAAACATGGAAGCCACTTACTTGATTACCATTATCCACATGGATTTTCTCAAGAGATTTTGCCCCTCGTTAAAACAACTTTTAAAAACTCACCTGCAACTCACAGAGGCAGTTCTACCATGTGCTGCCCTCTATTTTAGACCCAGAGGGACTCTCTTTTTCTTGAAAACCAGAAGTGTCTATAATTATTGAATAAGCCATAAACCAACTCCAATAGGAAGTGCTGTGGGAATCACAAAAGCCATGATTCAATCTGAATTATTTCCCCAAATCTGTCAGATCAGCATGTTTCAGCACCCAAACACAGGCTTCTAAAATAACATTATCCTAACATTACTGTCAAGGTCAAGAAGTGAACGTAGTGCAGTTTTATGAATAAACAGAAAGTAATATATGTAAGGTATTATAAACATTGTCTTCCATAATATTCGTCCATTAAGAAATTCAAGTGATTACGGCTTAATTTTGAAATGGAACTGTGGAGTCTTAACAATACAAAAAGGGTGCTATCAATCACATGGGCTAGGGAATAAAAATGTGTATAAATCTCCATCCGATTATCCTTCTGTTGAATTTTTTTTACATGTTCACTTCCTTCTTAGGTAGAAAAATATAATGTGTGTGTGTGTGTGTGTGTGTGTGTGTGTGTGTGTGTGTGTGTGCGTGCGTGTGTTGCATTACAGTCATAACTAACTCTTCATGAACCCTTGTCCATGGAGTTTTCTTGGCAGGAATACTGGACTGGCTTGCCAGTTCCTACTCCAGGCGCCTACAGCACCTGGTATTCCCTGGTGGTCTCCCATCCAAGTACTAACCAGGGCATCTAGGCAGCTGGAAAAATATAATAAAAAAACCCTAAAAACGAATTTTGCTGATTACCTAGTCCTAGGCATTAAGCTAAAGGACCTGAACTTCTAATTATGCTCTGGAATAGGTGAAACCTTGGTTGACACGTGGACACAGTGGCTAATTGTAGCAGGACTTCAGTGTAATATACTCTTGCCTCATCTCAGAAGGCCTCTGCTCCATGGTATACAGAGGGCGAATCTAGAGAGATAAAAGTACAATCATACGGCCATCGCTACTCTACTTTCCTGCATCAGAGATTTTAGATGTGATGCATCTTCTCAACATTTCCTTAGTTTCCTGCTCTCTGAGTGAAGTTTTCTCGCAGAGTGAAGTTCTGTTCACAAACGCAAGTAGTCAGCAAGCCTGTTTGTTTGCAGTCTGTGCTCTGCACGAGGCCTCTTGGAATGAACAGTCCCATTTAAGTTTCAAAGCTGGCAAGGCAATTTAGGATTAGCGGGGCTGGGGTGGGGGACAGACATCACTTACATCAACTGTACATTACACACTGCTCCCAGTGTATCTGCAAGCTAGGGCAACAGCACCGGGCCTGGAGTTGTGACAATCTAAACCTTATGCACCTCTGCAGATCACAGCTATGTGTATGTATGGAAGTCAAGCAAACATCTACTACCATTTCCCCAGACACAGCCAGAGGCATTAGGGAGGGAAAGCCAATATTCACAAGCCAAAAATACTCTGGAGACCCACTGAAAGAAGTACATTTCTACAGACAGCTGGAAAGGGGCACTGTTGAATTCATGGACAAGTATTTACCTAGTTAATCAGGACTGAGCTGGCAGATTCATTTGAACCCAGTAGGATTTAAGGGAGCTTTTCTCAAGGTCTCTGGAGCTGGATTTAAAAGCATTTCAGATATGCGAAACATATTTGCAGAGAAATTGCTTAGCCTGCTACCCATATTATTCTCAGTCATAATTTAGAGTCCATCTGAACCATTGCTTGCATTCTTTCCAGGACAACGTTCTCCGAAAGACAGTGTATGGGCTCAAAAACCTTTTTAATAGAGCACAAATGTCTTCACTATTTTCCTATGCTAAAATTAGCTCAAACAGAAAACGTGTGACAAATATTCTGACAATTACCTATATTCTTGTCAAATACAATATGGTCAGCAAACTTTGTGCAAGTTTGTCAGGCAGCAGGAGAGAGGGGACTTGCACATAAACTATCAAACGTACAACCAAACACAGATGGTTCTACAGATGGTGCTGCTTATATACTGCCTCATAAAGCTTAAAGCACTCTCTGGGAGGTTTACAAGTAATTATGCAGGCTACCAGGGCTGGTACTCATTTTACAGACCTCAGAAGGATGGAAGGCTGAGTGAGCCTTGAGCGTGCTAGCTGGAATTGAACCCCAGGTCATGAGCACAATTAAGGCTGCAGTAGAGCAGTTTAACTAATGTGCCACAAGGCTCTTCCTACCAAATTTGGCCTTAAAAGTCTACTGTATCTAAGGTTATTTATTATACATACAGTCTAAAAGAACAATGGCCAAATATCTTCTCAATTCTTATCATGTGCTGTCAAGTCAGAACAAACATACAGTGTAACATTCCTAATAGATTTTTCAAGGTAATTGAAGTATTAAGGAATGGCTTTAGCATTTCCACACCTGCTGTGAGTTTCCACGACTGACTGATGGGTCCAGGCCTCCAAATCCTAGGCTGTCTCTTATCCACTACATTACCCTGAGTATCCACTATCCATTAACCACCCTAGAACACTTTCCAGTAGATTAATCTCATCCATTCTACTGTTATAAGTATTATTTGCAAAACCACTAAACCACATCTTCTTTATGCATGAACATAACTTTTATTATTAAGTTATTAATTTTAATGCTACAAAGGTACTATTATTAAGTAACGTTTCTGAATTCCATGAATATTAGCATAAATATGTATGTCCTTTGTTGAAGACATCTGGATCTCAGACAATGGATGACACTATAAAAGGTCAAATCCTCACCTTCCCAAATGGGGTGAGTACTTTGAAAGTACAGTAGTTTTTGAAATATGAGGGTAACTATACTGACCCACCTGACAGAAGTGTTGTAAGGACTACTTAAAATTATGAATGTGACATGCTTCAGGCACACACAATTGTTATATCAGTGATCTACCCTCTGAGAGATTCACCACATATGCTGCCACTGCTGGGACACCTAGTTTTCAATGGCATAATAAAGGCTCTGTTTCCATTCCAAGTTGTGAAGCCACTGGTTCTCTTCCAATCCAAAAATGAAACTGATATTTACTTAGAAATGTAACTAAGTGCTATTTTTGAATTTAAAAACCTATAATAAGTTTAAACCATAGCTAGCCAGATGGAATTTAAATTAGGAATGATGATGATGTTTCTGTTATGTTATACCAGTCAATCTTTTTTTAATTTTGATTGACAATGCCTGGTATTGTACTACTACTACTACTACTACTACTACTACTACTACTACTACTACTA
>JAHTLZ010000129.1:49921737-49939817 GCA_023846285.1 Phrynocephalus versicolor
ACTAGTAGTAGTAGTAGTAGTAGTAGTAGTAGTAGTAGTAATGCATTGTCAAGTCAATTGTAAGTTACGGTGAATCTTTTCATGGTTTTCTAGGTACTCAGGCATGGTTAATCATTCCCTTCTTCTGACAGCATCCTGGGACTGTGCAACTTGCCAAAGGCCACAGCGGCTGGATTTTCTGGGATGCACAGTAGAGTGTTGAATCTACAGTTGTAAGGACCCTGACTAAAAGGGAAACCCCACGGAATTCAGTGGGACTTCCTTTTTGTTAAAAGTATTTATTACTGTAGCCTGATACTGTTTTCCTCTTAATTGTCAGCAAACCTCACTGAGCTCAGGGGAACTTCTGTGTGGGCACGTACTGGGTCATTGGCCAACTTTTACATGTTTAGACCACAAGTCCTTCCAAAACAACTGAATTTGGCAAGGTAGCAGAGACATACATAAAATCATTTGTAAAGCAGTGTGCAGTGCTTAAAATATTTATGCCAAACACACCCAGCTGGAAGGAAAAATATAGCCAGCTTACCCCTGGAGTTTCTAACCTAAACTTTTTGAATAATTCACTCAATGTTTCATCTTACCTCAACAGCGGGTGCTCTGGCTATATAACCCTCTTCTCCCACTACAGAAGGGAAGAAAATCCACAGGTACTGTGCTATAAAACATATAATATAACAAAGATGCTCCACTATATAAATAAATACACAATTGGACGTCATTTGTTGTATTCCTGAGACAGCCCTCCAGAACAACCAGCAGAGCCTAATGTGTGCAAATACAATGAATAACAGAAATCCATGGACAGGACTTCCAGTGCATGAAAGCTTTACATATGAAACTCGTTACACTTGTAGCACAGCTCTAAGAATGCTTATCTTGAAGCAAACTCCTAGTAGGCAAGCTTCATAGTGAAGCCTCAGAAATAAAGAACATGGATTTATTATAGTACACTACTTCAGTAATTGGTTTTTGGTACCAAACCTGAGTTTATAGCCCTGTTACACTACACCCTTTGCACCGTGGCTGCCCTCAGAAGTTCTTTGTTTCATCAATTTATTTACTGGACTTGGGCAGCTATTATTAAATAAGTGGAATTAGAAATCCTTGTAGATTTGCCACAAATCACCCAGAGGTTCACCTGTAAATATCATTCAACCTGTTCTGCCCACCCTTGAGCTGTAAAGCATGCCAAAGAGTACCGATGGAGAAAGAAGCTCTTCCTCATATATTCTGCTCCCTGACACAGAAATTCCTGTTCTCTTCATCAGAACTGAGCCAAAGGGGAATCCGTGCTCAAGTCAATGTTCTGGAGGTGTTAATGGACAGAAATGTTCAGATCCCTTCACCCATGTACTGTACTCTGCTTTGACTTTGACTCCTGATGTTGACCTGCACCGGCAGACCCAGATTATTTCTGTGTCTGATCATCAGATCTAGCACAGTCATTCCCAATCTGAGCGGGAATCCTGAGGAAACCTTAGACTGGACCCTCTCTCGTCGCTCCAGGTGCGCTCGCTGGCTCCGCACAGAAACACAGGGTCATAATAATCCCCGCCCCAACTGCTGAGACGTCACCGTCCAAGAACTCAGACTGGTCCCAACTATGGGAACGGACGAGGGAAAAGAGATTCTTCTGACTCCAGCTAGCCAGGCGGCGGGGCGGGCGGGGGCTGGAGAGATCGGAGGCCAGGGTGGGAAAGGCCCGCGGCGAGCTGATCCCACGTACACGCTGGGATCAGCCAGCAAGCAAGATTTGCCCGCGGCCGCCTAACCCTCCTTAGGGCCGGGGCGCAACCCCTGATCCGTTTCGACTTAGGAGCAGTACTCAAGGCGGAGAAGCAACGCTCGTTGGAACAAAAGACGAGCACGTCTCTCAAGACACGCGCTTGAGGCTTCTCCCCAAGTTCAAGAGCGGAGGGCGCGGTGCGTGGGCGGGCAGCAACTAACCCGCGTCAAAGCCCGGCGGCGACCGATCCCGGGGGTTCTTCTTCTTCCTGCAGCAGCCCAGGGACGGGGAATAAAGGGCCCGCCCGCAAGACCCACAGACCCAGTTCCCGGGCAAAAAAAGTTTCCCGTCCCCTCTCGAAAGAATACCCTGGGCAGTCTCTCTCTCTCTCATCGCGCCTCGCGATGCCCACGTACTGGGAAGCTCGCAGGGAAGCCAGAGCCGAGACTCTGGGGCGCCCCACAACTACGCCAACCAGGCTGGGGAGAACCAAGGGGGCGAGCTGCTGCCCGGGAGGCAAGCGGTCCCCGGCGAGGGGCGGCGGAGGCAGGCAACAACAACCACACGCTCACCTTTCCGCCTTCCCAGCGTGCCCGCCCCGGAGTGCTTCTGGATCCACCCCCACCCCCGGGGGGGGTTGGGATGTCCCCCATCGCCTCCCCGTGCCCCCCACGCAGGGATGGTTGGGGGCGAATGGCCCGCCTTACCTGGCGCCGGCGGCAGCAAGGCTCCAGCCAAGAGGCAGGCGACGGCGGCGGCGAGGCTGAAGGGCGAGCGGCGTGTTCCCGCCATGCTTCTCCAAAAGTCCGTCGGCCAGCGGTTGGGAGCAAGAAGGCAAAAACGCACCCCCTCCCCAACACACACACAAACACACACTGGTGCCGCCAAGACAAGAGCAGCAGCCGCCGCCGCCGCCGCCGCCGCCGCCGCCGCCTGGGCACAAGTCGGGAGATACAGAAGAGTGAGTCACTGCCACGTGGTTTATTCACAAAACACACAGGAGGCGAGACGAGTCCGGGCGTGTGGTCTCCACTTTTCCTCCCGCCCGGCCGCGGGCCGGCCGCCCATCCCCGCCGGCCGCCCCCCCCCCCACCCGATCCCCACCAGCCTGCCAAGCTTCTCCTCCCTCCACCCCCGCCTCCTCCTCCTCCTCGCTCGCCCCCCGGACAAGAACTCTCGCTCGGATCCTGCGTTTAGCCAAAAGCCTTCATCCTCTCCCTGCTATTGGCCAGGGTTATTTCGATTATTAGACAAACTCTGCGGCGATTGGCTCCTTTTTGTTTCTTGCCCGGCAAAAAAAAAAAAAGAAGAGTCGATATATTCGTCTCATTCTGCGAGGCGAGGAACGTCCCTCAGCTAGCTTCCCCCCGAGTGGGTTGGTGCAGGCAGCTGGAGAGCCGGGGAGCCGGGCGGAGGCTGAAGGAGGTGCCCTTCTGGGAAGAGTATGGGCTTGGGCCCAATTCGTTGGATGTCGAACACGTATTCCGTAGCCAAGTGGCTCAGGGTTTGGATGGGCGCTTTTGTTTGGTAGTGGTTGGTCAACAACATTGTTTCTAACAGGAGCTGTTCAATTTTGAATGAAAACGCCAGACCCCATGAGCTAAATAAGAGGAAAGTCCCTCCCTCTAATTTGAGGAGGCATGACTGTAACATGAGTGTTGGCTTATAGGTCAGGGACAACGCTGGGGATACATACACACCTATACAAAGAAACGGGGAGACTTGGAAGCATTCCTATCCATCTCTATAAACATATATACTGTACTGTATTCAGTCTCTCTTATACTCCCTGACTCCCATGCCCACTGATTCACATAACTCAGGGCTCAATCACAGGTCTCAAAAGCAACCCTGTTACACTAATACTCTATTCCTATTATCTAGACTGTTTCAAAAATTTGCAGTCCCCATGACCCACGGCTAACGCCTTCATTTGTCCTGGCAGCCAGTTTAACTCCTACCTGCTGGGAGGAAGTGCTTGAGGAATAATGTAAAAAGTACTTGACCTTTACTGATCCTTCATGCCTTTAAAAAGTGCAGAGTTTCTGCTGCTATATGTCTGAAGAAGTGGATGTGTCCACAAAATGTTACATTAAAATATGAAAGTTAGTCTTTAAGGTGCCACAAGTTTTAATTCTTTTCTTTTGTTTTATCTTTCTTTGATTTTTGCCTGCAAGAAACAGCATGGCACAAAGTGAGTGGGTGTGGAGAAGTGCTAGAAGGACAGGGCTACCTATGTCTGTTATACAGACTTTTTAGTGTCAAATGCCTGTACACATCCCAAATAAGTTTGATTAGTGGATGGCTTCTAATTACAGTGAACACTCGAATTTTTCCATTGAGCTAACAGCCTGGTGTGTTATGTCTTGACTTACCTCTTTTCCTTCAGAAAGCATTAAATTTATCTACCATTAAATGAAGTTTAAGTAATATTAAGTACGCTTAGTCAAACTTACATTATTTGGCAGCTACATGGGAAATCTGTCTTGACAGCTTGGGTGGGGGGACAGCAGCAGGTATAGAAATGTAACAATAAACCAAAATTAAATAAAATGAACAACAATATATGTCCAGGAAGCTTGAGCTGCTGCGCTTAATGTCAGAAATGTTTCTCTTCCAGTAGGATTATTCATTGTAGATATTGACATTATACCAGAAAAGAGGTCTCTAAACTCTACCTTCCATAGCAGGCAAAGACAACTTCAGTCACCTCACATAAAATTTACATAAATCAAACCACACCCACCTCCAATTAAAAGGAAAATGGTAAATATGTAAGGGCTGCATTTTCCAGTGTGTTTGGTGAGGTTGAGATTTGGCCTAGAGAATCCTAGTGACATTCCCGTGACAACCAACAGGTCTTCAAAGTTGGCTGTACAGACTGGATATGATGTGAGTTGCAACCTGCACACAGAAAGTACCAGGTCATGAAGGCTGATGATTGTACACCATACTTAACATTTTAAAGTATTTGACACAGAAGACCTTGGAACAATAGAGGGCATATTATTTTCATGAGTAGATTTCTGTTGTCAATAACTGTTGGGAAATAATAATTTGCACAATGCACAAAGAATGGCTCTTCCAAGTAATAAAATGTATTGCAAACTAAAAGCTCTACATAGCCTTTCAGAGCAAATGTTTCTGTGCTGGTAGTGATCAGTTTGCAGATAGATGCAGAACTGAATGGGTATATAATTAGATGAAGGGTTGATGACAGACAGAAAGGACAGGAGTCCAGGATACACAGAAAACGAATACAACTTCCTGAAGTGTGGTTTCCAGGATGCCTGCTCTCTTTGGCCTTCCTGAATGCATGTGAAGATAAATAAAGCACTGTGGCTATGGTGAAGCACTCATTTTTATCCTTTCCTCCCAGGGACAGTTTTAGACCTTCCAGGAAGCAATGAAAACATCAATGAGTTGTCTGGCTTGTTGGCCAAATTCTGGGTGACAGTTCACTCTAGACAGCAGAGAAAGTAAAACTCCCTCACACTATCCACTTTTTCTTTTAAAAAGTTTTTGATTTTAAAAAAATCCCACTATGTCCCTCTTTCTCTGATTTAGTTTATATTTTCTGCAGTGGATTCTGCCCTTCCGCTAGTTTTAGTACTCAGAGCAGTTAACCATAACATACAAATTATATCAGTTCGTATGATTAGTAACAGGCACTTTATTTCAGCTGAAATTTGCCACCGTTCCACTTATTCTGGAATAAATTTCTAATAGAATTCTGCCCAATAAAACTAAAACTAAAACTAAAACTAAGACCACTGATAAGAAGGGGGAAAACAATAAACAACAGATAAAAACCTGCTTCAGCAACACACACACACACACACACACACACACACACACACACACACACACATACATACATACATACATACATACATACATACATACATACATGTGTGCATATATGGAGCTAATCTAGCCTTCTTTCTATTGTTAGGTAATATTTTTATTTTCTAGTGGGGGACTATCATACCATGATATGAAGTGATTCAGTTTTTTAAAAAATTAAGTTTCCTGCTGACTTTTATTCAGAATTTAGAACTCTCTTGACAGTGAAAGTACTCTTTGCATTATGTTGTATATGGTGTCTTATAGAACAGTAGCAAGCTGGTGTTAATAGAGACATGAAACAAAGTGGCATTCATAATAATTGTGTCTTTGAACTCATGTTGATTATTTTTTTCCTTCTCTGTTTATTTGCTTCTGTTCCCAGAGTTCCCTATGGGAAAATTGGTGGTCTATAAGTGTAAATAAGTAAGTAAATAAATAAATAAATAATATATTGAGCAAAATCCTAGTGTATAAATGTACAGTATGTCAATGGAAGCTAATGATGTCATCAGCTGGCACAAGCAAAATGTAATTTAAATTAATGAAAAGCTTCCAAAACACCCCCCTCCTCATTTTAGGTTATTTGGCTCTCTAAAGTTTCCCCTGGCCCCTCTCCAGGCCAGAAGGAAAGGGCTTTAATTGACAAAATTGCTGCCGAATATCTGCCAGGGGGTTAGAAAATTTTAAATTAATTGAGATTAAATTTTACTCATACCAGCCAATGACTATCAGCTTCCACTGGCATACATTTACACCAGCAGACTTTTGGCTGTCATAAAAGAAATAAAAATATGTACATACTAAACAAATTCCTACAAATTAACTGTGAAAATTCACCACTCATGTAAGGAAGTAGATACAACAATGGAAAACAACTGTTTCTGAATATGGGGAGGATACCTGAAGCCTAGTAATAGTCACAGTACTGCAGTATTAAACTTAGTCCAATGCTATAAGCATGATATAAAAATATTTCCCAGACATATTTGTAGCATCACTAACACATATATGTTTTCTCCTTTTAAAAATTGTTATTTTTATTTTTATTTTCAATAATAAGAATAGTATTTGTATCCATAAATGCACATATACTAACAATAAAATGAAAACTGTAACAAAACTGATCCCATACAGTATAGGATGTTGCAGAGTTAATTTGCCTCTGTGGTATAACTAATTAAATAGGTTGATCAATAAATTGATTTTGGACACTGGAGTCAGGATGGGACTTTTTTTCTGTTAAGACAGTTTATCAAGTAGACACCATATGTCCAATAATGTGATTTTCACAGATTTTAGCATTTGATCCTGCTCCCTCTGTTTTCCTATAACTGTAGTGCACTAATCCATTTGTATAGGGCTGGGTAAGAGTTAATTCTTTACAGTTTTTCCAGTTAGTTGCTCTGACTAGTCAAGCTACAAGACACAAAACAGGCCTTAGGGATGCAACAAGTTGTAAACATAAAGAGTAAGCCCCGTTTTGTTATTCATATTATTTTCTAAATTGTAAAAGTCAGATTCTATTTGTAAAATGCTAATATCTGAAAGGCAAGAATCACCACATAAGTGTATAGGAATCCCATTCCTGCTATTCCCTCCAACATTTCAGAGGCAAAAATTCATTTTGTTTTTATTTTGTAGTCACTTAGGACTTGGGTACTAGCTAAAACCATGCTCTCTGAATAAAGCAGCAATGAATTTGAAGGAAAATTTATCCCTCAGACAATTCCAGTCATTATCAGAGATAATGACTCATTTTTTCCCTAAAATGGCTTGACATTAGAAATTTTCCTTTATACAATTTCCCATAGGAATGCATTGAAAACAGAGTAATCCCTAATTATGTTGTACGGATCCACCCCATAGACGATTCTGATAAGCAAATTTCCCCTATCTCCAGAATTTTTTATGTTGTACAGATTTTATGTTATACAAACCGTTTGTTATATGAGGGTCCAATGTACTGTGTAGGGGCAAGGCCTTTGGCCTTTTCAACTGCGGTCATATTAAGGCTTCAAATGAGAGAGTCAACTGGGATGTTTGTACTTGGGCCACCAGAACTGTTATAAAGTGTTCGTCTTGTACCAGATGAAATGACATGGGATTTATTCCCCCCCCCCAATTGCTCTCCAGGTTTCATGTTAGACTTTGAGATGCTTCCAGTATATATATGTGTGTTACAAGCAAGTTGCACAGACCAAATCAAAAGAAATATCCAGTGATCCCAATGAAATGCAGATATGGTACACATAGATTTGACTAAACAAATTGTGCTGAAGATGCATGCATGTTCAGTAATTACACAACATAGAAAATTCAGAAACTTAAAAATAATACAGTTTTTAGATATTCATTTCAGAATCTCCTGTGGATCCCCTTGCCTTCAAAGATCAGGTGGGAAACAGCAGGAGACACAATCTCTTTGAGGATACAGTCCTTGCCAATAATAGTCCATCCATAGAAACTTGTAAATAAGAAAGTCCCCTTACTTTTATTGAATATTACACTCGACTAACTGAAATGAATGATCAGTGGTACATGTAGATACTTTAAAAATAGTTTTATTGACAATCCACTTAAAATAACACATACCACCTAATGTAGCTTGTTATACATATAATACAGAGTAATACAACACATTAAACATTCTTAAACTATACAACAGTCCATTCCATATTCTTATGTATCCAGTTTGTTTTTTTGTATAAGATCTGTGGTCGCTAGAGGTTGCCATATTTTCAGGAAATTACTGTGTTTTATCTCTCCCCTGTATAGTCGTTTTTTTTCCATAGCTGCTACTTCCCATAATCCAGGGTTGTCCAAACTTTTTGCTAGGAGGGCCAGATTTGGCAGGGTGAAAATTTGTGTGGGCCGACCATTCATCTGCATTTGGCTTGTGGGCCGGACTTTGGACAAGTCTCTATAACATGCAAGGAGGAAGGGAGGACGCTGCAGCAACGGAGCCGGGGGGCAGGTAGGTTGGTAAGGTGGCTGGCTGGTGGTGGACACAGGCAGGGAGGGCAGGCAAAACGTAAAACTGCAAGCTGATGCCTCCATCCGGTATGGAGAAGGACTAGCTGGCAGGGATGCATGACAGGCTGAGCCAGCAGGGAGAAGAGGCTGCGGGCCGCTCAAAATTTGAAAACGGGCCACATTTGGCCCCCGGGCCTGACTTTATAATCTGTTTACAAATTTTGTGAGTGAGAGATCCTGGGCATATTTCCAGTCCTGGGTAATTTCCATTCTAGCCACGCCCATGAGAATTGCTATTATTTATTAGCTAGTTTTTCATTTTCCCCAGTAAATAATGAGAATAATAACAATAATTCATTTGGAACTATTTTCTGTTTAGGTAGTTTCTCTAACCAGTTAATTGCTTTATTCCAAAATGTTTCTGTCTTTGGGCACGCCAACCACGTATGCTCTAAAGTACCTTTACACCCACAGTTACGCCAGCATGCATCTGAGATTCCTCTGTTAATTTTGTCCAGTTTTGTAGGGTAGAAATGCCATCTGTGTACTGTCTTTAAAACTGTTTCCTATGCTTTCACTGAAATTGATCTATATAGATGCCCGGTCCAAATCCTTGCCAATAATCAGTTTGGTCTAATACAATTTAAATTTGGTTCTGAGACAATTTTAGACCCTAAACCTCTGGTAAATTCTTTATCTAAAATTCACTTATATATTATTGAAGATAACCCTTTGTTTATATTCTTATATTTTTCTACACAGTAATGTTCAAACTCTGTTAATAATCTCATGGGGCACTGGGTTTGGTATACTTTCATTGCAAAAATTTCTTTTTTTAAAATTGTAGCGAATTAGTTTTTATTACTCTTATTCTCTGTTCTAATTGATTGATTATTATTGGTTTCTCTGATTCAAATAAATCTCTGACTCTGTAGAGTTCAGTGGTACATGTAGATACAGTACAACATAAATACAACATAAATAAAATAAAGTTACTCACATATTTTACAACTGCCAGTCTTCCTTCTTGCACACATCCACTTGAGAATAATTAAAAATTAGATTTAAGTCCTGCAAACTGACATGGTACAAGAATACAAGGAAGGCAGGATCTAAACCTGGGGCACAGGAATTATTTTCCTCTGAAAGTATATTGGTACCATTACTTTTATTAGAAAATGGGGGCGGGAAGATGTTAAAGGTACTGTACATTTAAAGTCTACAAAAGAGCAACATATTTGTAAATGAAAAAAAAACATAATTTGAATTCCTTATCTTGAATTTTATAGAGATTGTAACTTCTAGTAACTTTGGATAAGTAATTACAGTCTTATTCACACATGTGAATAACCTGCTATCATTTCATTTTTTTCTCCAGCATTTTCTCCATATTTTACAATTTAAGAAACAAAACTAGCATCTAATTTTTTCAGGTGTTGTACTGTTGTAATTTCAAATTATGACCTATAAAAAATTCTGAAAGAGACACAGATTTCTGGGCGATTGCTACAGGTGTGATCTGGAGAGACTCGCTGCAATTGTCCACCGGTGACAGATTCTAGACTTCTGAAAAGGGAGCAATTCTAATTTTGTTTCACCAGATGTCCCTAGAGAGTTGATAAATGATTGATTTTATATTTGGCAGAGGCATGTGAAAAGGGCCTGGAAAACAGAAAAGGCTGAGATTGGCCAGAGAATAATGGCTGCATAGCTCAGTGAGTTAGGTATGAACCCAGAAAATGGGAGTTGGGTTTTCTACTGTGTCTCCCAAGGAACGAGGCAGCCTGCGTAGCCTTCAGCAAGCTGCACATTCTAAGGGTACACCTAGAAGAATCCCATGTTAAATCACTTCTAAGTATTATGTACCTAGAAAACCCTGGGCTTGATGGTGTCTAATTATTATTAATGCAGTGGCAGTATATGGCCTTGAATGGATAATGCTATGAGCAGGGCCGGTGCTAGGGTTTTCCGCGCCCTAGGCAAGGGGCAGGGTGGCAGGGCAGCGGTGGCAGGGGGGCCGGGGGGACGGCAGGGGGGTCGGGCGGCGGGGGACAGCAGGCTGGGCAGCGCCCCCTGTCCATTTTGGCGTGCTAGGCAACTGCCTAGTTCGCCTTAATGGACGCGCCGACCCTGGCTATGAGTATCTTCTGAACTTTACCTGTGCTTTATAAGAGATAGTAATCCAGTTACAGTTGATACAGGAAGAAAAGCTGACACATTTTGGTTTTCCTGTGGTCGGCTGACAATTTTAATTGATAATTAATCTTCTTATAACCAATATCTCACAGCTGCTGCCCAAGTAATTTAAGTCCATGTAAACTGCCACAGACCTTGTGTACACAGTGCTGCCAGGTTAAAATGTGAAAGCAATGTACATTGTGTATTCAAAATGATGGTGATGCTCCGTACTCAGCATTACTGACTATAAGATGCAGGACTCGCACTAGCTGTATTCAGACTGATGAAGCTGTTTGGATGAGCAGCGAAACGTTTCTGTCTCTCAAAAGAGAAGTCCAGTAGCCATGACTCAACTTCCAGATAAACTCACCTGGATGACTGAGAATCTTCACAGACATATCCGTACTTAGAGTAACAAATTACAATGTAATATAAGGAACATATCACCTGTGTAAATGGCATAAAGAGGACATGGTGAGAGGCCCAGTGCTGCAGCTGAACTGAAGGCAGTTGAGGCAAAAATAGAACAGCAATTATTGTGCCTGTATTCTACAGTAATATAACTATTTAAAGAGAGCTGGCAGGCAAAAACATAACAAAAATGAAAAAAGTGGAAGTGGACTTGTCAGAAGAAGCAGATTTGTCCACAAAAGCTCACATTACAATACAGTACTGTATAACCTTTAGTCTTTAAGGTGCCACAACGTTTTTGTCTTTATTTTTTTCATTTTTGTTTTGTTTTTGCCAGACATGCTAGCACAGACTAACGCAGCTACCTAAACGCTTCTAAAACTACAAATATGGTTTAAAAGCTTGCAATATCTCAGCTCATTATACACCAGATGTGCATTGTTTTGCACCTGGTCCCACACAATAATTTAATTCTTTCATTAAGGAGGTTAAGTATTTAACTGTTTCTAGGCATTTTAATTAAAAAGGTGCCTAGATGCCCTAAGCACATCCGATCTCGCCTGATTTCGGAAGCTAAGCAGGGTCGGCCCTGGTTAGTACTTGGATGGGAGACCACCAGGTAATACCAGTTACTGTAGGCGCCTGGAGTAGGAACTGGCAAACCACTCCGGTATTCCTGCCAAAAAACCTCCATGGACATGGGGTCACGAAGGGTCGGTCACGACTATAACAACACAACACACACACACACACATATGTGCTAAGTTATGATGCCTGTTTTTTATGGAGAAGAAAGCAACATGAAAATCTGAAGGTGGTGATTAGTAGCCTGCTGTCCACCAGAGGCCCCTCTAATCACAGTCGACTCTTGGCCATGAGAGGCCGTTGTAAGGCAGCAACCTTCCTGTGAAGGTGTGATGCCAAGCTAACCTTTTGCTGTTAATACGACCAGTCAGTGAAACTGATGGTCTAGTACAGGAATCTTTAGGAAGATGATCTGTCTGCCTGTAGCTCTTCACAGTCTTGTGCCTGTAAACAATTGCTGCCTCCACTTCCCACATCCTTTCCTTCTCTGGCCCCTTTCAGAGGATCATGCTGTTGGAAGGTGCCTATAAGGCCATCCATTCCAATCCCCTTCTTGATGCAAGACTCCAAATCAAAGTCTGTCTGACAGATTGTCTGATTTCCCCATGAATGCTTCCAGTTCAGCACCTGCTCGAGGAATTAGTTCTGTTGTCCTACTGTTCTAACGAACCTGGTTCAAATGCCCTAAGCACATCCAATCTTGCCTGATCTCGGAAGCTAAGCAGCGTCAGGCCTGGTTAGTACTTGGATGGGAGACCACCAGGGAATACCACGTGCTGTAGGCGTCTGGAGTAGGAACTGGCAAACCACTCCAGTAGTTCCTGCCAAGAATACTCCATGGACATGGGGTCACGAAGAGTCAGTCACCGACTGTAACGATGCAACACACACACAGGCATTTTAATTATATACTGTACAATACTTGCAATAATGGTGATTGTTAACTTTCTGAACACTAGATGTCACCATCCTTTAACCTTTCACTGTGTTGCTAAGCAAGATGTGCTGATGCCCTCTAAATAGCAACCATTACATCTGATTTAAAAAAAAAACACTTGTGAATAACGTGCTCAAATGCAACTAACTTGATAATTTTGGGCCATCAAGTCCATTCTGAGTTATGACAACGCTTTTCATGGTTTTCCGGGGAGATGATAGACACAAGTGGTTTACCATCCCTTTTTTCTGGTAGGCATCCTGGGACTGTGAGGTTTATCAAACGCCACACAGGCTGGCTTTACTCACAGGAGGCACAGCAGGGAATCGAACTCCCAAACTCTGGCTTCACAGCCAGATACCTAAAGCACTGAGCTGTCCAGCTAATCAAATGCAGCTAACAACCTGCCGCTAAAGTATATTGTTTGCTCTGATATTTAGCCTGTATATCACAAGACTTTGCAAGAAGTCAGAACATTACAGATAATTCCTGATAGAACGTGGAAGACCCAAGCCTTCTGATAATGTAGTGACGCACATGATAATATTGTTCACTCAAAATTGCATATTTTTAGCAGTCTTTTAAAATTATCCACCTAAATATCAAAAGGCCTTATAGAAGATGTAACGTCGCAATACATCTTCACGCTTAGGGCTTTCTATGCAACAATTATTGAACCCAATCTTATTGACAGCTGCATCTCCCCCGCAACCATCTTCTAAACAGTGCTTCAGAATTGGCGTTCATACTTCGCAGTAACTGGCAGGCGTATTTCCATTGGCCTGGCGCCGTATTTGTTACCCGCCTTCGAGTGGCAGCCAATAGGTCTCAGGCGCCCCTAGGAACCCGCCCTCTTACCTCCCTCGCCGCCCTTTCTATGGTTTCACCAGAAGCCCCTGTTGAGCTGGGGCGTCCAGCTGGCCTGTCACTCAACCTCTGTTTCTCGAATCAGGAGGCGCCCAAGACCGGTTCGTCAAGTCTGATTAGTCACGTTCGGTCGTCCGTCAAAGCTCGGGGCTTTAGTCGATTGGGCAACGTCCGCCGGGAGCAGTCAGGCCCCGCCTTCCCCCGTCCTGCGGTGGCTCCCAGCAAGGGAGGGCGACTCAGTCGGTCTGGGGCGGCCGCTGGACACGGAACTGGGTGCCCGCGCTCTGTTTTTCGGTGCTGCGGAGGGACGCTGGAGGGAGGGAGGGGGGGCGGCGTCGAGGCCGTTGCGGCCCAGCTCAGCTCGCCTTCTTTTCCCCCCTCGATGGGTCCCTCTCTTGCCTGGACGTTGCCTTAAAGGGCGTTCTTAGACCGCCCCCTTCCCACCACGGCCGCCCAACTCCTGAAGAAGGAAGGGTGCGTGAATATGAGCCGCCGTCCCCGGGTGGTCCGCGGGACCCGCCGCCGCTGCCGCCTCCCCTTCTTCGCCTCGTCGCCCTCCTTCTCTTGGAGGCAAGTCACGAAAAGCGGGCGGAGCGGTGAGTACGGCCGTCTCGAGCTCCTCCTGGGGGTAGTGGGGGGGGGCGAAGGAGGTGGAGGTGGAAGAGGGAGAAAGAGAGAGAGACAGAAAGAGGCTGGTCCCGGAGCCCTGAAGTAGTAGGAACTGGACGGAGAGGGTGGACAAGGAGGAAGGGAGGCAGGCAGGCAGGCAGGCATGGTGGAGGATTGGGAGCAGGGCTGGTGGTGGGGCCGGGGAGCTGGGAATAATTCTCCCGAGGCAGAGAGAAAATAAAATAAAATAAAAACCTCCCCCCCCCTTTTTTTTGTGCTGAGTGTTTCGGGCGAAGAGCGTGAGGCTGGGGGGTGACACACTCACACTCTCACACACACACACACGGGGCGAGGCGGGTGGGAGGCTTCTCCCCCCTCCAAAGTGCGCAGGGGAGGCGTATTGCGAAGAAAACATGTTTGTACGTAGGGAGCACCTGGAGGAATTCTTGTAGCCGTGACAGTGCTTGGTGTCGGTGTACTTTTGTCAGGAAGCCTTACTTTTTTTGGGGGGGGGGGAGGAATCTTTTCAACTTCCAGAAGGCCCTATAGTTAGCACGGCCAGAAACGTAGTATGGGGGGTGGGGGTGGTTGGAAGCAACTGTCCCAGACTCGTTCCACCCCCTCCCCCTTTCTCAGTCCTGGACGATGGCAACTGCCTTGTTCCTGGCAGGGGGAAGTGGTCAAAGATGGAGGAGTGTCTGGCCACCTGGCTGAGGGTGTAGGATAAAGAGGATGAAGTTTAAGGGGAGGGCTGGTGTCTTCCTCATCTTTATCTCCTCTTAAGAACACTGGGCCCAGCAGTTTTGTGAATAATGAACTACCTCTCTGAACAAAGCATGTTTAAATGTTGTTTATATACTGACATTTGAAGGTGCAGCTGAGAATATCAAGTGCCATTTAATCTCTCAACCTTCTGACTTGCAGTTTTCTAAGGGATAGCCCTGCTAGTCTGTGCAAGTATATCAGACAAGAAACAAAACAAAACAAAAGAAGACAAAATGTGGCAGTTTAAAGATAATCTTCTGTATTTTATTTTCAGTTTTTTTTGCCAAGTCCGCTTTCTCAGGCATAAGAGTGAGATTTCGTTGTAAACATTTATATATGGCCCCAAGATAAAAAGAGACAGAGGCTAGTTACAGATTGTATTTTTTGTGACAATGTGGCATTTCACACTTAGTAATGACTTAAGACCCTGCTTGATAGTCAGGGTTTTTTCTTTTGAAACTTTATTCTGTAAAAAAGTTGACAGTGGGTGGTGGGTAGTGGAACCACAGGTTATTGCTGATAATGAAAGAAACAGCATAATTAGTGTGGCATTAAATATCTGGTTATGAGTTAATAATCCCTGATTTGATCTTTAAAACATTTTCTTTAAAAGTAGCCATGGTTACTTGGAAAGGAACCTGGCCTATAGAAAATAAAAGCAGATAATAACAGAGTTATTGTAGTATTTTACATTAAGTAATGATTTCAAAATGCCATATGAGCTCTCACACAAGGTGCAACTTTTAACTACTTACCAACCACTGTCCCTTTATCTTGAGGCCATGTATAAATTTTTACCGTATCTGAGGAAGTGGACTTGATCCACATAAGCTCAAATTAAAACATAGCAGTTAGTCTCTCTGTGTGTTGCATCGTTACAGTCGTGACCGACTCTTCATGACCCCATGTCCATGGAGTTTTCTTGGCAGGAATACTGGAGAGGTTTGCCAGTTCCTACTCCAGGCACCTACAGCACCTGGTATTCCATGGTGGTCTCCTATCTAAGTACTAACCAGGGCCGACCCTTCTTAGCTTCCGAAATCAGGCAAGATCGGATGTGCTTAGTGCATCTAGGCAGCACAGTTAGTCTCTAAGGTGCCCCAGTGTTTTTGGCTTCTTTATTATTGTTTTTTTTTCTTTTGCCTTTGTTTCTTATCTAACCTCACTTGGGAATAGATACTTCATTCAGAAGGATTAGGTCTCATTGGCGATGACTGCCTTTGTTAATATATTATCTTCCTTTGGGTTCCATATGGTTTTGTTTTGAACATTTCTTTTGAAATTATTTAGTGGAAGAACTCAGTACAAAACATTACAGTATAGTTGTCTTTTGAATTTTTTGGCACTTAATTCTTATAAACTCAATTCTTATGAACTGTTGTCTTTAATATCCTAATAGTGTTTCTATAATTTTTGAAAAATTCATTTAGTCAAATTAATATTCCAACTTTTGGTAAAAACATACAATTCACTATTAACATTTTAAAATAAACTTATTTTTATGATGTATTCTGAATTCCGGTTCCGCTTTGATATGTAGATACAGTATAAATAAGACTGCCATTTTACAACCTGTGATAAGACTTTTATTGGAATACTTTTTGCATTCGTGAACGTATCATAAATACTTTCACTGTTTGGGCTTGGCATGGAAGTGTGAACATTGTATAAAGGTGAATAAAATATGGCCATAAATATGGCCATTCAAATGAATTGACAGCCATGAATACACTTTTAACCCAGTATGAGCTACCTTTCCTTTGGAATTTAAAAAACTGCCATATTTTTCACTCTATAAGATGCACTTTTCCCACCCCCAAAAGTAAGGGGAAATGTGCGTCTTATAGAGTGAATATAGTAGTCCCTGCTACTGATACAGCATAGATTTTCCTTTAGAGAGAAGTTACCTGCACCAAGCCTCTCCCGTCCCTTGCTACAGGGTTGATTCCCCAGTTCCAATCACTTCATTTGCAAAGAGGCTTCCTCCACGGAGGCTCTCTCAACCCTTCTGAAGCCTGGATTCCCCAGTCCCAACCACCTTGTTTACAAGCCTTCCTTTTGCAGCTTGCATTCTACAGTTCCAGTCACCTTGCTTGCAAGCTTCCCCTTTTGCATCTTAGGAATAGGAATAGGAATAGGTCTTTATTTCAGTCACTGACCAGATAAAATACAAAATACATTCCACATAAAACCAAAATAAAAGCGTACAAAAACAATAAAAGCATGCACACAAGAACAAGCATAATACAATGGCATACCCTTTGTATAAAAGCCAGAACAGGTAAAATCTTCCCAGCCCAGTAGGCCCAATAACAGAGTAATCAATCAATAGGTCTTGCATTCCACAGTTCCAATCACCTCGTTTGCAAGCTTCCCCTTTTCCAGCTTGCACTCCACAGTTCCAATCACCTTGTTTGCAAGTCTCCCCTTTTGCAGCCTGGATTCCCTGGCCATGAAACATTAGGCTAAACATTTTTTCTTGTTTTTCTCTTCTAAAAACTAGGTGTGTCTTATGGTCAGGAGCGTCTTATAGAGCGAAAAATACGGGTACACACAGTATCAGCTTTGCTACAGTATTTAAAGTACAGTACTTACCATAAGGTGTATTGTTTTTTCAGAGGGTGTATTACTTATCTAAGCAGTTTGTAGGAATAAAGGTAAAGGTAAAGTTTCCCCCCGCACATGCGTGCTAGTCGTGTCCGACTCTAGGGGCATTGCTCATCTCCATTTTCAAGCCACATTGCAGGCATGGCTGCAAGGAAATACTGTTTTACCTGCCCGCTTTTAACAGCGGTACCTATTTATCTACTTGCATTTACATGTTTTTGAACTGCTAGGTTGGCAGGAACTGGGGTTATCAGCTGGAGCTTGCTCCGCTATGTGGCACCTGGGATTTGAACAGCCAAGCTGCTGATTTTGCAGCCGACAGTTTTCAGAGCCTTAGTCCACTGAGCCACCACACCCCTTCTAGTAGAGGAATACCTCCCTTTTATATAGAGACAAATGATAGGGAATATAAGAATAGACAATTTCATTTAGCATTTGAGTGTTTTTGTTAGTTGTTTATTTGTTCCATACAAAATAAGCATGGCTGAAGCATAGTCATGAGGCACTGTACAAAGATTATTATTATTATTATTATTATTATTATTATTATTATTATTATTATTATTATTA
>JAHTLZ010000129.1:49939827-49963791 GCA_023846285.1 Phrynocephalus versicolor
TATTATTATTATTATTATTATTATTATTATTATTATTATTATTATTAGTAACAACAACAACAACAATAATAACAATAATAACAACAATAATAAATGATTATGCCATCAAGTTAATTCCAACTTCTTTTACTGGGTTTTCTTGGTACCAGAATACAAATAAATGATTACCATTCCTCTTTCTTCTGGGAACACTCTGCGACTGTGCAGCTTGCCCACAACCACACAGGCTGGCTGTCTTTTTAAATTATGTTCAGTGCATACACATGTACTGTATGAGAATGCTAGGAGTTACATTTCACCACATGAAGGATGCTAGTGCAGGGGATTAATGATGTGAATCAATGGCAGCCTGACTTCACGCTTATATGATTTTATGTTTAAATTGATTTTTGAAGTAGTGTAAATCCTACAGAGTCTATTGAAATATTATAAATTTACAGTGTATCAGTGCATACATGAAACTTTTTTCATAAGTAATATGTATGAATCTTTATTATTCCATTTCACTGACGTGTGTACGAATAGCACCTAGAAACAAACCTTTGATTCTAATTCAATATGTCTAGTCAAGCATTGTCTCTCATAGTGGGCATCCAGATGCTGCTTTGAAGCCCACAAAAAGAGCACAATGGTGTGGTATTCAGTTACCCATAACACAATGGTAATTAGCTCCTGTTTGTCTATCACTAGAATCTAGAAGGCTATTGTCTTTTGTTGGGCTTTTTGGAGCTAGTTTCATTCATGTCCATATAGGTAAATAAATTGTTTACCTAAGAACATAAGAAGAGCCATGCTGGATCAGGCCAAAGGCCCATCTAGTCTAGCTTCCTGTATCTCATAGTGGCCCCACCAAATGCCTCTGGGAGCACACATGACTAGATATCTGTCTCCCGATAACACACCTCTGCACCTGGCCCTTGATATACCCTGGTTTTAAGCCTGGAGATTACACATCTCCATCATGGTTTGTAACCTGTGATGGACTTTTCCTCCAGGAATTTGTCCATTCACCTTTTGAAGGTATCCAGGGCAGATGCCATCACCACATCCTGTGGCAGGGAATTCCACAGACTAACAGCACGCTGGGTAAATATATATATATATTGTCTGTTCTCACTCTCCCAACCCTCAGTTTGAGTGGATGTCCACTCAAACTGAAAGAATTAAATTAATTCTGGTATTCTGTGAGAGGGAGAAAAGCTTCTGTCTATCCGCTTTATTCATGCCCTGCATAATTTTGTACGTCTCAGTCATATCCCCCCTCAGGCACCTTTTTTCCAAACTAAAGAGCCCCAAATGTTTTAGCCTTTCCTCATAAGGGAGGTCTCCTAGCCCAGTAATCATTTTAGTCGCTCTCTTCTCCACTTTTTCCAGTTCTACTATGTCTTTTTTGAGATGTGGTGACCAGAATTGTACACAATACTCCAGGTGCGGCCTTACTATCATTTTGTACAATGGCATTATACTGTGGGCTGTTTTATTTTCATCCCCATTTTTATAATCCCTATCATGGAATTGGCCTTCTTCACTGCTGCCATACACTGGGTAGACACTTGCATTGAGCTGTCCACCAGCACAGCAAGATCTCTTTCCTGATCTGTCACAGATACCTCAGAGCCCATGAGTTGATAGGCAAAGTTTTGATATTTTTTTTACCCCACTATGCATTACTCTACATTTTCCTACATTGAAACACATTTGCCATTTCGCAGTCCATTCCCCCAGTTTGGAGAGATCCTTGTGGAGCTCTTCACAATCTTCTCTGGTTTATACCACATGGAAAAGTTTTGTGTCATCTGCAAACTTGGCCCTCTCACTGCTTATCCCTGTCTCCAGGTCATTTATGAACAGATTGAAAAGCAATCTGTTGACACCTACTCTTTGTTTCCTGGATCTCAACCAGTTCTCAATCCTTAAGAGGACCTCTGATACCCTGACTGTGCAATTTTCTCAACAGTCTTTGGTGAGGGACTGTTAAAAGCCTTCTGAAAATCAAGATAGACAATATCCACCAGTTCACCCGAATCCACATGCCTATTGACCTTTTCAAAGAATTCTAAAAGGGTTGTCAGGCAAGACCTACCGTTACAGAAGCCATGCTGATTTTCCCTCAGCAAGGTTTGTTCTTATATATGTTTTAAGATTTTCTCTTGGATGAGGCTTTTCATCATCTTCCCTGGGTCAGACGTAAGGCTAACCGGCCTGTGGTTTCCTGGGTCCCCCCCTTCCTTTTTTAAAAATTGGTGTGACATCTGGTATCCTCCAGTCTTCCGGCACTGTGGCCGTTTTAAGATACAAGTTGCATATTACCATTAAGAGGTCCGCAATTTCATTTCTCAGTTCCTTAATAACCCTTGAGTGGATGCCATCTGGGCCCGGTGACTTGTTGATCTTCAACTTATCAATTAAACCTAAAACATCCTCTCTTTTAACCTGTATTTGATTTAATTCTTTAGTCAAGAGGGGCCATTCGGGCAGAGGAATCTGCCCAAGGTCTTTCGTCGTGAAGACAGATGCAAAGAACTCATTTAATTTCTCTGCACTCTGTTTGATAGTGCAGTGGTGTCTAACCTTCAACACTTCAGATGTTTTGGACCACAACTCCCACAGTCCTTTGTCATTGGCAATCTAGGCTCGGAATTCATCTGGAGTTCTGAAGGTTCACCACCACTGTGATAGTGCATCTATGGTAATAGTTAAAATAGCTCAAATATATATCCATGTTACTGTAATTTGTTCTTGGTCACTTATGTGCTCACACTTGTAGTCAAGAGTCCTTGCATTGTCTGATGTATCATCCCTTCCATTTTGTGTGTTGAAAAAGCATAATGCCAGCTTATGTTTGATACCCATTGTACATTTTTTGTTGAAATGGATGAACAATAGTTCTGTAGCTGGATTGTTTCTCACTAACTCAGTGGTTCCCAACCTGGGGGTTGGGACCACTTTGGGGGGTCGAATGACTATTTCACAGGGGTTGCCATGAGCCAGTGAAGAAAAAACGCACAAACGGCTTGTGTCTGGAAGAGGAAGTGGGGGGTGGGGAAAGAGTGAGTTACAGCTTGATAGGTTGGAGGAGATGTCAATCAATGGCACTAGAGGCTGCAGTTGGCTGAGGTTGCCCGTGGAGGGAAGTTCTCTATGGCACCTGTGGCAGTAGCATGCCAAAGGGGGCCTGTGGCCTCTTCCAAGCAGGGCAGCATGAGGAACTGTATTAAAGGGCCGTGGCATTAGGATGGTTGTGAACCACTGCACTAATTGTTCAGTTTAAAGGTGAAAGAGCTGTATGATCTGAAGAGTAACCAGAGCATAAAATTGTACGCTTAATTTTCAAAATACACGACCACCTCTGGAAAAATACTGTAAGAATTATTCAGTTTGTTGGCTGTTTCTTGGACTTTTGAACATTAACGTTGTTAAAAAGCTGTAGATAGGTGTAAATCTATCACCAGCAATTCTGAGATCATTAACTACATGGACTTCCATAAAACTAAGCTTTGTCAGTGATAGAATATTGTGATATTACTCCCTTTTTTGTAGGGAAAGCTTCAGATTGTTTAATCCTTGTACACAAAAATGGTTTGAAAAGTTCTTTGGACTTAGTCTACTTTGACAGTGCAGTGTCAACTGACTTTAATTAACCTATGTTGTTTTTTTCCATTAAAAATCTTTCATCACAAGTACAGTTACTCACCTATGATTAAACAGTATAAAGAAGTTATGTATTCAGTTTTATGGATTTTTGCTCCTGCAAATGGTTGATGTGCTGCAGATTGTTGAAGTGTTTGATTATAGCAGGGGTGCCCAAACTTTTTATAAGGAGGGCCAGATTTGGTGGCTGAGAATGTATCAGGGGCCGGTTGCTCCCCGACCCTGCCACCGCACTGCAGGCCCCACCCACTGACCCATAAGCCCCACCCACTGACCCCTTGCAACCCCACCTGCAGGAAGGAAGACGGGACCAAGGGAGGGAGGGAGGGATGTGGGGAACAAGGAAGGGAGGTGGGGACCAAGGGAGGGAGGAAAGAAGGAAGGTGGGGACCAAAGGAAGCACAGGGAGCTGTGGCCACAGGTCGCCCCTTGGAAGAAGCGACCTGTGCGACCTTGCACCCCCCAAGCTCCCCAGCGGTGGCAACGGCTCACCCGCCAATCCACCCCAAAGCTCCTTGGCGGTGGCAGAGGCCCGCTGGCCTGCCCACCCCCACACATTCCCCTGTGGTGCCGGTTCCGGCAGACCGCCCATCCACCCAGCCGCCCAAGCTTCCCAGCGGTGCTGGTGGCATGGCCCGCCTGATCACTGCCCTGCGCGTGCGCCCAACCTCACAATGTTCCTGCCTATGCTGGTGGCGGCGGCCCGCCTGGGTGCTGCTCTGCGCGCACGCCTAGCTTCACAAGGTTCCTGGTGATGGCGGCCTGCCCGTGTGCCCAGCCTCACATGGTTGCCGGCGGTGCCGGTGGCAGCAGCCTGCACGATGGCTGGCCGCCCAGCCCCTCAAGCTTCCCGGCGGTGTCAGAGTTGGCGGAAGATTTTTTTAAAAAAAATAATGGGGCAAAGGAGGGGGGGAGGGGTGGGCCAGCCAGCCGCGGGCCACTCAGAATGGCCTGACGGGCCGGATTTGCCCCACGGGCCGAACTTTGGGCAAGCCTGGATTATAGCATATGTTAAAAATGTCCTTGTTTGCACGTCATTGTAGCTATAATATAATGGTGCAAAAATGGTGTAAACACCAAGATAATTTGAAAAATAAAAGCTGCCAATGGTTGTTCCTTGTTAGTGACAAGCAATTTGTGTAATTTTTTTACCCACAGAATTAAAAAGGCTTCTGATACTACTTCTCTTTTCAAATCTTCTGTATTGTCTCTGTCATTATATGTTAATGGGCACCAGTACAAATCAATAATCTACATGTTAGATAAAAATAAATGATTTTTAAAAATATATTTTAATCACAATTAAAATTTAAAAGTCAATTTTTATTTAAATCTTCAAAAATCATGTTTTTCTTTTTAAAAATTAAATGGTGGTTTATATTGATTCAAAATCATCCTGACACTCTACAAGGCAGTTCTAAAAATGGGGGCAGCCCAAACAGTGACATATAACTTTGAAAATGGACTTTGGACTAGTACCAAATTTGGCACAGGTATTATAGACAGGCTACTCTTGTACTGTGCCAAATTTGGGGAGTTTTGGCAAAGGTTTATGATTTTAAAAAATACTGTTCCTCCATGAAGCTTTAAGAAACTCTTATGTATCCCCAGATTAAAAACATCATCTCTCAATTTTATTTATTTTTCTTATTTAAAACATTTATGCTGTGCAGCCTGCATACTGTAATTAAAAACTGTAAACCGCCCAGAGACTACTTGAAGTGGTATGGGACAGTATATAAGCATAACGCTGCTTTATTTATATCTCACTTTATTTCTTGAAAAGTCCCAAGTTTGACTGCCCATCTGACTAGGTCCTCACAGATCATGCACCTAAAAATATTAACACCTTGAAAGGCATGAAGAACAAAAACCAGAAGCCGGGACTTCTCTGTTATGGTACCTTTCCTGTGGAATGCACTGCTACAGGAGTTACACCAGGTACTGTACACTCCCTCCATGCATTTAACACCCCTCCCCACTAAAACCAGAGCTTTTAAAAGAAAGCCTCTCATCTTTGCTGCCACCACTCAATTTTCCCAGCAGTTTTATCTTTTCTCATCAGTTCTGACTTTTCATTATAAGTGTGTGATAGGATAGCCTCAGTTTATTTTTTCTCTAGTTAGAAAATTATCAGCGGCTTATCTTTAAGCAGCAGGTTAACACAGCAGAAAGACGTGGAATAAAGTGTAGTTAAATTGATATAAGCATATAGCAGAACTTAGAAAAAACACAGAGAATGACAAATCATGGATTAGAGTAAAACTCTTATATTCCATATATACATCAAAATATACAAACAACAAAATACCAAGCCATATATACAAGTAACAGAGTGTGGGGTACTGTCTCTCACCATAGACAGACCCAGTCTGACATGATACAAGCTAGTGCTTATTTACAGTTACAGACCCCATCAGATATGAGTCATCACTTATCTCAATCTGATGCAACCATGATGTTATAAACTATTCCATCTGTGCTTAATCACATAACATGCTGGTGATTACTAATCCCTTGCACTTGTGGATAACATCATGAGACTGGAGATTTAACTGCCTCCATTTTACAATTCTCTTTTCCATCTGTTAAATATACATTACATATATTTGTCAACTTTTACATATTGTGACAAAAATACTTTTGACTTGATTGAACAAACATGTTTCTCTTTTCCTGCCCGTCTGTGGTATTGGTAAGCACTCATCCAATATCACATCTCAAATTAGTTGATTTTTGTCCTTTCACGTGGTATGGATAATTTTGGCCTTTGTTTCCAGTGACAATCTTTGCTAATTCACAGCTCTTTCTTTTTAAAATTTCAAAATATAAGGGGATACCATTTGGAAAATGTGCACAGAACATGTAGAGCTTTTGGTCCAATACAGTTTTTCCTCCTCAGGTTGCCTACCCCAAGGAAAGGGTTTGGTCACTCGAAAGGGAGAACAAGGGATAGGGATGCAAAATGTACTGGATGGGGTCACCCTCCAATTGAAAAAAGAGGTGTGTAGCCTGGGGTGCTCTTGGACTCATCCTTGAGCCTGGATGCCCAGTTCATGGCTGCGGCCAGGAGCGCATTTGCACAATTAAGGCTAGTATGCGGGTTATGGCCATTTCTTGAGAAACCAGCTATGGCCAGGGTGACACATGCTCTAGTGCAGTGGTGGTGAACCTTTGGCACTCCAGATGTTTTGGACCACAACTCCCAGAATTGCAAGCCTAGATTGCCAGTGACAAAGAACTGTGGGAGTTGTGGTCCAGAACATCTGGAGTGCTGAAGGTTCACCACCACTGCTCTAGTCACATCCCAGGTAAACTACTATAGTATGCTCTCTGTGGGACTACTGATGAAAAGTCTCAGGAAACTTCAACAGGTGCAAAATGCAGCAGCCAGATTGCTGACTGTGGCGGGGTACGGAGATCATATTACTGTACATCCCTATTAAAGCAGCTCTACTGGCTACCAATCAGCTGTCGGGCACAATTCAAAGTGCTGACCTTAACCTACAAAGCACTGTACGACCTGGGTCCTAGCTACTTCAAAGATCGAATTTCACAGTATGAACTGACTCGGGTGTTAAGGTCATCAGGAGAGGCCTTTCCATCCCTCCACCCTCACAGGTATGTCTTATGGGAACACATGAAAGGGCCTTCTCGGCTGCTGCGCCCAGACTCTGGAACTCCGTCCCACTAGAGGCCAGGACTGCCCCATCTCTGCTGTCTTTCTGGAAACAGGCAAAGATCTTTCTCTTCAGGCAAGCTTTTTCTGAATGATGGACTGCCTATTATGTGTCTTCTATATGAATCTATATGATCACATAGACTTTGTGCTTATAACCACTTAGAACCTTGTGTAATTGCATTGACACTATGCTTTCAATGATACTTTCCATTATTCATAACTTTTACATGGAATGTTACTCTGTTTTTAACTACTTGCGTTCTCTTGTAGCTGTAACCTGCATAATTAAAGTGTAAACCACCCAGAGACTACTTGAAGTGGTACCGGGCTGTATATAAGCAGAACACTTTGCTTTTAATGTAATGTTGTCTTTTAGTGCTGTAAGATGTCCCTCAATTCCCTGTTCTCAATACTCGAACAGGTCTTAATTGTACTGTATATTGTCCTCATTACTGAAAGCCATCCTGGGGCCTTTTCCAAAGAAAAAGGTGGGATAAAAGTACTCTAAAATAAATATAAATAAATAGAAATTGGAACATAGCTTTTTATTCTGCATTCTTTGGAACAGTCATGTCAGTATTACTTTACTAAAGAGTGAAATAATGTGTATGTGTCTCCATTTTCTGTATTGCACTTCTTCACACCTTTGCTTCACCATTTTATTTGGGCCAAAAACAACCCTTCAAAATATTTTGCCACTGAGGGACTACAGCCACATTCCAGCTGTTCTCACTTCTTTCCTCTCTCAGCAACCATAGTGCAGATCATATGCTCATCTTCTGAGATCCCCTATCAGTGAGTAATTCTGTATGAGGGAAGTTTCTGTTGGAAATACTTGAACATCTGTTTTAGAAAGCCAGGAAATTAAGTTCTTTTAAAAATTCAGTATATGAATATGGGATATTGTGCTTCTGTATTCATAATTCATACCAGGATTATGGTCCAGAATTGCTGCACAATACTGTATTTTGTATCGCCTGCAGGAAAAAGAACAAACTGTACATAGAAAAAGGGTAGTCTGGATGTTGACAACACCAATGGCACAGTCAGGATGGTCTAAGATACCCTCTGGTGCTCACTACCATTCACATGTGTTTTGTGTTTGGGTGAAAAGTGATGAATGGATCAAACAAATAATAAATGTTGGGGGTTTCCATTGCTTGGTGTCACTTTGTGAATGGGAATTTTTAAAAAATTAAAACTAGCATCATTTATGTAGTTTATTTCCACTTTAAAATATATTTCATATCTGGCTAAGTTTATATAATACAACCCACCAACTCTGAAATTGATCCAAGACAGCTGCAGGAAAATAAGGATAGTCCATTGATTGTGTGTGTGTGTGTGTGTGTGTGTGTATATATATGTGTATATATATATATATGCTGGACATGGTATGAATGTGCTGTATTAGCTCTTTGGGATGATGGTCATGGATGAGAGAATATGGTGATCAGGTATTGCTGAATAACTGATAGAGATAACTCTTTTTTATTTCTTTTCCCACTAAATCACATCTTGCTGATTTGGAGGCATAGGGCTAAGCTGAACAGGTGGACAGATGGGTATATTGTGAGAGGAATGTAATGTGTGAAGGGAGACAAAGTGAAAATGTGCCTGCAGAAAATTAGCTGAAGTGGAACTTGTTTTGCAATTTTAGTTTTCTTTGTTCAAACTCAATTTCTATCTTATACTCCTTGCACTTTATGGTCTTAGGCAAATAATTTCTATCTTGGTTTCACTAGCTTATCCTCTTGTTGAAAAGAAATATGCTGAAAAAGCAGATATGAGAGGAAGTGGGTCTTTTGGAGTTTAGACTCTCTTCGTTGTATTCTGTCTAGTCCAGCATTGTGTTTTCTATAGTAATCTACTAGATGCCGCTGGAAAATCAGTGAAATTAGCAGTTTGTCTGCACTGTACTGTCTCGAGTCATGAAAAAGCTGTTTAGTTGTCATGATTGATAGGCTTTATTACTCCTAAGCAAGCTGGTCCCTGTAGGCCAAAGCACCTATAGCACTTGTTCCCAACCTGGTGGGGGGGGGACCTCTTTGGGGGTCAAACGACCATTTCACAGGGGTCGCCATGAGCCAGTGAAGAAAAAGGCACAAACAGCTTGGGTCTGGAGGAGAAGGGGGGTAGAGTGAATTACAGCTTGATAGGTTGGAGGGGATGTCAAGTCAATGGCACCGGAGGTTGCAATTGGCTGAGGGTGCCTGTAGACTAGAGGGAAGTTCTCTATGGCACCTGCAGCAGTGGCCTGCCAAAGGGGGCTTGTGGCCTCTTCCAAGCAGGGCAAGGGGTCACCACAACATGAGGAACTGTATTAAAGGATTGTGGCATTAGGAAGGTTGAGAACCACTGACCTATAGCAACAGGCAGAGATCTAACAGATATAGTACTACCAAATGAGTCAGGTAAGCCAAGTGGGAGATCAGAACCCAAAGTCCATTAAAATGTAGAATTCAAGCCAGGCTAGTAGTGTCAGAAAACAAATGGAGAGGATCCAAGAAGGATCAGCAAGTAATACAAAAGGTTAACATAGTAAGGAGTTAATAGCAGATGTCAGGCTGCAAGGCATGCAGTGTCTGGAACAAGAAGAAGCAGTTGTCTCTCAATGAAGTCATATCACAGCATGGTTCATATAGCTCAGGAGTGGGGAACCTTCAGCCCTCCAGATGTTTTGGATTGCAACTCACATAATTCTGAGCATATATCACCAATCATAAAGGACTGTGGGAGTTGTAGTCCATAACATCTGGACTGTTATTGCCTCATCCAGAGTTAAGCTTAAGGCTTCTAGCTTAGGAAGGCAGTTGGCTGTACAATTCAGTCTGCTGGTCTCATAGTTCCCTTACTCTTGGGGAAGCGTTTTCTCCTGAGTCTTTTCCTGCACCCAGTTACTTTACTACAGGATGTCTGTGAAGATTCTCAGTCATCCAGGTGAGGTTATCTGGAAGATGAATCATGGAAACTGGACTTCTTTTCTTTCCAAAACTTTTTGCTACTCATCCAAGCAGCTTGGTCACTCTGGCTACTAATGATTTGCCGAAGTAATCAGTTTTTTTAGTAGCTGTCAACACTAAACAGCCTTGTGAGTCATTTCCAAGCACAAGGGTTGAGCAAAATTCATGTATTTTTTCAGAAAATCTGTAATTAATGGTATAATGGAAGAATCTTACATAGGGCTGTATAGTGTACCACCCTAATATATATGTTTATGAAGTGGTACATTTCTAAAATGCCAGTGCTTTGCATGTTGAATACTAGCTGTAGAAGGTGTAGTACAGTGGTACCCCAGTGTAAGAACACCTCAGTTAATTACATTTTCGGTTCACAAAAGGAAATCCATTCAAAATAATACCTCTGTTTATGATTTCCTCCCGAAAAACCTCAGTTTATGACCCCCCCAGAACTTCCTTCCCCAGGATGCTTTGCACCACCTGTGTTTGTGCTCCAGCGCCGAGCCTTGTGTTTGCTACAACCATTAACGACACAGAGACACCTGAACTTGTGGGCAAATTGTGGAGGCCACAGCTTTATTGACTAGGTGACAACCTGCAGTACTCTGCCCAGGCATTGGGTCGGATCCAACACTATCAGGGGACCCGCCTGTCCCCCGATGCTCCTGGTGGCGCCCCCCACAGGTGGCGGCACCCTTGATTCTCAGCTTCTGGAAACCCCCGTGGGCACAGGCTCGTCGAGACTTCCTTCGCCGAGCTGAGCGGAGAGGCCGTCTGTTGTCCCACCCGAGCCAGGACACTCGCGGCTCCCTCTTGGGTCCACTGTTGCCACCTGTTGCTTCTGAGCCAGGCAGGCTCCGTCCGGCGGCCACCTCAGCCTGGATCCGGTCCCAATGCCACCAAACCGCCAAACCGCCCAAGCTGTGACAAGACACAACAAGCACCTTTTAAGTTACATAAACAACCTAATACATAGCTTCCTGGGTGTGGGTGGGTGGGTAGCAACGGGGAAGCCGGCACCGAATGGTGGGCGTCCAGGGAAGGAGGCCCCTTTTAAGGGGCTGGCGCCGTCGGCGGCTTTGCGCCTCCGCGGGCCGGCCAGTACCCGGATGCCCACGGCCGCAAAGCACGCCGGGCACCCAGAGTTGGCTCTGACGCCCAGCGCGGCGTTTGGGCGCGCTGGGCCGGCGCCATCTTTGTAGCTCCATGTGGACCGGCCGGGCCGCGGGCCACAACGCCAGACCCGGTAAGTCGGGTCTGTGTTTTCCAGTTTACAAATTTCTGCATTACAAAATATCCTGGAGGATGCATTAACTATGTGAACCAGGGTACCACTGTATATGCCTATTGTTTTGCCATAGTGTTTCATGTATTTGTGCCTTATTTTTCTGATACAAAAGCATCCCTTATAGATATTTTTAGATGTTTTTTCAGTCTCTTTGTCCAGATTATTACTACACCTTTAATAATTTGTTCAGTCCTCTATCATTTAGGAGTTCATTTTCAGGTACTGAAGGTGTCTGAAGATTATTGAATGTAGAGTCAGTCTGGAACAGGAGATTCTAAACATTAAATGTTAAAGCTTTAAAGCAAGAAATGAAAATTGATATCCAGAAAAAAATGGTTAAAAACCCATTGCAATATTCAATTATTAGCTAGGGGTAACTGATAATGTTAACAGGTGGGAAAATAAAAAGGAAGGTAATTGAGAAATTGGCCTTCGTTTCACGTGATAGCGCCTAGTGTCAGTTTGCCGGCAGTTCTATCGGGTAAGGACCACACCATTCTCTTCTCCAAACAAATCTCACTAAGTAGCAATTAGTAATCAGAGACTCATGACCTCACATCTATCTATAAGATAGATAGGTCTCTTCACCTTCTCATCTATATCAGATGTTGTAAGCCAAACATAACACCTTCAACCCAGTTAGTAAATAATTAGCAAACAGTAGTAGATCTTAGTAATGAGCTCTTGGTGGATGATACAAATTGTTTGCCATTTCATTCAATGTAGAAGGTTTGTAAAAAGTAGGTGTGGTTTGCCATATGCAGCTAACTAGTGTATATTTTGTGTAGAGTGTTTTCTGCAAAATGGACTCTGCTGTTCAGCCAAAAATAAACAGCTGTACAGTGTTTTCTTGAAATTCAATTTAGTCCGTCCAAATCAAAAAGATTACTTACTGTGTGCAAAGATGAATACTGTATATTCAACCTTGCCTCCGTTATGTTATAGAAGCTTAAAAATATTAATAAAGTACTGCACTATCTGAGCAATTACATTTTTAAAAAAATTCAATTGCAGAATGGTAATGGATTTGGTAGTTATAGCAGAAATCAGTGTTCCTGTTGCAGGGAAGCGGATATTGTATAGGTGCTTGAGTTCAGCTTGAAATTCATGTAATTTCTGCTTTCTAGATCAGAGCATCAGAAATGAGCCTGTCCTTGGTTGGTGTTATGTTTCCTACATGTTGTAATGTATGTGACTTAGATTCAGGCCATCTTTAAGGCCATATTCTTCCATATAAGCATACTCACATTTGCAGTTCTGTTGGAAAGAGACGTCTTACAGTCTTACCTCTGTTGAGGTTCATTTGGTTACGACTCAAGTAAGAAACTTCTCCATGGTTGCTTTCAGACTCTCTTGCTCGTAGCCAAGAATGCCTAAGCTTGCCCTTCCTTGCTGTCCTTCTCCCAACAGAAACCTTTTTATTCAGGCAAGTCTTTGATAATTAACAGCCTGAAATCATAAGGTTTCAGCTCGTGTGCAATTTCCCCCTCTTTTTAAGGAAAATGTGTATTAGCATTTTAATTACAAGATTTTAAACTGTCCACCCCCACAAAAATCCAGCTTCTCCCTTTTCTGGAAGCTGCTTGTCTTGGAGAAGTCAGGTCACAAGGGTGTTTCCTTTAAACCATCTATATACTTACTGTAATATAGTCTCTGGTTCCAGATAATAGCCAGTCCTGCTAATACATCCTGGGAAGGTGTATTCGTGTGCGTGTGTTTTTAAATTTTCCCTTATTTTGATTTGAAGTAGTGGATAAGTGAAACAGCAGGTACTGTTCCTGTGGCTACGGCAGTCTTACTCTACTGGGGGTCAGTGGCCATCAAGTAAAGGAAGCTGCGAGTCAAAAACATTAGGAAATTACTGTCTTACTGCAAGCTGAATGCAAACCTGGGATGGATTTTTGTGCTCCCAGAAACCACCCACTCTCCATTGACTACCCCCAACGTAGAATTACTGTTTTATTACTTATTGTTTAGATTGAAATGAGAGGAATTTAAGGGAGGAAAATGTTTCAAATATGTATCCTTTGTTTTTAGTATCCATCCAGAGAGAAGAAAAACAGGTTGAGCACCTAGGATGTGACAGAGCCTCTCTTCTTTGAAGCAACTATTTTGTTGTCAAGATGGATCGGAGTAAACGGAACTCAATAGCAGGATTTCCACCACGCTTGGATCGTGTTGAAGACTTTGATGGGGGTGGCGGAGGTGATGGGAGTGTGTCCCAGATGGGAAGAGTTTGGACTTCTTCATACAAGGCCTTAATAAGTGCCTTTTCAAGACTTACACGGCTCGATGATTTTACCCGTGAAAAAATAGGATCTGGTTTCTTCTCAGAGGTGTTCAAGGTAGGCCGATAATTTTCTCATCTTCCTAATTGCCATGTAGTAATTATAGGAAAGTACTAAATGAATGTTGTACTACTGTTTGCTTTGTGGAATTTTTGGCTACGCTTTGCCTAAGATCATTCAATAATCAGGAGTTGAAGAACTTCAGAATATTAATTTACCTATAATACTTCTTCTGAGAATGAGACACACTGGAATGAAAGGTATTGCTTTGTTATTTAAGGTTTTGAGTATTTTATTGTTTAGGAAGTAGTTGCATTAGTCTGTTCAGAAAAAGGAGCAGTGTGATTTTTAATTACAGTATGTTTTCATGTATAAGACTACATTTTTGTCTAAAATGGTTAAACTAAAAATTGAGAGTTGTCTTATTCACACAAGTAAGATGACAAGAGAACCATGTGGTTGCAAAACTAATTTTGGTTTGGAAAAGTAGGGCGTGTCTTATACATTGGGTTATCTTATAGATGGAAAAATATAGTATTAGTCTTAGTTATTCCTTTAGAAAGCAATAGAAACAACTTAGGAAGTTTTACACACACACACACACACACACACACACACACACACACTGGGGTGGGGGTGGAGATGACAGTTCTGACTTTACCTGAGTTTTCTATTTTAACATCTTGATTCCACTTCATATTGAGGTATCAATGTTTACATTTTCAATTGAGTTCTTGTTCTTTTCTCGGATTAGTTTCTCTGTGCATAGCCCCATCCACCAAGCATGTTCATAATAATCAGCTGACTTATACAAGCTCCATGCAGCTCATAAAAGTGGAGTATCATCAGCAAAAGCTTTATGCCAAATAAAATTTGTTAGTCTTTACGGTTCCCGGGGGGGGGGGAGACGCGCCACATTTTATTTATTTATTTATTTATTATTAATCTTGTATCTTGCACATCTTCCCAAAGGGAACTCTGTGCGGCTTACAGCAATAAAAACAAGTGATAAAACACAAACAAAAAACAAAGCGGGAAGGCAAGATGGCGGCAGGGCCCGGGCATATTACAGAAAAAAAAGAAAAGAAAAAGAGACAGCCAAACTAACTGAAAAGGTTGCCAAACGCCTCTCTGAAGAGATGGGTCTTCAAGGCCTTCTTGAAGGCGGGCAGGGACTCTATCAGGCGCAGCTCACTGGGGAGATGATTCCAAAGCGAGGGGCCCACCACAGAGAAGGTGCGGTCTCGTGTGTGCGTTTTCCGCGCCTGTCTGGGTGTGGCCACCCTCAGTGAGCGCGCCTGCGCCAGTCTTGTGGGTCTGGCCCCAGTTGTCCTTTGGGAGATACGCTCCGCCAGGTACTCTGGTCCCAGGCCGTGGAGGGCTTTGAAAATCAAAACCAGGACCTTGAACCTGATCTGGAGGGCAACGGGGAGCCAATGCAAGCAAGCCAGGACTGGGGTGATGTGCTCGTATCTGCGGGCACCCACCACCAGCCTAGCCGCCGCATTTTGCACCCGCTGTAACCTCCGGACCAGGGTCAAGGGCAATCCCACATAGAGGGCATTGCAATAGTCGATCCTCGAGATCACCAGGGCCTGCACAACTGTCCTCAGGGAGGACTCATCGATTTGGAGGACTCAGCTGTCCTCAGGGAGGACTCATCGAGGTGTCATGCCTGAAAGCTGGTGGGGGGGAGATGAGGGCACCTTCCTCAGCACCAATAAACCTGCCACTGTGGAGCTGTGAAGCTGTCCTGCCACAGCTTTTTCTTGTCCGTGGGAGAGGTTCATTCAGTGTGTGCAGGGAGTGCTGTGTGCTGGCAGGCGGGATGGTTTCACGGCTCCTTGGTGGCGGACTCGTTGGTGCTGAGGAAGGGGAGCTGAGTTACTGGAATTTAAAGCTGGGGCAAAGGGGAGTCATGACCTGGCAGATGCTCGCGGAGAAGGAACGCCGGGATCTATGTGGGGTTGTGGGAAGGGGCAGCTATACTTGTTGGAAGCCTCAACTTTAATAGCTCTGTCTCGGCCACCTATTCTCCCCCCTCCCACAAGTGCCCACCCAGCTCCCTCTCACCCGGCGACCTCATGGTGCATCATCAACTGCCGCTTTGTTTTTGCCTGAAGCGATCGATGAGCACTGCTCTTCCATTGCCCCACGTCGAGGGGTTGGAGGCATCGCCATGGAGCCCTTGGGTCTGTGTGAGGAGGGAGGCTGGCTGGGGCCCAGAGGGTTGTATTCACTATATAAGGCACACAATCATTTCGCCTTACTTTTGAGGAAGGAGTACGTCTTAGAGAGTGAAAAATGCAGTAGTATGGCAAAAGTGACAGCATGCACTCTGTGCAGCACAGTTTTGTGCTTCCCAGCACATTCCAGAGGAAACCTTCTGTAGAAGGTATTTGACAGAATAGAAGTACAGTAGTGGGACAGGCAAGGGAATAAAATCCTGCTTCCGCTGGAATTGGCTATGGAAGAACACAGCTTCTAATGTGTTTTCTTTTCTTTTGTGGTTTGATTGTTTGGTTTTATCTCCTAGGGTTATAAGATTGCCTTGCTGGATTTTTTTTTAAGTTTTTAGTTGTTTTTTTATTTTTGAATTGATTCTTTATATTTTTATACTGCTCTATACTTGTATTCTGTGATTGCTGTAAACACCTGGAGTTCCTTTGGAAGGCAAGCAGTGAATAAATGAATGAATGAATAAATAAATAAATAGGATGAGGAAATATCATGCTGGATCTTAACCATATTTAAAGTGGAGTGCTATTGTGAAGGTGGAGATAATGAGTATATGAGGAGTTTCCACTTTCTTTAAAAAATGCATGCCTGATGACGATGTTTAAAGAGCTGCCATTTCCCTAGTTTCTTTCAAGGAAAGAATAAAAATGTTCAGAATTGTTTTGCCATACATGGTTTTCCAACACTGTTTTTCATTTAGGACGTTCTGAGTCACATGATAATGCAGGCCATCCAAGCAAGTCAGTGTGAGTTCAACAGGGTTGTATCCAATAACATACACAGATTTCTGTCCACGGGGCTGTTTCTGTCATGTTTTGTGTTAAGATCCTTTGTTATTGAAATGTTAGGAAACTATTGCATATTTAGAGGGAAGGGGTATTTGCTTTTAGCAACAGATTTTTACACCTTACCTTACAAATGATTGCTGTTCCAAAGTGTCGCTGGACTATAAGGAGTTGTCAAGTGGGAAGGGGTTACTGCCAGAACATCACAATTTCTGAAAAGTTATTTCTGTAAAACATAAGAGAAATGAATACCAGCATATTGCTGGTATAATTGGTGTAAAAGATCAGTCAAATGTTACCTTATCCATTCTTATTGTTTAATAAAGGCCAGGTATGATTCCACTATTTGGAGCCAAATTTCCTTTTGTTTTTAAAAAAAGCAGGTAGTCTTTTTGAATAGGAATATCTGCTTGTAACCTGTACCTGCTCTCTAAAGATCAAACTACATATGTAAACACTCCTCATTTTCTCCACTGATCTTGAACAAAAACTGTTAAAATTATATCTAATTATCTTTTTACTTTCAACTTAGTTGTTGTCAAACTTACACAACTCTGGCCTTATCAGTTCTCTTTGTAGATTATCTTTGTATGTAATCCCATTAGTGTAATTAAACATTCTAGTAGAAAATATTGACTCATGGCTTCAGATAAATTTTAAATTGTAAGATTTTTGAGAGTTATTGTGCAGATTCTCCATTTTAGGAGAGGATTATTCATAGTCTCTTAAGTATTAGGGAACATCGTAATAATTTAAGGTAGGAAGGATCACCAATAGGATAGAATAGTTCAATTTGAAAAGCACATGTTAATATTCTCTTTCCTCCCACATTTTGCTAATGCATTTCTTTTCCCCTTATTGATAGACATATCAGGTGGGGAAAGTTCATTGTTTGAAATAAGGTACAGTAGTGCTTCATAAGACTTTGAAGGAAAGTGTGCTTCCCATTACCTCGTAAGATGAATGTAAACAGGAAGAAAAAAAATCATCTTACAATTTTTTTCTGTCCCTGGAAAATACATTCATTTTATGAGTTTTTTGTCTTAAGGGGCATTCGTCTTATGAGGTATTACTGTAGTTTTAGATTCTTGTATAGCTTGCCCATTAAAGAGATAAATTCATTTCATCTAAATGTGTTTATGCCTGCCTTTCATGTTAAAGCAGGAATTGGTGTGAACCACATTTTTTTTTTACTTCTGTGTGAAAGAACAGAGGAGAGAGAAGGCTGAATTAACAGGAACTAAGGCAGTTAATGATAAGACAGAAACAGAAACAACAGGAAAGGAAAACAAAGAACACCAGTTGCTGAATGATCCACTTCAATTGAGTATTATGCACTACTAAAGTGCTGGTAGCATTCTTCAAATCAAGGTCCATAAGGTGACCTTTGGCAGATTGGTATTTAAAATGGAGATAAAAGCAAAAACTGAACAAACAAAAACTGTTTTATTAAGGCTACGGAAATATTCAGTTCTGCCTGGAACTGTTAAATCCTCTTGGAAAGTAGCTGCGCAACAGCAGAGTAGAGTGGATAGAAAAGTATATTCTTCCCATGGGAGATGTGTCTCCAGTGCTCAGTCTTCTTTTAGCAATGGTGAATTCCCCACATTTTAAAGGTGGGTTGTTTTTTTGTAAACCCTGTGTTAATCTGATAGCATGACTTCATCAGTGCACTGACTATTCTCTTCCTCCACAGCTCCCTTCACATACTATCTATGTTCTGGAGGCCTTGGAAACTTTGTGGAACAGAATTTTGAGCAGTGTAGAGGGTTGCAAAAATCCTGAGGACGAAAGAAAAAGGGAATCTGCTAGATGTCTACTAGTACAATATTGGTTTTAACCCATTGTAAATGTACAGTGTAGGATCACATACCTGGATGTCACATGTTGGCCTTGTTACATGTGCTGGCTTTTCATATGGTTTTAAAAAGAAAACCCATCATATGAAGAATTGTATTACAGTAAAATTAATTTGTGTTAAAATGAGTTGAACTTACCTAGCGAACAACTGCAGGCTCCATAGTATGCAGTTCAGTTTGTCCACTTTCTGCTTATATTTAAAGAAAAGTTGGTAGCCCAGCACCACCTGTTGAATTATGTTTTGCATCATAACTGCTCATGGAAGGATGAGCTAAGGAGGTGGTTTTAATTATTTTGTCAGTTGGAACATAATGTAAACTTCCAGCCACAGTTTGTTCCATGCTGCTTGTGCAAGGTGAAGTGGATTGGCTCACAAAATGCAAACTGTAAAGTTTCCTTTAATGTCCAACATAATGAAAAAGGGAGAATATATTCATCTGAGGACTACCAGTTTTATTAGTCATTTGTTAGATCTATATCAAGATAGTTGAACTTGATTCCTATAGAAACAAGACTATAATAATGGTTTTATACAAGTCTCATTTATTTTGAGGATACAATTTCAATTGTGTTAATATAATTCCTATCTGTATGTACAGATCAAATAGCTTTCTGTTTCCTTTTACTGTATCTGTTTTCCGTTACATGCTTTATTTTGGGGGAAAAAGTTATTGTCTACCTTTGCTATTTATAATTTGTGCCTCTATTGGTGTTATGTACATGTTTGGTGCCTGTTCTAAATCTTCCCTCAGTCAGTTGTATAAATGAAAGCACATTTCTAATTCAGTTTTATTTCATGTGACTAAATATGGCTTTTCTAAGTACTAACAATGAGTGTGGTCAGCAAGGTAAATTTCTTTAATAGACATTAATCTTAGGTTCCTCCCAAGGGAACAGCTTTATAATCATGTGATTGTATTGTGTGCCACTGCTGGTAATTAGCATTGTAGCACTTAAAATTTTTACAAGAAAATCAAATGAACAGATTTCCAAAGAAATTCCTATCTAATAATAATGCAGCTTCTGATATGTTTTCTATTTGATGCATCTATTGGTTCTGCATCATGCTCCTACAATTATGTTTGTGGAAACCCAAGTATAAAAATTGCTTATTTTCCTTCATAAATCAAAGGAAGAATATGTAGTAGTTATTCTTGTTGTATTATGATATGTAAATCATTCAGTACAATTTCAGTATACTGAATCCAGAATTGTGTGAGTGCAAGTCCAATTCCAATTGCAGGATTGGTAAATTACTCATTGCTGTAACATATTTTCTTATAGACACATCTAAGAAGGTCAGAGCAGCATGAGATGATTGTCATTGAGTATGCTGTTAATTTTTAGTTAGGAAGAGAACCAACAGTTTGCTTTTCGTAGAACGTGGAAAATCCAGAAATAATTACTAGTGTTTTTTCTAATACTTCACATGCCTCATTGTACATGAAACTGGTTTGGTATTGGTGGACCTCTTTCTAGTCTACAGTATTTGAACCAAATAAGTTAAAATAGAACACTGCTTTAGTATTGTGACTCAAGCTTGATCTTTAAGAACATAGCTAAGTTCATTAGTTCAGTCTTAATTTTGGAGTGAGAACATAATCCTGACACCATTTCCCTTGTTCACATACACATTTAAATATAGATTTTTGTATCTAGTTAAATTTTTTACAGTCTCTTCTATACATTAAAACTGAACATCTATCAATATTTCTGCATAAACAAGCACAAGGCCAAAGCTACAAATTTTTAATTTTATAAATTATAAAACTATTGTCCATTATTAGAGATGAAAAAAATCTGAAACCATGGAAAATTCCTAGCATATAGAAGAGAAGCATTTGTTCAACAGTAATATTGTTGTATCATATAGTAGTTTTGGGGAGAAATAGCTCTTCAGTAGAGGATAGTCAACTAGCAATAGCAGGCTTACCTTGTGTGCTACCAGATGTTTCTGTGGGACAGGTTGGTGACTGTCATGGACATCAGGACATCAAGCAGGTGGCCTCAGTTTGTTGTAGAAACTGAGAAAGCAGCAAGGCAACAATTTGATGCCGTCCACTATTTGGGAGGTTGATCAGCAAAGATGCTGCCTGGAGCCATCTTGTTGAGGTATTATGACTGGTTGAAGTCAGCTAACTTGCTTAGGAATTATTTAAGACCAAGGTGACAGATAATGCCTTTTAGTAGACAGGGCCTTTTCTTATCCAAGACTGGCAAGAAATTAGAAGATAATCAGAAATGTATGTTGATAGGAGTATGGGAGTCTACCAACCCACTTCCCAGTACTGTACAGTGCTCCTCCAAGGATAGATGGCAACTTTAATGTAGGTGTTGATAAATATTGAGTCTTCAACACTCCTCCACCAGGTAGCAGACATCCATGTATCTGGCTAAGCAGTATTCCACTGCCTAGAGAAGGAAGGAGAGGATTTTCAAGGGGGCTATTGACATTGTCACCGTCGAGTTCACCATGGATACAACCAACTCTTACATTTGTTGTTGTTTTTGTCATACAGTTGTGACCGACTCTTCATAACCCCATGTCCATGGAGTTTTCTTGGCAGGAATAGTGGCGTGACTTGCCAGTTCCTACTCCTGGCGCCTTCAGCACCTGGTATTCCCTGGTGGTCACCCATCCAAGTACTAGCCAGGGCCGACCCTTCTTAGCATCCGAAATCAGGTGAGATCGGATGTGCTCAGGGCATCTAGGCAGCTAACTGCTACATATTGAGCTGCTCCATCCTATACTGAACCTGTCATCCCCCAAACTAGGAATGTTCAGCAACTTCCAGCTTGGAACAACATAATTACAAATTGATAACTCCTTTCTGTAGTCTGGAAGGGGTATTACACAGTTCAATTGTCACCCTTCAACTAATATTTTCCGTTTGACTACCATTAGAGGTATTTCTCCAGGAAATTTAGGCAAGAGTGAAGTAGAACTGATACTGAGACAGATCAGAACAAGGACATTTTTGTATTCTCAAAGGCTTTCATGGCTGGGAACTGATGGTTGTTGTGGGTTTTCCCGGCTGTTTGGCCAGAACATGGTCAAACAGTCCAGAAACCCCACAACAACGATTACATTTCTCTTTTAGTATTTCACAAGGCTGAAGAAAGACAGTGGACTCTGCCCTGTTTTAGACTTTTGAGGTCTCAACACCTATATCACAACAGAACATTTTCTCATAGTGACTGTGTTCTTATTCTTGCCCTTTTGAAGAAAGATAGTTATGATAGACTTCAAATGTCAACCACATCACTGTTCATTCCTCCTATCAGAAATATCTCAAGTTTGCTCTGGAAGAGGAATGTTTTTAATAAGAGATGCTTCCCTTTGTCCTTTCAGTGGCTGCAAGTGCCTTCACCAAAATCATGGGACAGTCATGGCAGCATTTCTGAGGATAAGAGGAATAGTTATTTGCTTACATAGATAACTGTCTGGCTGTAGCCCATACAAAACCTCATACACATGATGCTGGAGCATCTCAATGTCCTGGCTCTCTTTATCATTCAGGGAGAAATCACATTCTTGCCTATTCAAGACATTGCTTTAACAGAGGCAAGATTGCAGTCTACTACGGTAACATGGTACTGAACAGCCAAGTTCAGAAAATAATAGCTGCACTGAAGCACGTTTTCAACCATCCTACAAGGAATGTGATACGTGTTTTGAAATCACTCAAAGTCATAGCATCCGTAGCAACAGTGCTTAGAATCATCATATTCCATACAAGATCTCTGCAGTATGGTTGGTACAGCATTTCTGTCCAAGCTTCACTTTGAGACCAATGCAGCTTTCAGTATTATCAAGGGTCACCCTGTCCCTTTGTTAGTGGACCAAGCATCAGAACATCTTTCAGAGCATGATCTTACTTTCTCAGCCAATAATCACTCTTACAACCACTGCTTCTGAAAAAAAAAGGCTTGGAAGTCCATTATGTACAATACTGCATTCTAGCTCCCTGGTCTCAGAAAGGGGCAAACATCACATGACACTGACACATGATTGCAATTCATGATGTTTGTAGTTCCTTAAAGATTCCCTTCTGGGTTTAATTCAACTTCTGCAGTCTCCATTTGAAGTTTTGATTGAACTAAGGTTTAAAACATCTTTAACAGTCCCAGTTTCTTCATTGCCAGTTTTAAAAATACAGTGGTACCTTGGTTTACGAGCATAATCCATTCCAGAAGCATGCTTGTAAACCAAAATACTAATATATCAAAGCAAATTTCCTATGGCAAAATTTGCTTTGATATACAGGAGCCGGTGGCCACAGTGGCCAGGATCCAGCACCTAGGACCCACAGCAAGGGCTGAAGACCAGAGGCCACCAGTGGACACTGCTGGGCCTGCATCTAGGCCCAGAGACCACCAGCAGCCAGCACCAGGCCCACACCAAGCCCCGGAGGCCACTTCTGGTCAGTGCCGGGCCCAGCACCAGTTCACCACGTGGCTTGGAGGCCCATTCTGATCCCCAGAGGCCAGTTCCAGCCACATCAGGGTGCCATTCCAAGATGGTGGTGGCAACAGTGAGGAGGAGGAGGAGAGCCAGGCCATGATTGCAAAGCAAAGCAACATTTTATTAAAAAATTGGGTTTGTTTTTTTTGCAAAACACTCATAAACCAAGGTACTCATACCACTGTATGTAGTTCTGGAGTCATTATTTTTGCATTCTTAACATAAATAGCAATCCAGTTTTTGCATTTTCTTCTTTTACCTTCATCAGAAGTCATTTCAAGTCATTGCTGAATTGTTGCAGTAGTATAGTATTATCTGCAGCTCTTAAATATTGATGTCTCTTTCCCCAAATTATACTCTTCTTTTTATCTCAGTCTAACAGATCTCTGTATAGTATATTTGGCATACAGACTGAAAAGTTAGGGAGATTGAATTCATCTTTGTCTGACACCTTTCTCCACAATCTATCCTTACAATATCTGTGTCTTGATATTGGTTAAAAATCAGGACAATAAAGTGTTGTGGCACACCTGTTTCTTTTAGAATGATATGTAGCTTTTGTGATCTAGATAGTTAAAGACTTTGTTGTAATTCACACATCATAAGAATGATAATCTGAAATTCTATTGTATGCTTCAGTAGCCAAGGTATGTTTGTGATAGGATCTCAAACTACTCTTACCTTTTAGAATCCAAATTGAACTGATACCATGAGAAATCAGGCTCCAAAACATTTATTACATTAAGA
>JAHTLZ010000129.1:49968269-49988277 GCA_023846285.1 Phrynocephalus versicolor
ACTGAAAGCAAGCTAACTGGGCGATAATTGGTCGGTAATTTGGGGCTTCCTTTTTTAAAAATGGGGACTATTATTGAGGTTAACCAAGATTCTGGAAGTATCCCAAACTGATCAATCAAGGTAAAAAGGTGGGCCAAGCGTTCCACCCACCAATGGAGATTGTTTTTGATGAAGGCCACTGGGATACCATCAGGGTCAGGTGATTTTCCACTTTTCAGAGTGAGTATTAATTCAGTTATTTCGTCTTTAGAAACAGGTGGCCAAGGTGGAGTTCCCCAGGGAATTATAGCTTGCTTGGAAAGGTCAGATGGATTTGAGGCTGAGAATACACCAGCATAATGAGAGATCCATTCATCAGAGGATATTAATGAGGGGCCAAAGTAGTTATCTGGAGCGTAAGCTTTTGTAACAATCGACCAGAATTCCTTAGAGTTCTTGGAGTGCAATGAGTGGATAAGCCTATTCCAATTCTTTATTGCATATTATTGCCTTTTCTCCTTTAAGAGAGAATTGCACTCCTTCTTGGCCTCTATATAGGTTCTATATGAGTTAATTGAAGGGTGGGTGCGCAACAATTGAAAGCAGTGGTGGAGGTTTTTCTTGGAAGTCAGGCACTCATTATCAAACCAAGTTAAATTTCTAATAGGCGGGCTCTCTAATAAATTCAGTCTTCTTTTCAGGCTGAGGAGCCTGCAAGGACCCAAGTTCCTGAGTCAAAGATGCTTCCTTAAAAGGGTTACTTGGGGAACCAGTTGTGCTTGGATTGCCATATCAGCAGCAATCTGAGTTGGTAAACTTCTCTCTGTCTCGAAAGTGGGATCTCAATTAATCAATTCTGAAGTAATATCTTCTATTATATGTAAAGAATCCTGGACATGATTATTATGTGATAAAAGTTCATGAGCTATGCTACTTTGGTGTGCAATTTAGAAGAAGCTTACATAATATTCTTCTCTAATAGATTAAGTTTATTGCCCTCTTTACTATAAGTTGGATTTCTTAAAGTTGTAGGGTAATCATTCCTAACAGTTGGTCTTTCCTTGAAGTGATGAGTAGCTACCTTAGAATGAGTTCCTTGCAGAGTGTTTGTCTTTACCTTTGCTTCCTTAGTGTCAGGAGTTAAACTGGGAGCAGGTTGAGTATTGTAATGATTCGGCTGCTCCCCACAGGCATTCTGATTACTTTTCTGCAGTTTTCTCCTTAAAAACAGGTACCCCTTTGCCCAGGTGTTAACTACTTACCTCAGTTTTTAAGTCTAGATTCAGACTTACCGTATTTTTCACCCTATAAGACACACAAGGCCATAAGATGCACCTAGTTTTTAGAGGAGAAAAACAAGAAAAAATGTTCAGCCTTAGGTTTTATGGTAGGGGAAGGGAAGGCTTGCAACTGAGGTAATTGGAGCTGTGGAATCCAAACTGCAAAAGGGGAGGCTTGCAAACGTAATTGGGGCTGTGGAATCCAAGCTGCAAAAGGTTTGACTGGGGAATCTTGGCTGCAAAAGGAGCGGGGGTGAGGCTCCGCAGAGGAAGCCTCTTTGCAAACCAGGTGATTGGAACTGTGGAATCCCGGCTACAGCAGGAGATGGGAGAGGCTCCTGAAGGTATCTTTACTTTGGTCTAAGACCGTAGATACTACTACTACTACTACTACTACTACTACTACTACTACTACTACTACTACTACTACTACTACTACTACTACTACTACTACTACTACTACTACTACTGAGGGTATCTTATCTCTAAATGAAAAACTGTGATGTATATGTAGCGGAGACTGAAGACGCACAGACATTTCCTTTACTTTTGAGGGTGGGAAAAGTGCATCTTATAGGGCATACTTTTAATAGAATACATGAGGGCAGAAACTGAAATGTTTGCTGAAACTTCTGTTTATTAATTAATCTTATCCCTGACAGTCAAAATTCAGTCATTAATAAGGTATACCAATGCATACCTGAATGAAAAATATAAATGTGCAATTGCTGTAAAAGTTGTCAAATCTAGTTCTGCAGAACAGATTTGGAACTTATGTTCAGTATATTGAAAATAACTGGAAAATGCTTACATAATGTATCCTCTGTCTTGGCACTGCAATGTTTAGGTGTTACCATAGTGTATGTATGTGATTTCAGAAGAACTGTAGGCTTGAGTAACATGTCACAACAGAGTTGACTGGTACTTGAGTCATGACAACGACTTATTTTCTTGAGAGATTGAAATGTTTTGCCGCTCATCCAAGCAGCTTCGTCAGTCTGAGGAAAGTTAGTGGTGAGACCTCCAATAAGCAGTATAGTTAACCTTGATTTCACATCACCCTTGGCCAAGAAGGAAGGCAGACCTCTGAAGATAGCGTTTAAGGCCTGTGGATATCCAAAGTGGGCCTTCAACAAAGCAGTGTCCTGACCCAGATGAACAATGGATCAGCTTGAGTCCCAGAGCTGACAGAAGAACCTGATCATTCCTTACATGGCTGGAGTTTCTGAAAATGTTAAAAGAATATTTGGCAAACACTACATTCCCATTTACGTCAAACCCACAAACACACTAAGACAAAGACTCATCCACCGAAAGAACCTGACAGGATGATGGCTCAACATAGGAGGGGCAACAGTTCAGGACCAGAATCAGCAGTGTTACCTCCATTTGAAGGACAAAGGGCACTGATTCAAAGATGAGGATGTACATGTATTAGATAGAGGAGATAGGTGGTTTGAGAGGGGGGGTTAGGGGTGTCATTCATGTGTGTATTGAAAACCCCTTTCTCAACAGAGGTGAGGGACTCAGCCAAAATCTGTCTGCTACCCTTTCATCAGTCCCCAGACAAATCAGAAGCACTTCACACTTCCATCAGCAAAACCATCGCTACAATGGATATAAAAAGTTTACACACCCCTGTTAAAATGTCAAGTATGTGATGTAAAGAAATGAGACAAAGATAAATCATTTCAGAACTTTTTCTACCTTTAATGAGATGACCTATGAACTGTACAACTCAGTTGAACCACATACTGAAATCTTTTAAGTGGAAGAAGGAAAAATAAAAAACAGTCTCAGCTCAGCTTTCCTTGTGCACCAGAGTCATCAGAGGTTAAGAAATATGGCTTTAATAGATTATGGAGACTCATCTGTTGTTGTTTTGAATCTATTTAGCTTTTGATATTTAATTGGCTTGAAAATATTGAATTGTCTTCTGATCTAGTTATTGTACTCAGAATATTACACCCAAGATAAATGCCCTAATTGCATGCATGCTTACTATACTATAATGATATACTGCACTCACTTTCTTATTTGTTTGTTCTTTAGGTACGGCACAAAGTGTCTGATCAGGTGATGGCTCTGAAGATGAATACACTAAGCAGCAATCGTGCAAATATGCTGAAAGAAATCCAGCTCATGAACAGACTTTCACACCCAAACATATTAAAGTAAGAAAGGTGTGTGTGTGTGTGTGTGTGTGTGTGTTTGGAGATGCAGTGAAGTCTCTTTAGAACAATTGACTAAAATCCTGTTCCATAGGATGCTTTGGTAAGGGTGATGATGTCACAAGCAGGGGGAGAAAAGAGTTTCTGCCATATGTCTCATTGCATGCTAACTATGCAAGCTCCAGAATGAAAGCAGGAACTCTTTAATTACTGAAAATCTCCACTTGCCAAAACATCACCAAATGATGCTAAGGCAGGGGAGAGATAAAAGGCATATAGCTATATTTACCCTTGTTTGTACAGAATGTGAAAATAATAAAGGAGAGTAAGGGGAAAATAGCTGTGAAAATGAAAGTACTTTAAACATTCAGCTTTTAATAATACTTTAGTATAGTTATTGCAAAATATTTTAAGTGTATAAAACAATTAGCTGACTCTCCAGCTAAGCAAGATCATTCTAAAACAATATTTCATGACAGTTTATAATGAACTTGCTTGTGTCATTATGAAATTGTGTATTTTACAATGTGTAAACATGAAGTAGTGTTTGGAAGTCTCATAGTGAAGTCTTTCAGTAATTGTAGGATTTTGAGTTTACAATGGTCTAGTGTTTCAGGATTTTAGGGTGACAGTATTCTGGTGATCAAGAATCTTGATATTAAGGTCCTAGTATTGCAAGTATTTTATGCTACAGAGATTTATTCCTCCAAGGCAGTGGTTCCCAGCCTTGGATCCCCAGATGTTATTGGATTACAACTCCCAGAATTCCTGAAATCCTTACCAGGACAGCTAGTGGTAATGGCTCCTGGTAGTTTCAGTCAAAGAGCATCTGTGGATTCAATGTTGGGAAACATTACTGTAATATAATCAGCAGCAGAGTGGAATGTTGTCAAGCATTAAGTTCCAAAACTCTGGAATTACAGTAGGTGTAACAACAATTAAGATCCTAATTTTAAAATATTTCCTGGAGCTCCGGACCCCTAGATCTCTAGGCCTTAGAAAATGGGGTTGTTTACAAATTGGGAAGATTATCACATCGTCACAACTCCATACCACTTTGGGTCAGATATCAAACAACATTGCTGCAAACTAGCACAAGACTAGGTTGGCCGGGTGAGCGCTTAGAGTACAGTACTTTTTCCTTTTTGTGTTCCTAATATGCTTAGGCTTAGAAAGTTATTTCCTTTTATGTATCCTTGTATTTAATAACTTTGATATTTTAAAAGATGTGTTCTTAGTTTCAAAATGTGCCTTATTAGGTTATAAGCTCTTGCATTTTTAGAGTGTTAACTAAAACATTCTTATTGTTCTTATTTACTCTTAAAAGCTATCTTTACCATCTTTTGGATGAAGCCTGACATCAGTATTTGCTTATAATCTAATTTAAGTGTTGATTTTTAAGCATTTGCATCTGTAGTTTTTACACAGCTGTAAGACTTGTGTATTTTTAAAATTCTGAAGCATTTTGCACTTATGGGACATAGAAACAATATACAGAAATAAGGTTTGCAGGAATAGACAAGCTGGTGTTGCCTGCAATTATTGCAACAGTTAAAAACCTTATACTTGAATGTTCAGATAAATCTTGATATGTTTGTCAATGATTTCTGAATCATTTTTGGGATAATGCTAGCTATGATATACTCAGACTTATGAGTTTTTCCCCCATGGATGTCTATAAAGTTCTGTATAACTCTTAGAGAGAATTAAGGTACAGTGGACCCTCATATAACAAAAGGTTTGTATAACATAAAACCTGTACAACATAATAAATTCTGGAGATAGGGAAAATTTGCTTAACAGAATCACCTATGGGGCAAATCCGTACAACATAAAAATGTTTGCAATTAGGGATTACTCCGTTTTCAATGCATTCCTATGGGAAATTTGTATAAAGGAAAATTTGCTTAACAGAATTTCATTTGGAATGAATTAATTCCTTTATACAAGGTACCACTGTATCAGTTTATCCTATCTGACAAGGTAACCTATACAGAATAACTTTTTAAAAAACACTCTACAAAATGCTGCTTCCAACAGGGAAATAGCTTTTCTTCCCTCCCCCCGTATCTCATCTAATTTAACATTCATGCAATCTCCAGCTTTGCAGAACACATATTAGTATTTGCTGTTGTGAAAGATGTTTTCAGTACTTTTCAGTACTTTTCTTAGTTCTGTAAACATGTTTTTTAAACTGTGTTACACTTTTATTTTATTTTATTTTATTTTGGATATTTTTATCCCACCTTTGTCCTTGGAAAAGGACCCAAGGTGGCTTACAATAATGAGGGACAATATACAGTCCAGAACATTTAGGACATATTCAAATTAAGAACAGGGAGTTTGAAGAGGCATCCTGGAACATTAAAAGGTAACATTAGAGCTATAAAGAGCATGCAAGAAGAAAAGAAAAATCCATTATGGGGGTGAAAAGCAACATGGAAAACACTGGTGTTCTTATGAAATCAGTCAATGCAATCATGTATGGTAATTCATATAAAGTCACATAGTAGATAGTCCCTTATTCAGGGAAAGCTTGCCTGAAGAGGAAGGTATTTGCCTGCTTCCAGAAAGACAGCAGAGATGGGGCAGTCCTGGCTCCAGTGGTTGGGAGTTCCAAAGACTGGGAGCAGCAACAGAGAAGGACCTTTCATGTGCTCTTCTCAGACGTGCCTGTGAAGGTGGGAGGATGGAGAGAAAGGCCTCTCCTGATGACCTTAGAACCCAAGCCGGTTCATACTGCGATATTTGATCTTTGAGGTAGCTTGGACCCAGGCCGTTTTATGCTTTGTAGGTTAAGGTTAGGACCTTGAATTGTGCCCGATAGCTGGTTGGTTGCCAGTGGAGCTACTTTAGTAGGGATGTAATGTAATCTCTGTAACCCGCCCCAATCAGCAATCTGGCCACTGCGTTCTGAACTTGTTGAAGTTTCCTGAGACTTTCCATTGGTAGCCCCACATAGAGCACATTACAGTAGTCCAGTCAGGAGGTCACTAGGGCATGTGTCCCTGTGGCCAGAGCAGGTTTCTCAAGAAATGGGCGTAACTGGTGTACTAGTTTTAATTATGCAAATGCACTCCTGCACAGCTGGGACCTGGACCCCTAGGCTCAAGGATAAGTGCAGGAGCACCCGCAAGCTACACATCTCTTTTTTGAATGGGGGGGGTTAATCCCATTCAGTATAGATTGCATCAGTATCTCTTGATCTCCTTTTTGACTTACCAGGAGCACCTCTGTCTTGTCTGGGTTTAGTTTCAATTTGATCTTCCTCATCCAGTTCATTACTGAAGCTAAGCACTGATCTAAAGTCAAAATAGCTTCATTGGAATCTGGAGGTGACGAGAGGTAGAGTGGAGTGTCATCAGCATACTGGTGACACTTTACCCCAAAACTCTGAATAATTTCCCCCAGTGGTTTCATATAAATGTTAAATAACATAGGAGACATAACAGAACCCTGAGGTACCCTGCAGGTCAGCGGCTGTGGTGTTGAACTTGAATCCCCTAACACCACTTTCTGCATTCTCTGCTGCAGGAAGGACTGAAGCCACTGTAAGACAGTGCCCCCAAGTCCCATTTCAGAGAGATGGGTCAGGAGGATGCTGTGGTTGATAGTGTCAAAAGCAGCTGAGAGGTGCAGTAAGACCAAAAGGGACAAAGATCCCATATCCATTTCCCTGAATAGGTCATCCAACCAGTGCCGTCTTCGTCCCATAACCAGGCCTGAAGCCAGATTGAGCTGGATTCAGATACTGTAGTTTATTTCATCCAGAAATCTCTGGAGCTGCGAGGTCATAACCCGCTCTAGAACTTTACCCAAGAATGGGATACTCATCTGTAATGGTTCAGTATTGTTGGAGCTTAGCGTTCAGGTGCTGTGATTTAAATACAAGTACAAGGAAAGGTAAAAGGTAGTCATATTGGTTCAAAGAAAATGTTAAAATCCATGGTTTTGTGTAATCTCTTTATAAAGCCAACACAGTGACAGAATAGTGTGCAAGCTTTCAAGTTCTTCAGATCTCTTTATCAAGCTAGATGGTATACAGGCTGAAAAGAGAGAGAACAAGAGGGAGAACATAAGATGCAAAAGCCATGAAATCTGCATTTGATTGCAGACTTAAATGAAAAGTGAGAGAGGTATAAGGCTCTACAATGGAATGGGGCAACATTCAGACTTAAATTCATATGAAGCTCCAGTAGCCTAAATTGTAGTCCCCGTCACTTAATGAAACACAGTGCACCTTTTTAAATAAGTGTAATAGAAAATAGCTGAAAAATTCACTTGTGCCTTTTATGGAGCATATGGGGCTCTTTTGACATCTGTTGAGGGCTCCTAAATTTTTAATGTTTTAAAACATAAAATCTGCTTTTCTGGGGAAGTTTGTGTGTGTGTGTGTGGAAGAGGTCATGGGAGTGGTTAAGGCCCTCTAATATCGTGATAAGGATGTGGCCTGCCACTGCTCTGCTTAGTGCTGGAATTGTTTCTAATTTTGGCTTCCAGGCTTTTGTTCAATAAAATTGCTTTTTACTGCATCTTTGAAATTTGCTTCTATGCAAATTTTCTTGGGCACTGAACAGGAAAATATAGGATTTATTAATTTTAACCTATGGTCAGAACTTTTTTTTCTTCCCAAAGAAGAGGCTGAGCAAAATTGAGTTGCCAAACGTATGTTTTTAGTTTAATTTTTCTAATTAGTTTCTATGCTTTGTGTTCAATAACTTAATAGCATTTCCTTTGAAATAATTTGATATGCCTACAGGTTACTTTAGTCAGTGGTGTAATATAAGCCTTTGAATGGTATTGTTTTCATGTTTGATACCATGTATTATGAACCAAGCACATTCACCCTTTGCACTATTTTCCATTTTAAAGCAGAGCTTCATGTATTGGATAAAGTAGAACATATCTGTTTAATTCTGCTGTAAACAGTTTCGTTTTCTAGCCAAAGAAGACTGCTTATTTCCTTTTATTTCTTTGAGTCCAGTTACAATTATTAACCCCATCTATTGTTAAATATCTGGCTAGATAGCTCAGTGGTTTAGATATCTAGCTGCTACAGTGGAAACTGGAAATTTGATTCCCCACTGGGGTTCCTACAAGTTCCTTTTCAGCTGGTATACCAGTCTTAGCTGTGCAAATGACTCCAGGGCACTGCCAAAACCTGAGCATCTAGGGATGAATCGGATCAATAGGATTTCTGAACCTTGCTGGAGAATCCATATCTTTATGGGATGGTAACTTATTCAGTTAATAGGTTGGTCTTCGCTGTTGTTACAATTGGGCTGTATTTTAAATCAGGAGCTTAACTGAAACCAGATTGTCTGTGAAGATTCTCAGTCATCCAGGTGAGTTTATCTGGAAGTTGAGTCATGGCTACTGGACTTCTTCTCTTATGAGATTGAAATGTTTCGCTGCTCATCCAAACAGCTTCATCAATCTGAATACAGCTAGTGCAAGTCCTCCATCTTACAGTCAGTGTTGACCTCTTGTCACCCTGGTCTGAATTAGGTTCATAAGATGAACAGTGGCCTGGATAGGCTCGTTAGGGAGACGATAGTATCCATAGCCTTAAGGTGAACAATGGCCTAAGGTGCTGAAACCTATCAAGAATGGGTCATTAGCTATGGCCTTGGTGGTGAAGGCTTTTTGATTTGTCTGGGTACTTTGGAAAGCACAGGTCAAAGCTGACTATAAATAAGATGGAGGACTTGCACTAGCTTTATTCAGACTGATGAAGCTGTTTGGATGAGCAGCGAAACGTTTCTATCTCTCAAAAAGAAGTCCAGTAGCCATGACTCAACTTCCAGGTGAAACCAGATTGCTAATTGTAGCTGGTCACAGGGATCAAACAACCCCCATTACAGCAGATTCACTGACTGCTGATTCATTCCTGGGCAGAATTAAAAGTGACGGTTTTATCCTATAGCCCTAAATACCTTGGGCCCAATTATCTCAAGGATTGCATCTCCCTTTATTTTAGCCCGCCTGGATGTTAAGATCATCAGGAGAGGCCTTCCTTTCAGTTAACAGGTGTGTTTGTTGAGGACATGGGAGAGAACCTTCTCTATTGCTCTCCCAGACTCTGGATCTCCCTCCCACAGGAGGCCAGACTGGCACCATCTTTGCTGTCCTTCTGCAACCACATAAATACCTTTTCTTCAGGCAAGCTTTCCTTGAACAAATGGCTGCAGATTGTGGTTTTTAAAATTGTTTTTGTATCTTACTGCATGTAATAAATTAGGGTTGTGCTTATGCTTTTTGGTATTATATTCATTTATCCTTTTAATATTGTATACTCATTGTTAGTGACTGTGTTTTAATTGTTATGAGCAAACCTGGGTCCTTATTAAGAGGAGTGCTTTAAAATATTTTAAATAAATATATAAACTTACTGAAATTAGAATAATATATGCATAGTTGAAATGAGGGTAGAACTGAGTGTCCCTTAGTTTTTACCTAAAACTGATTTTTATGCTTTGGTGTAGTCATCTGTGTGGCACTGTGCTAAAAATACAAATTTTATATGCCTCCATTTACAGAGCAAACCTCATGTGTCTACAAATTTGTGGCTGTACTCTGGGTTGTCCTTTCATATACTAAAGTCTTAGCTATAGTAGTTCCGGTCTGTATGCCCAGAGTACAGCCACATGTAGACACATGAGGTTTGTTCGCTAAATGAATGCACATAAAACTTTACATTTTGACTGAACAGATTGCCAAAGCAATGCCAAGCAAACAACTGATGTATACTTGCAACATAAAAATACTGTACTAACTCCTCTACCCCACACTGTAGTTTTATGCATATGAAAATGTAAACAGTTGCATTGATCCCTGAGACCCTGTGTCTGGGATTAGGCAGAATTAAGAGTCAGTTCCAGTCTTTAAATATTTTGTAAGCATAAATTGATAGGAGCCGTGCTACAACACATTCAAATGCATGGAAAGCTAAGATGATGAAATGTGCTGCCTATTTTTCATTTTTAAAAGTTGTTTGCTTTTGTTTTGTAGGTTTATGGGTGTCTGTGTACATCAAGGACAATTGCATGCTCTTACTGAGGTATGACTGTATTTATTAATTACCAACTTGTTTGTCATATGTACACCCCATACCTACTTTGATTAACAATAACTTTCCTTAACACCATCATTTGCTGGAGTAGTTTACTCTTTTTCTGATAAAGATGTTTTTATTAATGTATGTATTTGTTTTCATTTATATCTTGCCCTTTATAAAGACCTCAGTGCGGTTAACATTTATGGGATGTAGCACAACTCACAAACATTATTAACATTGTAATTCTAAATGTTTATATTAAAATGAAGCAAGACTAGTCATAATAATCAGTCAACTAACAAAAGAAGCACTTGCTCATCTCCAAAAAGCTTGCACAGACAAAATGTATTTACAGTATATTTGGCATCTAATGATAACAGTAATGGACAACCAGATTTTCCCCAGGTTTGTGTTCTATGGCCTGGCTGCTACCACTGAGAGAATCCTGTCACACGTGGTTGCCATACAAGCCAAGCTCATAACAAAAATATCCTGATTTTTCAGTGGCACATTCATAATTGAAATCATGCTATCCTACCATGTGTCATCTTGGCATCAAAGCATGTCGCAGACAGGATATTTAAAGGGTCTTTTTTTGTCACTTCCATTCCTATTTGCTATGGGTATAATAAAAATCCTAATCTGAATTGCTTCAATTTGAACTATATGATTTTGTTCATCTAGTTTAAGATCAATGAATGAAATATACCCTTAGCTTCCATGGCCTTAAATTTTGCATCTTTTTGGAATTTGTATGACTAGCCAAGAATAAAGATAGTGCCTTCATATACTGTATATATATATATATTGTATGTAGTTGTTTTTGTACCTTTTAAATATGCATCAAATCAAATAAAATGTTACAAAGTTGTTAGAGATATTCTGAAAACTTTACAGTTCATCTTTCTGTTGAGTTTCTGCATTCTGTAGCTGTGCAGAATGGGAACACATGGACTTTATACTATAGGCATGAGAACTGAGAAGCCCACTTTGAAAATTTGGAAGATACTGGCTTTTGTTTGAGGAAATTTAACACGTCTGTTCTTTTCCAAAGAAGGGAGGATTAGCAGAAACCAGTATCACTTTGAATATTGTCCTTCAGAAATTGGTTTTGCAGTAAACTCCATTGTTGCCCCCTTGTATTGCTATAGAATGCATGTTATTAACCATTGTTATTAAAACTATACGAGGCAAAAAGATATACAGTGGTACCCCGACTTATGACCTGCTCAACATACGAAAATCCCGATTACGAGCACCCTTCAGCGCCCCCCCCCCCACCAGCTTCTTATGAGCAAGTTCAGGATTCCCTGTCTTGCAGGCAGCTTGGGTGTATGTCGGGATTTGAATTGCCTTCAAGTCACCTAGGCAAACGCTGCCAATGCATACCAATGGGGAAAAAAATCTCAATTGAAATGCATTGAGCCAATCCATTTCAATGGAGAGGGCTGAGGAGCACTGGCCTGAAGATAGTGACAAGCAGCTGATTGGCACTGGCTGGGGGAGGAATCACACCCGCAGCTTCTCCTGACACCCTCCCCCCCCCCCATGAGGGGGAGAAGCTGCCCACGCAATTTGAAATGCTTTCCAGCCACAGAGGCAGCACTTGCCTCCATGACTGGAAGGCATTTCAAACATTGCAATGGGAGAAACGGCAGGTGATGTTTAAAGCGGTTTCTCACAGGAATGCACTGAAATCCGTTCTCTCTGGGACGGATTAATTGACTTTCAATGCATTCCTATAGGAAACCGCTCCACCACTTACGAGTTAACCAACTTACGAGTGTTCGCTAGGAACGGATTAATCTCGTAAGTCGTGGTACCACTGTATAGAGAAAAACAGCAGCAGCAGTACTGTGTGTGAGAGAGGAGTACTACTGAGTGCTGGGTGCCCCCAAACTGTCCCTTGTTTCAGATAGTGTGGGTAATGTTGGCAGCAAATCATCTGTTCTAACCTAAAATTGCTCCTGCTCCTGCATATGTTACATCACTGAAGGGAAAATCAGCAGCCATTTAAGGTGCAATCTTGGAGGAGCATCCTGATTTGGCTTGTATTAGTGACTTGTCTGGATCAAACTTGTGTGGACAGACTTAGTTAGCTCTGCATGCTAGGCTTTTCCCAATGCCCCTGGGTTTCTCTTTCTCTCTCTCCCCCTCTGTATTTATGTTCTTGTGTTGACCATTCTTCTACTGGCTGTTTTAATCTTGCTTTATAATGCTTTATAGGTGTAGTACATTGAGATGCTTAGGAGACGTTGGGATACTATTTCGTGTAAGCACTAGATTAACCAGTAGTAGCCAAATTATCAGTATTATCTAGTGGTTGGAGGGAGATGTTCTCATTTTTAGAGAAGCCTAGATCACATAGGTAGCCACAATTTTTAAGAGTCTAATTTTTTATGCACCATGACGGTACTTGTGGTACCTAACCTGATGAAGATTTATATGGATGGAAAATTAGCTTTTGTTTGTAATTTTGTAATGGTCTAATGTGGGCATTGCCCACCTTCGTATTACAATTGTGTCCGAGGTCCGTACGGCTTTTTTCTTTTTCTTTTTGCAGGGATGCTTATAGAGAAAACAATGACCAGTTGAGCAGACAGAGTGAGCTGTGGTAGCGGGTGCCTAGAGCTGCAGTTAAGGGAAGAATGTTTTGTCCTTGGGGAAATGAGCAATGGTAGCAATGGGAACAGGTGGTCCTCCTTACAGAGAAAAGAGTGACTGAAATTTCTGTGGTGGCAATTGTTTTTCTGAAAGAAGAAAATGAAGGTGAAGCATATGTTATTAAGGGTAGACATTGGCATTGAATATCTTTGGCTTGGAAGCTGTCCTTAACTAAGTCACATATCCAGTAGTAAAGTCTCTTGAAATCCCAGTTCATATTTTATGCAGCTATTTCTAGTAACTGGCCAAACCTTTTGAAAAACTTGAACTGAGTTTGATATTAAGTATGTATAAAAAGCATTTGTTACTTTATATGTGAAGGTTTTTTTCTTTTGTTGATGTTTGTGCACAAATAAAGAATTAAGCTGTTCATAAAATATATTGGTTGTATATGTGAACAGTCTGTTTTTAAAAAGCCAAATTAAATTTACCTGGTATATTTTTGTTAAAGCACTGTTGAAATGTTTCTCAGTTTTTCCTCACAACTTAACCTGCAATCATACGATCGATAAAAGGCCATCTTGGGAGCTGTGGGATAGTCCAAACCTCATCTTCTACAGTTAGAGAGGAAGGTCTTCTCTGGATGATGGTAGCTCTTGTTGTGGCTGCACTGTTCCTTTAGCAGTGTGGTAATATGAGGGCATCTTAGATGTCTTTGAATCTTCATTCACCCAACATATCTCCAATTACAACAGCCTGGCAGGTGGTATATGAAATATCCTCCCTTTACGAGGAGATCAAAAATTAGAAAGCATGGTACTCTACCCTTATTCTGTCTTGACCAGTATGAGTCAGCGAGGCTGAGGAGTGGCAGTCCCTTCACTTTCAATCACCAATATATTGGGATTGCTCTGTTGATCTGGGAAAACAACCTTGGAAAAAATGTTTTTGAAACTAAGTAGTTAGGGTGAAACTAAAATATGAATTCTTCATATCATTGTAGCATCACTGTGGAAGCAGTAGTAGAACAAAATGTCTTTTTTCAGAGTATAGAGTTCTGTGCTGCTGCATCTCCTGACTTGCTCACACCATACAGCCAAGCAAGGTTAAAGCACATACTAAGCGAAAGATATGGGAAATCTGATTCTTATAGGCCTTGTAGACACATTCATACAAAATGCTAGACTTCAGTTGGATTTCATGAATAGAAGCTTCAATCTCATGTGCTTGCTTTCTCCCTTCCCTTTCTTTCTGTTGCATGGCAATTGAATATTTCCATTCCTAGTTGACCAGCATTCTATAGCTTCCTGCTCTCATAAATCTTGCAAACTGTGACTAAAGAGTTTGGAGTCTGTGGTTTCTGTAGATTTTAGTTGCTATTTCAGTTAAAACTAACAAAACCGTCACTAAGGCGGAAAAGGAAACATTTCATAATCAAGGGAAAGGAAAAAGTAAGGGAACAACTCCAAGACTTGTTTTGGTTTGGTACTGTATTTGGTATTGTCTGTTTATTCTAATTTATACAGAAAGAATATAAAAGGTTAATAGATCACTTTCTTTTGGTCATAAACTGCCGGAAAGATGAACTTTCCAACTTGATGATGAAAGTTTCCAACTTTCCCCAGAGCACACAGAGAAAGCCTAGTTCCCTGAGCTCTTTGGCCACAGAGTCTGGCAAAACGTCAGGAAGAAAAACTTCCAAAACACGGTCAAACAGCCCGAAAAACTGGCCAAGGGGTCTAAATGCAGTACCCTGGTCACTCCACACTTTATAAAACTGGGGAGAGCCCCTCAAAGGTGTGTTCTGGGGGATGTAGGGCCATTTGCCATTTTCTGAACCCCCATGCATCCCTAAAATGTCTATTTTTTGGTACCGAGGCAACTTCTCCAATTTAAAATACTATAAGAGATAACATTTCTTGTTATATACCCTGTTGAAGTGCTGTGTGTATCTCATTAATTTTCAACCGGAGGTAGAGCATGGTCCTTTTCAAATATCAGTGTTTACCATTTATTTATTTATTTATTTATTTATTTATTTATTTATTTATTTGCCACCACACTTAATTATAAGAACAACTCCAGGTGGTGTACAAAAAGTTAATCAACAAATAAAAATCACATTTGCATATATTAAGTAGACATAAAAACAACTAAAGTAAACAAATAATAATTGTCAGGTAGTCAGGTCAGTTAGTTTTGTAGGTCGTGAATAACATGCAACAGATATGTACCATATACAGATATCACACTGGTCAAAATGAAAGAGTGCTACTGCATCAGATGAGAAGCACCTGTAACTTAACAGAACCCTGTACAGTATATATCTGGGGCAAGTAGTAAATGGTAATCCATGTAATGGCACACTTTCCTAATACAATATGCAGAAATAAATTGCCATAGCAGAAATAGGTAAATATTATAGCCCTTGCATACAAGTGGTAAACACCTACTTCTCCTTCGTGAAGCCACACAGATGGGTTTCCCAGCGTGCATGTGCGGAGGTCAGGCTTCCCTAGCAATAGGAAAGTTTGTTAGTCTCCTTGCCCTGCGGATGTGCGAGAGGCTTACCGCCCAAATGCCTCGATTCCTTCTTACCGCCACGATAAGAGGTCGCGTTTCATTAGTCTCCGTGTGGGAAATCTTTTTCCTTCCTTAATCACTGGTGGTTTTTTTTTTTTTAGTTTATGGCATTTCTGCCACCTTTCAAGAAGTGTGTCTCGTGTGGGGCTAAAATCCCTCACACCGACGGTCATCTCCAGTGTCTTTATTTCGTCCTGAAGCCTGTTCCATCTGTAAGGGCTTTAGTGCCCAGGTCCTTAATATCTGGATGAACCGTCTAAACACTTTTTTACTCAAAAAGTCTCTCTCTCCTCAATCCATGGAGAAAGCTAAATCTCCCCCTTCAACTGCCTCGAGTCCTTCTCTATCCAAGAAAGCTCCATCTCGTAAATTACCACTCTTGGAGAAGAAATCGAAGTCAAAATCTTCTTCCAAGGAGTCTACCACTTCGGTTTCCAAGTTGTCAGAGGTTATTTTTGTTGATATTGAGCACTTGGTTTGATTGGGTTCAACTCCTTCCTTTTCACAACGTCCAGAATTTGATCTGCTTTTGCCATCGGAGTCCTCGGGCTCATCCTGTGACAGCGAATGTTCAGTTTCAGACCAACTACCCAAAATTAGTCTTATGAAGGATCTCTTTGTTTCATCTACTGTGCCTTCAACCTCTCCTTGAATAGAGGCTCGATCTCAAACTGAAGCCTCAAACCCAACGGCAGTATTGGTTGCCCCTATAGCTCACCGAGCTTCCTCTCCATTGATATCAATGGTGTCTAGGTCTGCCTTTTCGCCGATCGCTTCTAATATTTCCAAGTCTATTCAATCGCCAACCACTTTGGTGCCTGTTGGAGGTGCTTTGTTGTCTCAACAACCAGATCCAGTTGCCTTTGCCTGGAAGGTCAGAAAGCACCACAAGGAGAAGAAGCACCATAAACAGGTGTACCTTGTTGAGGATCCCTCTCATGCCTCCGTACCGACACAGGATCCGTTGATCCCTCTTGTGGTGTTGAAGACCTCCACCGTTCTGAAGATTGCTTTCGTATTGACACTCTTGTCGACTCCTGCTACTGCCTCAGTTTCAATGTCTACCGATCCCGAGCCCATCTTGATCCCAAAGAAGAGATGCAGGTCTTAGGTTTCGATGCCCGCACCTTTGACCTCTTCTGATGCCCCCTATATCTGCCTTCTCTCAAGGAATGGTCTACGCAAAGTCTTCTGCATACGGTCATCTAATCCCTCGACTTCGAGCATTCCTTCGAATTCACCATCCGAAGATGAGGAAATTGTTCAGGACTCACCACAATTTGCAACTATCCCTGAGAGCGATATGGAGGAGCGCTCTCCTCCTCCTCCCTCTGAGGCCGTGAGGAACTATACAGACATTGTCGTGCAAATGGCAAAATCTATTGAGCTTCCAATGCATCATACTAGGCCATACAATTTTGGAAAAATTTCTTCCAAGGAAAGCGCACCGGTGCACCTCTCTATGATACCCTCCTTCATTTCGATGGCTGAGGAGTCATTCAGAAATATCGGATCCATGTCGGTTTCAAGAAAAAATGAATCATTGTACAAGGTGCATGACGAAAAAACACCATTCTTGAGTAAACACCCACAACAGAATTCTGTTGTGGTGGCATTCTCGATCCAAGCAAGTTCCAGTTCCACCCCTCTAAAGAAGGAAGGAAATTGGATACAGTTGGTAGGAACATCTACAACTTTGTGGCCCTATTATTTAAAATCAATAACTACCAAGGGGCCATGGGAACATACCAGAGGGAGCTTCTATCCCACTTACAGCCTTTTCTGGATCTCATTCCTGAATCCAAGAAAACTGATGCCTCCATCATATTTGAGGAGGGTATGGCTCTGGCAGAGCAGCAAATACGCTCTTCAAGGCATGCCTTTGATTGCACTTCCAAGGTCTTGGGGGCTGCCTTAGGATTGTGTAGACATGCATGACTGCATTCCACAGGCCTTTCTGATAACCATACAACTCAAATTGAACATCTTCTCTTTGAGGGTGACAGTCTCTTCCATCCCTCTACGGATGACCTGATAGAAGACCAACATAAGAAGCAGAATACTGCTAAAAAGCTTAATGTCCTTCCACAGTGGCAGCAGCAGCTCTTTCGCTTTCAACCTAAGCCCTCTTGGTTCACATCTGGATTTTGATCCTCCTACAGTAAACAACCCACTCAGGACCGCTCTTCTCAACCCTCCTCCTATTCTACATTCTGCTCTTCAAAAGGGAAAAAGTTTAAGTCTCTTACTTCACATAGCTCAAAATCCAGGGATAGGAGGCAATGGGATGAGTTCTGACTCTCCTCAACCAATTCGCCTTCCACCCTTTCTATCGGCATGGCAGGCAACAACAACGGACCAATGGGTTCACACTCTCATTTCTCAAGGTTACCTGTTGGAGTTCCAGTCATTTCCTCCATTGGGGAACATCCTTCTCACCGAACCATCTCCATGTCTTCTCCAAGAAGTTGCATCACTTCTACAAAAATAAGCCACCCAACCGGTTTCTCCTGCACAAGTACTTCAAGGTCACTACTCAAGGTACTTTGCTGTGCCCAAGAGAGACTGCGGTCTCCGCCCTATCTTGAACCTCCGGGTTCTCAAAACCTTATTAATAACAACAACATTCGGAATGGTGACTTTAGAGAAAATCATCCCACTCCTTCACAGGGGAGATTGGTTTGCAGTTGTGCATCTAAAAGATGCATGCTTCCTCATCTCTATCCACCCAGTGCATCCTTGGTTCCTGAGATTTGTGATCGTCAACAACATCTTCGAATATTCTGCCCTGCGTTTTGGTTGGGCCACAGCTTCAAGAGTTTTCAGCAAATGTATGGCACCAGTGGCAGCCCAACTGAGAACACAAGGCATTTACGGTGTTTCCCTACTTAGATGACTAGCTTATTGTGTCAGAAACCCAGATACAGGTGGAAAAAGATATCGCCTTTGTTCTCCAAACTCTCTCCGACTTAGGTCTTTAAATAAACACTGAGAAATCAAGGCCTGTTCTGGCCTAAGTGGTTTCTTTCATCGGGGCTACCCTTGATGCTACCCAGGCGACTACTGATCTACGCCTCCTCACCGTCAAAACTGCCTTTATACTGGCCATTACTTCTGCGAGGTCTAGCGAGCTCTGCACACTTCGTTGTGACCCTCCCTACCTTCAGTTCTATAGGGACAAGGTGGTGGCATACCCAAATATGTATTTTCTCCGTAAGGTGGTCTCCTCCTTCCACCTGTCCAAACCCATCTCCCTACCTACTTTCTTTCCGGCTCCATCATCTCCCTTTGAAAGGAACCTCCAATCATTAGGTCTACACCATGCTCTCACCTTCTACACAGCCAGGACTGCATTTGCTCGACTACACAAAGGTTGTTTATTTGTTATAACCCTAGTTCTAGAGAGTCTGATGTTTCTCCCCAGTGATTTTCATGCTGGAACATTTCCACTATCAAGCTGGTTTATGAGTTAGCCAAGCAGCCGTTGCTGTATCCTGTTTTGGCCCACTCTGCCAGAGCAGTTGCCTCAGCAGAATTCCTTAGGGCCATCCCCATGGAGGACATTTGTAATGCAGCCACATGGTCAAAACTCACAACCTTCATGAAGCACTCTCGGATGGATGCTTGAATGAGACCTTCCACTTCCTTCTGGAGAGCCGTCCTTTCCTTTCTGATGGCGTGACTTCCCACCTTCCTGTGAGTACTAGAGATGGGCACGACTTAGCGGAATTCCCGTTTCCGTTTCCGTTACTCGTTTCCGTTACGGAACGGAAACGGAAACGGGAATTACTCCGCCAGAACTCGAGCTCGAACCGACTAAAGAATAATTGGGTCTGATTTGTCGTTGTCGTTCCTGGCATCGCGGCGATCCCGCGATGCCAAGCGCCACAGAAAAAAAGTTTTTAAAAGTTAAAAAAAAACCGATTCCCGGCCCTAAAAGCAGGCGAAAACTGTCTGAGGGCACCTACCAGGCCAGAAGGGTGTTTTATTTGGGGGGGGTCCCCGCCCCCCCTCCTTGGCTGGTGCTACTGCTGCGCTGCTGGTACCAGGCGGGGGGGCATCATCTCGTCTGCCGTTGCCATGCGGTGTGCGGGCGGGGAGATCCAAAATGGTGACCGCAATTTTTTTTTGAAATCGTGGTCCAAAAACACACCAAAGCACCACAGAAACATGCAAAAATTAGCTATTTTAAATGCTTGAATTTTTACAGTAGCAGCAGTGGGTTTGTCTTGCCAAAATACGTCTCCGTTGATTTTATTTTATTTTATTTTATTTTATTTTATTTTATTTTTTTACACCTGCGCACGCGCAATGATGGGCTGGCCATGGGATGG
>JAHTLZ010000129.1:49988287-50027511 GCA_023846285.1 Phrynocephalus versicolor
CCTTGTTTATGAGATTTTACTATTGACAACTGTGGTTTATAATTTGCTAGTTTTCATTTGTAGTTCTAAAGTCTGGGTTGGTAATTTATATCAATGTTTATGTGCAAACTACAGTTTTCTGTGCTTTGCGTTCTGAAATCCTACAGTACCCAGGCAAATGAGAAAGTCAGATTATTTATTGTAGAAATATAGCTGGAAAGATAAACCGTGAATAATACCTTCTGCTGGTAAAAAAATAATAACAGTAACGGATATCTGGGGTCTTTTAAATTGTAGATTGTTGCATTAGAATATTGTCCTTATCATAATGCTTTAATGAACATTTTAAATAATTTGACACGGTGAAAGTCAAAATTGCTATGTTTTGCATTTATGTTTGTTGCTATCAAAATCCAAAATCAGGGCTTCGGCAAGGGACAAATTTGAAAGCACAATCGAGAGAAACGTCTAACCTTGTCCTTCAGCTATTGATTTGTCCACACTGAGGAGGATATTCCATAAAAACCTATTTTTTTCAGTAGCAGCAGTTTTCCAGATAGTGCTTTTCCTTCTGGGGATAACAAGAAATGGAAATGGAATTAAAACTCTCCCCTAATCATGTATTCAGTCTAAGCCCTTTCTGAATCCCCGAATAGAGCTGTTCTATTTGATGTGCCGTTAGCAGTGACATAATTTTGCATCTTTAGTTTTCCCATAATAAAACAGAGAATGGTCTTCCTCATTTTCTGCTTCGCCTGTGGCAGTTATCTGAACAGCTGTAAAAGATAATGATATAGTTTTGCAAAACTGTCATTTGGGTGTTGCAATTTAATATATTATTACAGTTTCAAATTGACTTGTTGGGCACATTAGACCCAAGAACAGCTCAGCACAAAATCAAGTGAAATTTAAAGGTCACTGGCTCTTCTCAAGAGTCGCTTCATTTTGAACTCCAGTTTTTATGTTATGTTATTTTATTTTATTTTAATGGCATTTTTTCCTTCCCTAGTATATCAACTGTGGTAACCTGGAACAGTTATTAGACGGTAATCAGTACCTACCTTGGACAGTAAGAGTGAAGCTGGCATTGGACATTGCCTTGGGACTTACTTACCTTCATTATAAAGGCATTTTCCACCGGGACCTGACATCCAAGGTACTGTGCCTATCAAATGAAACTGTTTAACAATAGCTGTGTTATGCTTTGTGAACGGCTAATGCTTTTGGAAAGCTTTGCTCTCTCCGGCCCCTTTCAGTACCTCAAACACTAAAACTGTTATATAAGAGGTCACTTTAAAGGATTGTGAGAAAACACTAAAACATAGTTTAGTGGATTAAATTTTCCCAGAACAACTCGCGTTGTGTAGTTGTCTGAGAGGAAACTAACCTGAAGTAGAGGTCACAAATAAATGCAGTGATTATGGGGAAATGATTGCAAAACTTCTTTATTTTTTTGGAGCAAGTTATTCTAACTCCTAATTACTAAACAGCTAAATTGTATAAAACTTCAAAAGGTTATAGGCTTATGTTAGTTCTTTAGCAACTTATCCTAATCTAAAGGTTTGTGTGTGTGTGTGTGTGTGTGTGTGTGTGTGTGTGTGTGTGTGTGTTGTGCCGTTACAGTCGTAACCAACTCTTTATGACTCCATGTCCATGGAGTTTTCTTGGCAGGAATACTGGAGTGGCTTGCCAGTTCATTTAGAAGTGTATATACAGGTCCTCATAACTTGAAAATATTAACATTGTTTCACCAGTGAACAAAGCAGCAGTACTACAAATAGCTGTTCAAGCTCTGGTGTGTTGCCTTGTTATTATTACTTTATAATTATAGTTAGTAGTATGAAAATGTATTTTCTTTGCAGCTCTTCCTTTAGATCTTGAGCTTTATATAATTGGAAGCAATAGAGAAGCAATCAGAATAGTTGTTATGAGTTTTTTAGGCTGTTTGGCCTTGTTCTGGAAGTTTTTCAGCTATCAGATCCTGGCCGTGAAAGCCTTTGAGAATACAAAGCAATCAGAAATTTACGATTCTGAAATGATGCATTTGGATGGCACAGATTCCTAAAAGGAGTTAATATAAAACACAAGACATTATTAAAATGAAAAGTATTAATGAAGTTGAGTTTTAAACTGTGTCATAAATAAAATGCATCTGTTTAACAATGGAGACGGGCATGCCAAAAGTGCAAATAATCAATTTGGATGCACTTGAAGTCTTTCTGGTCTGTATAGATCAGGCAGAGTGAAATAAAGAGGTTTTTTGTTGTTGGGTGGTTTTTTTTTTTTTGGTTTTTTTTTTTGTTTTTTTGAGAAGCAACATGTGAACATGCTGTTCTGACATTTCTAGTGTTCCCGATTGCCATAAACTGATTTGCAATCAAACTTGGGTTCCTTGAAACCTCCCGAAAGCATAATGTGTTAACTGGTGGCTGAAGAGTGGTCTTAGCCATGAAGTCCTTTTGTTTATGTCTGAAATGTTGTATGGCAACATTTTAGCTAAACAGTATTTCAACTACATTACTATTAAGTCTGTATGTTACACTAGTGATTGCCCAAAGCATAATTGGTAATTTCTGTTAGTGTTGGCTTACATCTTTTTTATAGCATACAATGGCCAAAATCTGTTGCATACTTACACCAGCAAATTTAGTGATGGGCTTCTTCATTATGCATCAGTTGGATGGCTTCACACGCTACCAGGAATCCTGCCAGGTCTTTTTTAATTAATAGCAGTTTGCTACTGTGAATTAATGCTGTTTCATTTTAGCAGCAGGATTTGGGGCACTCGGAGCTACAAGACTGAACTACAAATCAGAAAATTCCAAGTTTGAAACTTAATTCATTCAGCCATTGTAGACGAAGCAGCATTGCTAGTTTGTGCAACCACTGCACATAAAAACAACATAAAAATAAAAATAAAAGAATAGATAATAAAGAGAGAAATGACCTTAGGCCAGTCATGCTTCATGTTCCTGTCTCTCTCCACATGTATAAAAAACGGCTCTACATCTAGATTGTTGTAGGGCTTGTAAAAAAATGATGTTTTGATGATGCAGTACATTAATTAAAAGGTCTATGTCCAGTTGTTAGTCCTAGTTAGAACAGACCCATTGACTCATTGGGAGCTTAGCAATTACTTTTATACAGTATTTTGACCCATTGGCTGGAATCTTGTTTTTCCAGCTTTGTGTGCCTGATGAGTGAAATATATGATTTTAGGATATTAATGATTTCACCTTCCCATCGTAACAATGCTGGGGCTTCTTCACATGTCAAAATGGGTCCTTAGGAAGCCTTGGAACCTGAGATGGAAGGAAATAATAAACTTTTAAGATTAAAGTACATGGCTGCTAAAACTATCCACTCTGTGTGTGTGGAATTGCACAAACTGGATTCCAGTCATTGATTCAGTGGGCCTACTCTAGTTGGAAATAATGAAATTTAGAAAAAATATTTTAGATATGGTACAAAATTAACAATGCTTTTTTTGGAAACTTTTTTCAAGGCTTTTTTTTTTTTTTTGCAAATGAATAATCCTTTCCCCCCAGTTATATAGGACAAACATAAATAAGCATTTTCCAGTATTTATCTTAGTAGTGTAGACTATATTAAAAGTCATTGTTGGCAATAATTTTCTGTTAGATGGTAGTACTTCTATCAGTTTTCTCAACATTCAATATTTCCTGTATACTTTCATAAAGATAATATATAGTTTTAAACTATACAGTAGGACCCTGGTATCCACTAGAGATTGGTTCCAGGCCTTCCTGTGAATAATGAAAACTGTGGATACAAGAAAACACCAAAAATTCCCAAAACTACTGTTTTGCGACAGTAGTTTGCTTTACGGCTGCTGTTTTGCGACAGTAGCTTCCTTTGTGGCTGCTGAATTATTTATTTATTATTTTCCTCTGCCAACCATGGATAATGAATCAGTGGATACAGGGGTTCTACGGTACATTTGCCCATCCCTTTAATCATTTCCAGTGATGATGACAGAACAACTTACACTTATGTTAGCCCTTTGGACTGTTGTGTTTTACACTGAACAATCCAGTGGGTTTATATTCACTTGAAAAATAAATCAGTCCTCTCAGCGGAGTTTGCTTTTTGTAATATACTGAAAATATGCTGGAAATACATGGTGCATACACTGGCCTGGACATTTTATTCTTTTAGATGTCTGTATTTTATGTGAGAGGGGAAAAACAAATGCTGCACTTCCTTACTAGGATTACATTGTGCAAAGCAGATGTTAAGTACTCCCAGTATACAAAAGGAGCTTTTTGTTTGTCCACATCTGTTTATACATAAACATTTGGTAACTCTTTGTAGCTCAACATGAGCTGCTTTAAAGAGGTTTAGGGATAGATTTTACTCAAACTCACAGTTTGATGGTGTAAACTTTGAGAAATAAGTCATTTCCTTTGACAAATTTATGTATTAGTCCACTTTATAGAGGCAGTGTGCAGCATTAAGAAGAGTCAGAATCTGTCTAGGATGCAAAGTGCATAAGAAGCATACAGACATGTCACATTCACTCTGTCATCTCCAGTCAAGAAAAAGACTCTGCTTAAAAAGCTGTCAGAGGAGATAGTAATAAGTTAGTTTGAAACAATGGTTCTTCTCATCAACTGTTTGAGAAGGTGAGGGATGGGAGGAGTACATTTAAAGTTTAAGAAATAATGGCAAGCACTTTGAATTCTGAATGGAAACAAATTGACAGCAATTGTAAAACTGGTTTTTTTTTTCATTAGTACAATATTATTCAAAACACATGAAGCCTGTATCCATTCTGTTGCTGAGTGACAGAGAGGGTAGATAGTGGTCAAAATTCTCTTGCTTGGCCACATGGGCGTAATTCAAGTGTTATGCCTGTGGTAGCTACAACAGTGCAAGACAAAAGTACTAGCCATGAAGCATTTCTGCCAATGCATTGGGCAATGGTGGCAATGGGAATCACATAATTGTATTTCACAGTTGAATGTCAAGATTCCTTGTGGTAAGCAGTAACACCCAGCGCATCTACGCGGGCATTATGTTATACTTGGATAAAAAGAATTTTGCTAGCTGTGTAGAACACTAAGGAGTTAAGGGAGTGTGAGACTAACTTGATTCTCTCTAAATTACTGTTTATAAAATGTAAAAATGCTTCAGTTCTACTCTTAATGTGAGTCAAAACACTTCTTAGTCTGGGTAAAGGTTTTCCCAGCAGTATTTATAAAACGAACCCATGAACTGACGTGCCACAGGAAAGCAAACAATATATTTCATTTGCCCACTTGTTAAATTCTTCTAACAATACAGATAAAGCTTTTTAACATTGATACATCTTAGAGGAAAGCTCAGAATTTTACATTATGTATTAAGGTGATTCAAATACCTAGAAAAATATATTCTCAAAGGCTTTCACGCCCAGGATCTGATAGCTGTCGTGAGTTTTTCAGGCGGTTTGGCCATGTTCTGAATTTTTTTCTTCCTGACGTTTTGCCAGACTCTGTGGCTGGCATCTTCAGAGGGCAAGGGGCTCAGGGAATTAGGAGTTCTCTCTGTGCTCTGGGGTATAGAGCCATTTGACATTTGACAGCACCAACTGAAGAGATAACTTTATCTTGTTAAATGCCTGTTCTTAGTACGTAGCTATTTTCTGTACCAAGAGTGCTGAATTTTCATCATGGTTTTAACATTGCAATATGATTAATGTTATTCCGCTAGGGTTTAGCTGTAGTTTGCAGTGAACAAATATTTAACCACAAGCAAACTGAATGAATGCATTCTTTGACAAGAGATAACAAAGGCTGTAATTGAGGAGCTTAGTGTGTGTTGGGTTGGCCTGATTCAGTTGTCCTTGTGTAAATTTATAAATCCCAAAGTGAACTTTGTGTGGTATAACTGATTCAGGTTAAAACAAATAATAGTTGGGAGTGAGAATCAAACAGCCACCCAGGATCATGAGATAAGAATTGATACGAATGTGCCTCTCCCCCTCTTTCTCAAGTGTTATTTTGTACAGTATTTTTCTGTGTATGCTAATAAAGGCTCTGACTGACTGACTGAAGTGCCATTCATACTGTAAGGACAAACTGGAGTTACCTAAACTTCTTGATACTACATGGATCCACACGAGAGAAACCCGTTGCTGCCTACTGCTGACTTATGTTTCATGTGAAACTGATTGAGAAATGCAGTTGTACAGGAAACTATTTGATTGTTTGAGAAACGAAACGGACAAAAGAACAGAACTGTAGCACACTTATACTTTTCATAATCTACTGTCTCCACAGACCTAGCCTCCTCTATATTAGTCCAATGCAAATCTTCCATTATTCTACTGTATTTTATCGAGTACCATTTTATTTTGGTTGTGATTTGTTGTCTTCCTGCCTGAATGATGCAGGAGAATTAGAAAGTATAGAGTAAAGGGGTGGAGGGAGGGAGGGAGGGAGAAGGACGGGAGCTAATTGCAAAATATATAAGATAGCATTATAAATAAGATGTGTTGCTGATATACTAACATCTTGCATCAGATATAAAGGTAAAGGTTCCCCTGGCAATTAAGTCCAGTCATTTCTGGCTCTAGGTGCCAGTGCTCATCTCAGTTCATAAGCCCAAGAGTCGGTGTTTGTCCATAGACAAACTTGCATGATCATGTGGCCAGGATAACTAAATGTATGAGCTCACAGAACACCATTAATTTCCCACCAAAGTGGTACCTATTTATCTACTTGCATTTTTATGGGCTTTTGAACTACAGTAGGGCCCCTGTATCGACTTACTTGCTATCCATGGATCCAGTTGGCTGTGGTGGTGAGTGCCAAGGGCCTGTAAGTTTTAAAGGGCCAGATTCCAGTGATTGGGAGGAGCAAAAGCAGTAGATTAAAATCAAAATCACAGGCTTGCGTTTCTGACAGGATACTCACCTCCCTCCTGCCACCAGCAGAGCATTCTTACTGGCTTGCACCGCCTCCCGCTACAGGCAGAACCCTCCTACTGGCTCATGGCTCCTCCTGCCACTGGCATGGCCCTCCTACCGCCTCACATGCTCAGCAAGTGGCACTCCTAACAGTGGCAAGAGGTGGGATGAGCAACCTATCAGCAGCGTAAGTGGTAGGAACACACTGTTGGGTGCGCGAGGTGGTGCAACTCAGTAGGAGTGCCCGGCCGGTGGCAGGAGGCAAACGCCTTATTGCCAGCATGAGCCAGTAGGAGTGCCCTGCTGGGCATGTGAGGCAGTGCGAGCTGCTAGGAGCACCCTGCTGTTGGCATGTGATGAGCACCCTGTTGGCAGTGTGAGCCGGTAGGAGCGCCCTGTTGGCAGCTGCAGCAGTGTGAGGGGACGGTGGTCACATGGCACCACCCCTTTTGCCCCCACTACTCCCACACCCACTGTCACTGTCACCCCCTCATTACCACCACCACCCTTGGATTACAGCAATCACTTTTATCTGCAGATTTCCGTATCAGCCGGTGGCCCAGAACCAATCCCCTACGGATACGGGAGTCCTAATGTACTAAGCTGGCAGGAACTGGGACAATCAATGGGAGATCACCCCATTGCATGTATTAGAATTGCAGACCTTTTGATTGACAAGCCCAGTGCTAGCCGCATCCCCTATGCATCAGATATATTTTATGTGTATTTGGAAAGGTCTGGCTTCATGTGCTTACTTTTCTACTAGTAGGTTTCAAATGTGGATGACATTAATTTTGTATTTTGTTCATTCAGAACTGTTTAATAAAGCATGATGAGAGTGGTTATTCGGCTATAGTTGGTGACTTTGGCTTGGCAGAGAAAATCCCTGACTTCTGGTAAGTGTATTTGCAGAATTTATCAAGATCAAGAATCACTGCTGTTGTAATTTGAAGTGGAATTACCACGAATCAATCATGCATGCTCTCTAACATTCAGACTCAGTTTGGGAGAAACCCTCCTGATTTTTCCCCACTGAATTAGTAGCTTCCTAGCCTTTTAACTCAAGTTGCTGAGTTTGAAAGAATGACACAGAGTTTTGTGAAGACTTTTCAAATTAAGAAAATTATTATGACATCACCTTTTGTCGATTGGAGTTTAATTGATCAGACAGATAACTTATCCTCAGCAGTTATGAAGACTCTTTTATGCAGAGACAAAGTGAATATTCTCTATGGGAAGTGGTTTTGGGGTTATTCTCTCCAAAAACTCACTCAATTTCTCTTAATTCCCTCCTCCACCTGGGAACAGCATTTTTGTCAGTATTTTTTGATGACTGCAAGATCTGTTTACTGTGTAATGAGAACCAATTTAATGAATTGCCAGAATGGCCCCCGGTTTCTGAAACCAAGATTAAGCAGCTACTAGGCAGGCTGAAATCAGGGAAGCCACCCAGTCCAGATCTGCTGCCCCCGGGTTTATTTAAAATAAATATCTACTGGTGAACAAAGCTCTCTACAATTGTGGACAAGTCGGGGCTGATTCCCAAGACCTGGTCCAAGTCCATAATATGCACCATCTTTTAAAAGGGAGATAGGAAATTTGCCTGGCAATTATAGACAAATTAGCCTGCTCTCAGTTGTGGGCAAAGTCTATGCTCACCACCTTTTAAATAGACTTAATTCTTGGATTAAAGATAACAATATTTTAGGGCTTGAGCAAGCAGGTTTTCAGGAGGTTAAGTCCATGATGGATCACTGCCTGGTATTAGCGCATCTTATAGCTAAGCAGGTGGTGCACACCAAGACACATCTATATGCTGCTTTTTTTTAAACAGCTGCCTTTGATTCGGTGGATTGGGAGCTGCTGTGGGAAAAGCTAAGCAGGGCTGGCCTAGATAGGAGACTGCTTTATTTAATACAAAAACTACATACAGACAATACTTGCTGCATCCGACTATCTGGTCATGGCAACTTGACCAGTGAGGTTCCCATCAACAGAGGGGTTAAACAGGGTTGTGTTCTTGCCCCCACATTATTTAACCTGTATATTAATGATCTTGCTCCCACACTGCTAGAAACAAATAGCCATAGTCCTAGATTGGGCCATCTGACAGTGCCCATCCTTCTCTACGCAGATGATATGGTGCTATTCTCAGCACCAAGATAGGTCTGAGATGATTCATTGCAAAATGCGTCAATTATCTAACCATCAATAAAATTACCCTTAACTATAGTAAATCTAAAATAGTGGTATTTAGTCGGACTTGGAAACCCCCGTCTTGGATATTTAACGTGAAAGCAATCCAACAGAATTTAGGTATTTAGGTCTAAATTTTCATTACCGCAATTCATGGACTAGACATTGCCATATTATTACCAACTCGGTAAAATTGACCAGGCAAGCTATACTTCGTTTTTTTCATGTATGGGGCAATGGGCATACAGTATTCCCACTGCCCTACAGGTTTTTAAAGCCCAAGTCATCTTCCAGTTGATGTACGGAATGCCAATTTAGCTAAAAGCCTTTAATTCAATGGTGGAAGCACTTCAGGCTTCCTTCCTTTATAAAACATTTGCTGTTCCTCACTGTGTGCTGTATGCAGTGTTGTGCCTGGAGGCCAGTTTAATCAGACTGAGTGTGCAAGCGTACCTGAGGCAATTCAAGTACTGGTTGAGAATCTGTTTCATGTCTTATAAAGACCCTTTAATAGCAGGAATCCTCTATGACTCCTTTCTTTCTCCTGGTCTTAAATTGTTTCTCCAAAAGATCCAAACTATGGACATTTCACCCAATCACCTAGGGGCCCTACCACTTAAGCAGGCACATAATCTGCTAAAATGCAGATTACTTGATATTGAAAAGCAATATCTCTTTGCAGCAACCTGCAAAGCTTGCTCACCTTTGAATCTCCAACTTCCCTTGTATATTGATAAGCTGGCCAGCTACTTTCTAGATAATCATCAAGAATGGCGTGCTTTTACTTTAGCAAGATGCAACATACTCCCATTGAACATTCTGTATGGCAGATATAGCTCCCAACCATCAGAAGCACAGATCTGCCTTTGTAATTCTGGGGCCTTAAGAGTCCCTGTCACATATGTTATTCTATCTACAGCAGGCATGTCCAGACTTCGGCCCTCCAGATGTTTTGGACCACAACTTCCACAGTCCTTTGTCATTGGCAATCTAAGCTTAGAATTCTGGGAGTTGCAGTCCAAAACATCTGGAGGGCCAAAGTTTGGACATGCCTGATCTACAGGGATATCCGTGTCTCTCATTTGGAGCCATTACTCGTATATGTTTAGATTGATCAGAAGAGGCGACCTTGCATTAATTATTGCTGGGCAAGAACAAAGTTTATACCACACAAATTGCAATATACATTAATTTATTGACACAGAGGTGCAGGTCACAGTTGTCAACTGGGTTCTTTGTTGTACACCCTAAGGATGAGGGTGTTAAGTTGGGTTAACCCTTAGTTGAGTTAGGTTCTATGGAGGGTGATTAAATACTACGTAAAGCATCTTATTTTGCCATTTTGTGATTTGCTATATCATTTTTCGTTCTGCAGTGTTTAGTTTTTTTTAATCTAACTGGGCAGATATATATCTTTTAATTATATGTATCAACTATTTATATTGTTTGTCTGCCTGATGCCAATAAAAGGTTTTGATACCGATATTGATATTTTAAAAGCTGTGAACGATATATCCCAACAATTCCATAAAGCTTAACGTATAAAAACAATCAGTGACCATTTGCAGTGGCTATAATTTGTGAAAAGTCACAAAGCTGATTGTGCTGATATCAATCATATGACATTAAACTATTTATTTATATTGGAATCCAAACATAATCAAGCTTTCTTATTAGTGCTAAACCAGCTATGCTGGAGTTTCCCTTTGAAACGTCTCTGCTGGATTATAGCAATGTTTAGATCAACAAGAAACCTGTAAAACTAAAGAAAAAGAAAGAACCAAACCACACTTCTTTGCAAGTTTGTTTTTCTTGGCCTTTTAAATCGCACAGTTTTACTTTTATTACTTATACACCCATGTGTATATGCAATATATCTACTTACTGAGGGTGACATTTCCTGCATCTGTTGATGTGGATTTTAGTTCACAAAAATGTATACTGCAATAAATTGGTTAATTTCTGAATATCTATTAGAGTCTTTGTTAGTTTTTCTGTATTAAAATAAGAGTGAGGTGTGTCTCAGCAAAATTTTAACATAAATTGATATAGTGGTCAGAGTTAATTTATTATTTGAAGAAGGAAAAGAAGTGTGTATGCTTGTCTTTGCGTGCTGTAAATTCGCAATATCTCCCAGCTCTCAGTGTTTTGAGGCCCATTATTTTTATTTATTTAGTGGAGGCAGCATGTACTTGGCTCATGCTTGAATTCACTATTCAGAAGCAGAAGTAATTTCTACCACCAGAAATAGGTCCTTGTAATGCTGGGTTTAAGGGTCCTGCCAGTGAATCCCTTCAGATTTCACTGTGTTGATCTTTGTTTTACTTTTTCCCCCCTGCTCTCTTTTTAAAATAAAGTTGCTTCAATATGCCTTTTATGAGGAGTATGTGGAAACTCCTAAAAGTATCTGAATAAAGGGCATACAGATGTGAACCAACTACCTCTGCATCCTGCATGAGACATTCCAACCAGCTCCATCACCAGGTCACTGCCTGCACAATATTTGAATCTGTGTTTAAAAACAAGTAGCCATTAATAAAGGGAGAATTGGAAATGGCTTGAGTGACTTAACATTTAATGACCACATAATTATTATTTTAAAATCTGGCATACATTGATGCCTAATCGTAAAATAACATTTCTGTCAAATTTAGTAGAGTGCACTGAAAAAGAGAAGAAGCAAGTTTTCAGAACGCAAAAGGCTGTCAAAACAGCATGTCTCTCCACTCTACAACTTCGCATAATGGTCAGAGAGGTGCCTCATTTTTTGGGTATTTAGAGGAGATCTTGAGCTTTATTGAAGGTTTCAGCTTTCACTTTTTCATTTGGGACCAGTAGCTATTTCTACTGTAACTATATTACTTTTAATTTAATCTTTCCTCAGTTTTCCTCTCTGACCATTTTTAAACCTTACAGTGGATCTGTTACCCCTTTGTTTTACCTCAGGGGGTAAAGAGTGTCTTCATGTTCAATCCCCTACCTGATTTGATCCATTTTTACACATGCCAAGTGATTATTATATATACAGTGGTACCTTGTATAACAGACAGCTTGTATAACATAAAATTTGTACAACATAAAAAATTCCGGAGATAGGGGAAATTTGCTTAACATAATTGCCTATGGGGAAAATCCGTACAACATAAAAATGGGATTACTCTGCTTTCAATGCAATCCTATGGGAATTTGTATAAAGGAAAATTTGCTTAACATAATTTCATTTGGAACGAATTAATTCCTTTATACAAGGTACCACTGTATACTATAAAAAGTACTAATTGAAGAAATACTGTAAACATATGATTCATACATTTCTGGATTTTTTTTTAATTAGAAAAGACGTGGTAATGGAAGAAATGTAAATGTAAAGATAGTTATTTATAGTTGGATATGTCTCACGCAAGTTATGTAGTTCATTTAAAAATTTGCATGAAGAATAGATTTTAGGAGGCCATTAACACAATTCAAAGAAATGTATGGCGAATCAAATAACACACTGAAAGGAAGCATTTCAAAATTACGGTTGCTAGATTTAAAATGCAGGCATCCAGAAGAAGCAAAATTAGCACAGGAAATGGATTATAAATATGATAGTTAGTCTTATCATACAGTCTTTGGACCTCTTCCAGTTTGCAGTGTATGTTATTAGGGCGGTGAGTATTAACCCTAAAAATTTCTAAATGGAACCACAGCCTGGCCATATAATGTAAGGATATGTCATTGTTGTGCTAGAGAGGGTGCAAAGCCAACTCATATGTCACTAGAGTCCATTGAAAACATTGACAAGAATAACAAAGCAGATCAATGAAATAACGTGAATCAATAGAGCATAACAGTGAACTATTTATTTCTTCTATATCTTTTGGGCAAAATGAAAAGCTGATTAATACACTGTTAGCACCAGACTTTGTGAGATACTGGAAATATTTGATCAAACTATCAACATGCTTACCTTCATAGTTACAAACTTCCTTGTTAATAGACTGGTATAACAGTAACCTCTATGTAATGAGAATGATGTAATCAGCAGGAGGTGACGTTTGGAAATTAAATGTGATTTCCACAGCCGCCATATATCCCTTTCATCATTTGGAAGATGTGAGACAGAATTAGTAAGGCAAATTTTCAAAAATCACTGCCGCTGTGATGGCTTTCAGTTGACATCTGTAAAAAAAAGGATGCAATTAATGCACTAGCTTTCTTTTTGAAATATTTATCACAATTCATTAAATTTATAAGAAAATATGTGAATTGTAAAATTTAGATTTTTTTTATTATCCAAAAAGCTTACTTATTAAAAGTGTTTTCATTCTTCTAAAAAGCTTTTTTAATGACTGCTTTCTGTTGTCTAAAGGGACATCTTTTAAAATTTGCCGAAACTGATCTGGAGTATTTTTAGTACAGTGTGATGGTGCCTATTCCCATCCTAATAGTTAAAGGGCTTGCAAAGGGCTTGTGAAGCAGTACTTATAATTATCTATTTCTTTAAATCGTTAAAGTGAGAAACTGCCGATAGTGGGTTCTCCTTACTGGATGGCACCTGAAGTATTGCGAGATGAGCCATATAATGAAAAGGTTAGTATATTTTTAGTTATCATTATTTTAGTAAAGTGTTTCCCTGAGATCGTGGTGGGATTTGTGAGCATCTGCAGTTTTATAGCTGCTTTATTGCAAGTACTAAACAGTTTCATCTAAATGTCTTTTATTTAAAAATTAGATAAGGCTATACTGTTTCCTGAACCAAATTTCCCAATTTTGTACTTACAAGTACTATCAATTGAACGAAATGACAGCAGATTTTGCCAAGAAGAAATGGGGAGGAATTGTATCCAACATTTAAGCTAGCAGCAGACCACAGATAAATAACAGCTAGCTCAATGAAATTGCAATCATTTGTGGAACAGCTTGCCTAACAGCTTGCACAGATCAGCTTGCACAGATGGAGTCTAAGAATTGCTTTCAACACATGTACCAGAATGAACATGGATTTTCTATAAGCAACAGAAGTGCTGCAGAATAACTCCAGTGGCTGCAGCCCTATATAAACTGTTCTTTTCCTAAAACAGATAGCAATTCCATACATAAGAATATATTATTAAAAACTGAAGATATATTTGCATTTTAAACTTCAGGTTTTAATTTTTATTCTTAAAGTGCTTTTTAAAAACAGACAAATGCTTGTACTAATTTAAAATAGCAAGAATCCTATTTGTTTAGAACCAACATAATGTTATGCCTGCAAAAATGAACTGGCTAGGCAACAAGAATCACTTACACAGTCCCTGTTTCAACCAGTGTGCCTGTGAGAGTGAATAGTGCTTCCATGTTGGCGCTATGAGAACTAGTGCTTACATACTGTCAACTTATACAAACATAGTTGCTCAACAGGATTTCAGCCAATGAGTTACAGTTCAAAGAATTTACAATTACGGTAAATTCTATATTATGATGCAGTGTGACAATTAAAGCTTTTAAAACATTTTATAAGAAGGACCCAACATTTCTTAGGTTGGGTCCTCAATCTTATAGGGCTCCATATACCCCAGTGAAAATATAGACCATTTAAATCAATCTATGTTCCTAAACCATTTCTAAGTATATGTAGAAAACAATGGAAAAAGGAGCCATGAGTCAAAATTGAGTTGTTGATTATGAATAATTATTATGTCCATAATTACCCAGTTTAGAGAATATAATAAGAAAATGTTGAAGGTCTCAAACCAGGTTTGTCTATTCAAATACAGTGGTGCCTCGGATAACGACGGTAATTCGTTCTCCGAGGTTAGTTGTTATCCGAAACATGTCGTTTTCCGAAACGCAGTTTCCCATTGGAATGAATGGGAAACCGTTTAATCCATTCTGGAACCTAGGAAAAAGGCAAAGACACCTGGTTTTTTGCTCAAAACTCTTTAAAAAGTGCACTTTAAAGTTACAGATGCAATGTCACCTGGGATAACTTTTTTACTAATGCATGCTGGAAATTCATTATCTGAGGCAGTCCATAGGGAAAATTCGTTATCCGAGGCAGCCCATAGGAAGATTCGTTATCCAAGACAGCCCATAGAGAAAATTCGTTCTCCAAGGCAGACCTATACCTAGGAATTGTGATTCGTTATCCGAGGCAACCCATAGGGAAAATTCGTTATCAGAGGCAGCCCTATACCTGGAAATTTGCAGTTGTTATCCGAATTATTTGTTATCCGGGGCAGTTGTTATCGGAGATACTACTGTATACTGTACTTGTTAATAGTAGAAGATAGAAATGTGATCTGTCCTGTTTTCCAACACCAAATGAAGTTTCCTTGGAGCTTTTTCTCATATTGACATGATATAGCATTATAAATTCTTGAAACCCTATTAAAATCTGCAGGATTACATTCGGTCATTTTCTTGAGGATGTTGATTCCTTAGGACTAGTAACCCTAGCTGTTAACCCTCTACGATGCTGTGTGAACAAAGTTCAGTTCTTACTGTTTTCTTTGGAAATACTCACTTTCAAAGTGTCAATGAATAGAGGATTGTTGAAGATAAAGTGAGTCTGGACAAAGTTTGTGAAAAGTATTTTGGGGACAGAATCATATGATTAAACTGAATTATTATTCAAATCTCAGTTTAAGTCAAGTTGACTTCAAACCATATAAGAACATAAGAAGAGCCATGCTGGATCAGGCCAAAGGCCCGTCTAGTTCAACTTCATCTATCTTACAGTGGCCTCACCAAATACCTGTGGAAGCACATGAGACTAGATATCTGTTTCCTGATACCACTCCCCTGCATCTGGCTCTTGAAGTACCCTGGTTTTAAGCCTGGAGATTACACATCTCCATCATGGTTTGTAACCTGTGATTATTGTTAATATTGAGTCCAGTCTGAAAATGTACTCATCACATATTGAACATCCTTCTTTCTGATACTGACTTCAGGGGAAAGGTGTTCTTATGGGTAATAGAGGTCAAACGTGCTAATTAGTTGATCTTTGCCATTTCTTTCCTCTCAGAGAAGTTTTAAGGTGTATTTCAAAGGTTTTAACAACTACCATCACACATATAGTTAAATAAAGAAGCCCACTCATCAGAATCTCTGAAACTTAGAGTTGTGGAAGGGGAACATAGAAAGGCCAATGCAGTTTGATCTGGAAGCTTGTATCTTTGTTCCAAGGATTGAAGAGACAAGAAAGCAGTGAAATGTTTGGTAAGGCCTGGTCACAGGTGCCTCTGTACACATGCTCTATTGCCAGCTCAGTACATATATTTTTTAAGCTTTATCAGTGAGGAAAAAAGACATGACATGACTGTTGTCTAGGTCTGCATTTGTATTAGCTCATCGTAGCACTTGGCCAATTTGGGGACATGTGAACTTTGAATGCTGGAGAGATGTTATAAAAGATGATCTAAAGCAGACAAGAGAGGCCACTTCTTGTGAAATAAGGCAGCTGAGGAGTTTCTGCAGCGACATGATCCTCTTTTCCTTCTCCACCTCAGGCGGATGTATTCTCATATGGGATCATTCTTTGTGAAATCATTGCCAGGATCCAGGCGGACCCAGACTTTCTCCCTCGCACAGAGGTGAGCAAAGTGCACTGACAAGGGCTGGTAAGGGAAGAATGTTGAAGAGTTTTACTTGTTGATTAGTAATTTACATGTTGATGAATGGCTATTATAAGGCTTCAAATAAAAAATTAATCTAATACTGTAAACATACGCAAGTAGTGGCACAGATTGTACCTACTCCCCTTCAACGATTATATTTTATTGGTGAGTGCTCTCTTTTCAGTGTGTTGCAAACTTCCTTGTTAATAGACTGGTATAACAGTAAGCAGTAACAAGCAGTTAACTGCTATTTATTTACTGAAAAAGAGCAATCTGAAAAGGAATTGTTCTTCTCCGAAGTTAGGGCTAAATGTGGATATTAAATGTACCTCAAATCCACATTTTCCTTCTCACAGCCAAATTGAGTTAAAGTGTATTCATGATGCATATCATGTCTTGCTCTTTTTCTACTTCCGTTCAAATCATATCATGTACATTTTGGATGGAACTAATACTGTATCTCCCACCCACCTCAGCATATAATAAATGATAGGTTGCGTAGGGTTCTGCCCTTTTGAGACATTCTTGCTTTGGGGATCTCTGGAAGATTATAGAAATGAAGAAGAGAGTAGCTTAGCATCTGGTTTGCATACAGAAGCTGTTACATTCAGTACTCCCCTTTCTATTAACTCTAGTTAATAGAAAGAGGTAGCATTTGATTGGACAAGGCTTCTGAAACTTGATGTCTGCCAGACTAGATAGTACTGAATTGCTGTATGTTCAACATGATTGAAGGCATCTATCAAATATTTTGATGTGTGTGTACGATGTTGACCTTTTGGGGAAGGGGGATTTGGAGGCAGATGTTCTTACCTCAGGTATTGTGAGGCATTTTACCCCAACCTGTTGCTCTTCAGGTGTTTGTGTGATGGTTCTCATTATGTTTAACAGATTAGGCTGATTGGGGTTTATGAGACCAAAGCACCAAGTGATAGGGAAAAGAACTGATGATTTTGTAAGTAGTCCACTGCAAAGTATTCTCGAAGGCTGCCAAAGTCTACTGCAAAGTTATTACAAAACTCTGTTCATAGGTAGATGATGATAAAAGTTACAAGTTTTCTGTTTCATCATGGATTAGCTTTGCAGTTGTTTTCATGTTCTGAGTTGGTGATGGTCAGAGTCTCTGTGCAGTGAAAGTTTAATTACTATAAATGAACAATGCATCTTACACATTGAACTTCCTTGTGTCAACTGCACAGTTCCAAAATGTTAGACTTCATTGGAAGAATGAAGCTTTATAATGAGTGTTGTATTAAAATTATAACATCTTAGAAGATCTTCCACATTCTGATACTAGAAGAGAAAACTGAATTCCTTGAAAGATAAGTTAGGTTTAATTATTATGGTTGTTGTGTTACCCAAAATTATATCATTTGTATCCCAGTTTAGGCACAAAAGCAAACATATTATGTCTATTTTGATGCCAGGATTGAGTAGTAGATAAATGCAGAAGCATTTTGTATTGCTTTAGCACTAGTTATTGTTTCCCTGCGGAAGGCAATATGGATAAGTGATGCAATCCTTCAAATAGCCTGGACCTAAGCTGTATAGAGCTTTATAGGTAGTAACCAGCACTTGAAATTGCTTTGAATTTTCTTTGCATTTTGCTTTGAATTGGGCCCAGAAACAGACTGCCAGTGAAGCTTTTGTAATAAGAGAGGCTTTCCTCAGCCAGGTTAAATACAGAACAGTAATATCAAGTACCTCATTCATTATAGCTTACTCAATCCATGATGAGCATCTAAACCACTTGTGGCCATGCAGAGTAAAGAGAAGGTATGGATATGAAAGAAGTTTCCGTTGTTATGTGTTGTCAAATTAGAACAGGCTTATAGCAACCCTAATATGGCTTTCTAGGTAAGTTTGACCAATTCAACTTCCCCAGTGAGTTTCCATGGCTGAACAGTGGTTTGAACCCCAGTCTTCAGAGTCCTAGTCCATCACTTTGTCCTCTAAATCACACTAATCACACTGGGTATCTACAAACTGAGGTCTCTACGGGTGCACAAAGATAGCCTACTTGTTCTTTGGGCTGCATAATTCAAGACAGGTGTCATATTTTCCTTATGCAAAAGAGAGAGAGAGAAGAAGAAAAGAAAAAAAGAAAAGTTAAAAAAACAAGATACTGTACAAGAAATTCTCCTTTCCCCTTATTCTTGTTCATATATAGCAGTGTTGGCAAACCTATGACATGGGTGCCAAAGGTGGCACTCGGAGCCTTTTCTGTGGGCACCCAACATCGCCCCTTCACAGCCACCTGTATTCAGGCTAAACTGCTATATTGACACTTTAAGAAAAATTAGTGAGTATTGAATCACAGTTTGGGCACTCGGTCACTAAAAGGTTTGCCATCACTGATATATAGTTAGTAGAAAGGTCTGAGAGCTGTGTTGAGTTTTTCGGGCTGTTTGGCCATGTTTTGGAAGTTTTTCTTCCTGACGTTTCACCAGACTCTGTGGCTGTCATCTTCAAAGGGCAAGGAGCTCAGGGAACTAGGAGTTATCTCTGTGCTCTGATAGAAAAGTCTCTTTGTTAGAGCGCTGTGCACTTAAGAGAAAAGATTCAGTATTGATATATGACACCTACACATGTAACATAGTGTATTGCAATGCGGAGAATTCACTTTCTAAGGTTTGTATCATGTCTCAGTCTTAGTAACTTTTCCATTTTGTTGTTTAGTACAAAGGTTATGTTAGCTGTTTGTGAATAATAGTTCATTTTTCTTTTCTTTTTGATGTGTTCAGAATTTTGGATTGGATTATGATGCCTTCCAGCACATGGTGGGAGACTGTCCCTCTAACTTCCTCCAGCTAGCCTTCAACTGCTGTAATGTGAGTATATTAAGAAGAAAAGAACAAAATTATGGGATTTTGTATGTTAAGCAAAAATAGCACACTACAACCTCTTGTAGTTCAAGTGGATGAATTATTTATTTATTTTTATTTATTTATTTATTTAGAGTATTTTACCTCACCTTTCTCCTTAGAAAACGACCCAAGGCAGCTTACAGTAATAAGGGACAATATACAGTCCAGTACCATTAAGACATTTTCAAGTTGGAGACAGGGAATTGAGGGACATCTTTCAGCGTTAAAAGACAACATTAAAGCTACAAGAATGCGAGCAGTTAAAGAGAGTAAAAATTCATAAAAAGGTTATGAGCAATGGAAAATAACATTGAAAACATAGTGTCAGTGCAATCACACAAGGTTATAAGTGGTTTTAAACACAAAATCTTTCTGATCATGTATGGTGGATTCATATAAAAGATACATCATAGGTAGTCCATCATTCAGGGAAAGCTTGCCTGAAGAGAAAAAGGTCTTTGCCTGTTTCCAGAATGACAGCAGAGATGGGGCAGTCTCAGCCTCTGGTGGGAGGGAGTTCAGATTCTGGGGGTAGCAGCCGAGAAGGCCCTTTCATGTGTTCCCACAAGATGTACCTGTGAGGGTGGCGGGATGGAGAGAAAGGCCTCTCCTGATTACCTTAACACCCGAGCTGGTCATACTGTGAGATTCACTAAGACTCAGGTTGTACCGTGTGCCAGGACCCTGCCTGTCACATAACCTGACTCTGAGGAGTTAAATGGTGAAGAGCTGCTGGAGGAGCCTTGCAGCTCAAGTCAGCAGGCAGCTGCGTCTGATGTCTCAGCTGAAAACACATCTTCTCCCTCTAGAAGGACTATGAGCAGGATTCTGCAAAGACGTGCTACCAGGAGAGCTAGGGAAAGGGTCTTTGATGCTAGATGGGGAATCAGGTCAGGAAGCCCTGAGTCCTAGCAGGAGCCTTTCCAAAAGTAAGGGTGTGTTCCCTGTTTTGAGATAAAGCTGGTAAGCTTACCTTGAGCTCTCTGTGGGAGCAACACGTTATTTGAACTTGCAACCACGTTCCTGTCTGTGACCTTGGCTTTGTTTCCTGATTTCGGACTGGCTCCCTGGACAACGGCTTGATCTGTTCCCTTGGGTTTGGCATCTAGTTTCTGTGAGATATTCTGGTTTTGATTGGACTGTTAATCGCTGAGAGTTGGATTCTGTTATTTATCTGGCACTTGATTGTTAGCAACGGACTTGAACTTGCCTGGCTTTCCACTAAAGATCTTGGCAAAGAACTGAACCCTGTTTGTGTGTGTGCTCTGTGTGCGGGGCGTGACACCGTGCTTTGTAGGTTAAGGTCAGCACCTTGAATTGTGCCCAAAAGCTGATTGGCAGCCAGTGGAGCTGCTTTAATTGTAGTCTAGCCAGGACATCAGTAGGGCATGTGTCACTGTGGCCAGAGCTGATTTCTCAAGAAATGGGCATAACTTGCATACTAGCCTTAATTGTGCAAATGGGCTCTTGGCCACAGCCGTGACCTGGTCACCCAGGCTAAAGGATGAGTCCAAGCGCACCCCCAAGCTGCTCACCTCTTTTTTCAATTGCAGGGTGACCCCATCCAGTACAGGTTGCATCCCTATCCCTTGATCTCCCTTTTGACTGACCAGGAGCACCTTGGTCTTGTCTGGGTTTAATTTCAATTTGTTCATCCTCATCCAGTTCATTACTGCAACTAAACATTCATGTTAAGTTGAGATAGTGGTTAGAATCCAGAGGTGATAGAGCTGGGTGTCATTGGCATACTGGTGCCACTTCACCCCAAAAGTCCTGTTAATGATTTGCAACTGGTTCCAAAGGCAAGGTTTAGTGTTAGGCTCCTGGAACTAGGTGTAACACTATATTAAAAGTAATGACTAAAATCCTGTCTTTTAGCATTGTAAATTTTAACTGGACTCTTTTGAATCCATGAAACCTATGTAGGAATTGACTTGTGTGTGTAAATGATATATGGCTGACCTGTAAATTTGTGTTTTTCTGCAATAATATATGTGTACTGATTTTGCTTCTGTATTGAGCATGTATATAACATTGTTTGTTCCTGTATTGATAGATGGACCCAAAATTACGGCCTTCATTTGCTGACATTGTCAAGACACTAGAGGTGATTCTGAGCAATTTAAGTGAGGAAGATGAAAGAGAACGGAAACTTCTAACTTTGGATAGTACAGACCGAAAATCAATTTCTGTTTCCAAAGGTAGGATTTCAGGAAGTTGAGGAAAATTACTCTGATTACTGAGCAACAGCAATATGTATAATATTTTAATTTAGAGTCTTTCCTTTGAATTTCTGAAGAAGAACATATTAATTAATTACTATTATTAATAAAAACACTTAACTTAATGATACAACATTTATTTTAGATGTAATTTTAATTGGCAAAATCCTTCTGATACTTGGCAAGATCCTCCTCCTCTCCCTTAGGTCCCCTTGCTGAAGGAGACCCAGCAGTCTGTTCCCTTTTCAAAGATAAATCTTTAACGTCAGCAGTTCTAAGATTAACAAGTACAAAACTGGTAGAAGTCTCTTCCTTCAGAGAGTATTCTATGTTTGTATTTTGGTTCCATAACAAAAAGTTCCTTGCAACTGACATAGGACTCGAAATAACAACCTTCTCATCCCATCTGGGATTAATGCCCAAACTTTCAGGGCTGTCGTATGTTTCCCTTATTTGAGAGGGTGGTAAACCTAACCCCTAAAAGGTTCCTGTAGTTTCAAGACTGACCTTGGGTGGATTCAGGGTCAAAACAGACACTCTCCATGGAGTTCCCCATCTCACATTCTCTCTGTTTTGGGCTTCCCTGCCCCTCCATACTCTTTCCTCCCCTGTCTCTCTCTAGCCACCATCTGTCCCCAACAAAGGGAATCCCAGTACTTTTTCTCCCTGCACTCCTGCTCAGCAGCCTCCCTGGGCACTTTCAGATTGACTCACTGTCCTGTCCAAGGGTCTTATTTATTTATTTATTTATTTATTGGGTTTATATACCACCCGTCTTCCCGAAGGAACTCCGGGCGGTTTACAACATAGAAAAATACTAATAACAACTATTAAATAGAAACAATTAGACAGTTTAAAACAATTTAACACAAATAACCAAACTGAACAATGAAGAGTGGCTTTACAGATGGCGGAAGGAAAAAAAAAACTTCAGTCACCAAACGCCTCCTGGAAAAGGAGAGTTTTTAATGCCTTCTGGAAGGCTGGCAGGGACTCTGCTAGGCGCACTTCTGCTGGGAGATGGGCAATTCTTTGATTTTTGCCTGCAATATCTAAAGAGTGTATTTTCAACAGCCTTCTAAATGTAGACAGCCTCCTAAATAAGAATATTTACATTCTTAGTAAATATTAGATGAATATTACCTTAACTGAGTGTTGCCAGGATGAATTCTATGATAATGTAATCCTCACAAATTAAAAAAATAATCAGGTTTATATCTCATTCATTCTTATTTTAGAAATCATCTGATTTATATATTTAAATTATATAAGTTTATATTTAAAGTGTAAAATATACATTTTCGTGTAATATACTAAAAAGGGAAAATATCTCTTAGTCAAATTTAATTTTTTCCACATTGGACAAATCTGTTGGCTCTTAACTAGAATTCTAAAAATGTACAATTCTTTGCAGATTTCTAAATACACATACATAGAATAGGTTAGAAATCTCACTACTGGCAGTCTGGGAGTTGAGTCATGGCTACAGGGACAACACCATCCCACTGGTTCAGGTATGTAGATGATACCTGGGTTAAAATAAAGACGCAGGAAGTACAGGCCTTTACAGACCACATCAACGCAGTGGATCCTAATATTAAGTTCACTAGGGAAGACACCCAAGACAACGGGCTGGCTTTCCTGGATTGTGCAGTCATCATCAGACCTGACCGTGGCCTAGGAGTAGAAGTTTACAGGAAACCCACCCACACAGATCAATACTTACTGTTTGACTCCCACCATCCATTACAACACAAACTAGGAGTCATCAGGACCCTAAGCCACAGAGCAGAGAGCATCCCCACCTCCTCAGAAGCCAAGAAGAAGGAAGACAGGCACCTGAAGACAGCACTTAAGGCCTGTGGATATCCAAGGTGGGCCTTCAACAAAGCAGTGGGCCATCCCAGAAGAACAAGGGATCAGTCTGAGACCCAGACCCGACGGAAGAACCTGGTCATTCCCTACATGGCGGGAGTGTCGGAGAAGCTTAAAAGGATTTTTGGCAAACACCATATCCCTGTTTATTTCAAACCCATGAACACACTAAGGCAGAGACTTGTCCACCCAAAGGATCCGATACCAAACCATAAAAGGAGCAATATAGTATATGCAGTCCAATGCAGTGAAGAGTGTTCAGACCTCTACATTGGAGAAACTAAACAGCCATTAAACAGAAGAATGGCCCAACATAGGAGAGGTAACAGCTCAGGACCAGAATCAGCAGTACACCTCCATTTGAAGGAAAAAGGCCACTCTTTCAAAGATGAGGATGTACACATATTAGACAAAGAAGAGAGGTGGTTTGAGAGAGGAGTAAGGGAAGCCATTCATGTTAGCATTGAAAATCCCTCCCTCAACAGAGGTGGGGGGCTCCGGCATAGTCTATCTGCTACTTATCAGGCTGTACTTTCCACAGTACCCAGGCAAATCAGGGAGCCTTCACCATCAAGGTCACAGCTAACGACCCATTCTTGATGGGTTTCAGCACCTTAGGCCATTGTTTACCTTAAGGCCATGGACACTAATGTCTCCCTAACGAGCCTATTCAGGCTTTGTTCATCTTATGAGCCAATCAGACCAGGGGACAAGAGGTCAAGCTGACTATAAGGAGGTCTCTTGCACTAGCTGTATTCAGACCGATGAAGCTGTTTGGATGAACAGCGAAACGTTTCTATCTCTCAAAAAGAAGTCCAGTAGCCATGACTCAACTCCCAGATAAACGCACCTGGATGACTGAGAATCTTCACAGACGTATCACTACTGGCAGTGTTTAATTCCCATGTAAATGTGTAGTTAGTTGTGATGGTGTCAAATGTAAACAGTCTTGTGGGAACAAGATATGTCAAACATACAAGCTGACAACTAGTATACTTTTGAGGCATCATTTTAATGCATCTTAGATTGTGAGAGAATAAGATTTGGAAGATCACTTGTCAAAACTACTTTGTTGCTTGGCATTGATATATTGTTGATTTTCAAAGGGAATGCCTTTGCATATATATGATTTTTACTTTCTAATCAATTCCCCCTCTGTCATAAGCATAATTTAGTACCCAAATTATAACTATATAACCCTCAGAAAGAAAATGCTATATACATAGCTACTACTGACTTTTTCTGTGCCTTGCACCTTTGGGGTTTTAGTTCTAATTTTAGACGTGTCCAGGGCTTCTGGTGCCTGATGTACCCTTGTGTAACAGCTTCCAAGAACTTCATCCAAGTTAAGCTCTTGCTTGCTTGGGAGATCTGACCTTTAACCAGATACTGACTGCTGAAAGTTCTTTTCTGTAGACCACTTCATCTTGTATTCTTGCAGTTGAAAGAAAGGAAAATGTGCATCAGTGTTATTTGTGAGTTATGCAGATGGAATAAACATAGGAGCTGGATTTTGCTTTTGCTTCGTACCACCACCTTAGTGGTGTGTATCTTCATTTGGCAGAGGTAACAGCTATCTAGGTTCAGAGCTGAGCTAGTGTATATTGACTTCTTCCTTCAGTGCACTCGTAGGGAGAATGGAGAGGCTTTCCTCTAACATTGCATAGAAGGGGGAAGTTCTTAGATACGTGGGAGATCTAAAAAGCTTCTGAATTTGTGTCACTTAAGTCAGAAAACTTCTGAATTGGTGTCAAATTCCAAATTCTTCATTTAATTCATACAGAAATACAGAAATGTGGAGTTCAACAAGACCTCAGACTTGTCTGTTTGAACTGCATTTTATATTCTTGTGAAGCTTCACAGTGCCACCTGGTGTTCTTGAGAAACTGGAGTGGTAACTCTCTTCTGATATTTTAGAGCAGGGCTTTTCAACTTTGAACAGGCCAAGGTCTACTTTTTCCAGTCCAAAGTGCCTGAGGGCTACTACACTAAAATCTCTACTTACGAATTTTATCCATTCCGAACACATGTTCATAAGTAAAAACTTTTGTAAGTACAGCAGCGGTTTCCCATAGGAATGCATTTTCTGGAGGGAACAGATTTCAATGCGCCATGGCCCTTGAACTGCCCCGCTCAGCTAAGACAGTGGACTGGCAGACCAAGAACTTTGCTGGAGCAGTGGTAGTCCTTCAGATGAGGGAGGGAAGGAAGGGTGGAGAACTTATCCCCTCACTTTTTTTATTGATGGCCAGCGGGCTACTTTTGAACCCTTCGCGGGCTACCAGTAGCCCGTGGTCTACCTGTTGGGCAGGCCTGTATTAGAGGAAGATGTCACATGGCTAGACACCCCATTGACCTAATATTTGTAATAGCTTTGTTTTGTGATGACGTCTTTAAATGTATTTAACAGATTTCCCCCCCAAGCCCAAGTGTTGTGTGTCCTAATTTCTGCATTGGAAAATGTGCTGTTTCAAGGCTGATTTGGAATATAGCCGTTCACTTCCAGAGGGAAGTATCATTGTTTGCATTCATCTTTCACAGCATAGGGGTGTATTTATTCTAGGGAAAGCACAGTTCTTGGAAACATTGGCCTTTAGTAGCACATATCTGTTGTTATAAAACTATCCTTGTATTAAATGGTGAGTGTCCTCTTCAACACTACTCTTGGGAAGAATCGGCTAGTGCACAGGATCCACACAAATTTGGGAGATATGGATATTTGAATATAAAGCATTCCTGCATATAGTTGCAGGGTATAACACTTGCAGAAGACTAAAACAAGCATGTAACAATTATATAATTGGATGTGTTCCACACGAACAAGATATGCAGAGTCAAAGTCAAGACAAGAGAATAAATCTATAACAATGTTGAGTGACTATGAGGAATTATTTGGAAGATTTAAAATTCTACATTTTTGTTATTGTTATTAATATTCTATAATAGATCTTTATTCCCTGGGTCTTCTCTCAGGGATGAAGATGCATCTGTTTTGATGGAGAATTCCATGTAAGACTTCATTCATTTCCCAAGTGTGTGTTAATGAAGGATTTACAAGAATTTCACACATGCATTGGTGGTGTTTCTCTATACCTATATGATTCCTACTTTGTTAATAATGTCATCCTTGGGTTTAAGTCTTACTTTCTTTTTTCTTTTTTTGAAATTGTCTCATTTTCAGGTTTACTTGAGAGAGGACAAGGAGTCAAAAGGCTAAGTTCACTTGATGACAAGATTCCACCTAAGTCACCACGTCCACGGCGCAATATCTGGTTATCGCGCAGTCAGTCAGACATCTTTTCTCGTAAGCCTTGCCGCAAAATAAATGTTCAGGACCCCTACTACACACCAAGCAAAGGGGCAAGCCGTAAAGTCAACCCCTTCAATTCTAGGGAAGACTTGAAAGGAGGAAAGGTCAAATTTTTTGATATGCCAAGCAAATCAGTGATATCACTTGTATTCGACTTGCACTCCCCAGAGGCAGCAGGATATTTGAAGATGAGCCAGCCTCTGTTCAGGCCAACCTACAGTACTGACTGGCCAGAAAATCCCTTCCTTTCTGGAAAACGGAGCAGATCACTTCCAGTCTCTCCTGAATTTGTGCATAAGGATTATAGCACATTTGGGGATCTCTCTTCAACTGTTAGTAGATGTGATCCTAGTCAGCTGGGGGCTGAGGTGCGACAGAAGCTACTGAGCAGCAGTAAGTATAGTGTATCTGAGATCCCTCCTTTTCAGGCCAAACATCATAGACAGGAATCACCTCATCTTCTGCCAGAGGAAGAGATGGACTGTTCGGATGGATTGGAACCCCAAGATGAAAATGGTTTCTGTCCTGTAGAAAGTACACCTGGAGAACTAGAGCTCGGAAAGCCCATGGGACAACCTCTGCAAGGTTCCCAGAATGTTGATGTTATCTTGGTACAGAATTTAGATAATTCAGAGGATAAGTCCTTGGAGATGTCCATAAGTTGCACCACCTCCGAAGATATGGAAGTGGAAGATGAAACTCAAAGGAACATGCCTTCTACTAGATCGGAGTCTTCCAAACTGTCGTTCAGTGCTAATCAACCAGGCAGAGAATCCTCTGTTTTTGAAGCAGTGGATAGTAATGTCTCAGACGTTGTTTCTCTGTCATCTTCAAATGCACCAGCACCAGTAAGTGAGCAGTCAAAATGTGACATTTAAATTCTAGCCATGATACTATGGTGACAGATTCCTTCCAGCTTATTTGATTTTAACTCTTTGTAGCAATGAATCCATGTTTTGGAGGTTGCAGAATGTATTTGGAGAACTGCACACATTAAATATATAAAATAATCAACTATTGGCTTATCTCAGGAGGCAGCTATTGCAGGCAAAAGGAGTGAGTCATATTTCTTCAGAATGGCTGGGTCCGTTTAAGGCCATGCTTTATGCGGATAAAGTATGCTTCCTCAGACTCCCCTCCTCTCTCCTGGTGTGTCTTCATCTGTCCTGTTTAGTAAGTTCTCAGGGTCTATTGATGGAACTCGTGCAAACATGGTAATGGATTTTTGTTTTTAACCATCAGTAACTCACATTCCTTCCCTTTGTAGCAATTGTTGAGCAGAACATAAATGAGATACAGGAAGATATTTGAAACTGCCCGTGCTGTGATACCTTAGATTTGGGGTGGGAAAACAATAACCCTCGTTGTTGGAGTACAACTGCCTTCATCTCTGATGGTGGGAGCTGGGTGGCCACTGGTCATCTTGCTTGCCCTAGATTGGCAAGAGAAAGTGTAATGTCTTGTTTCTTGGATGCAGTGCCAGGTTCAATATCTACTTTGAAATGTACCGTTCCCTTTTCTCTCTCAAACAAGGTCAGACTTGACTCCAGTAGCTTAAGCTTCCTAGTTCTTTCAGTTCTGCATCAGAACACTGGAACGGAACATCTCAGATTTCCATTTTAGCACTCTGTGACCAGTTACTGCTTGGTTTGGTCACCTTTGAAATTCTGACCAAGAGCTAGATCCATCCCACTTTCCTTCAGCAGAAATAACTGCTATAAAACTAAATGCTTATTCAGTAATGTTGATTTCTTTCTGGTAAAAAAGTATAAGGAGCCATGATCACGCTTCTTCTGTAACCCTGTTTGTTCTGTTTTGAGGGAGAAATTAAGCACGTGACCACCTAGATGTTTGTCTAAAGGTAGCCCAGCCACACCCTGGCAATACTCTCTTAAAATGCAGCTTCTTCAGTATTATCCATGTGCATCAAATAGATATACAGAGATAGATTTGGATTATATTTTCAATTTATATAACTTCTGTATATGTTCCTCACCTGAAATTTCTCAAATGGAAGGGATTTGCATGTTACCTTTAGCTGTTCATATTAACCTTCCTCTGAGCATCCAGACCAGCAGGGGGTGCTTTAAAGTAGAGAGAAATTACTCTGGACAACTTGAGAGGGATTGGGCCATCTCTTATCTCTTGTTTTAATAATTTTCCTAGCGAGAAACCCCCTTTGGAGAAGAAATCAACAGCAATGCTGCCTCCTGACGCCCATACCCATTCATATCCATTCCTAAAAATGAGCAATAAAAAGGATGGGAATTCCCAGAAGTATCAGGCTAAAATCTTGAACAGCAAGTTGTTTCCTGCTTCAGAATTATTGGCTGAACAATTGGCAGTGGTAAAAATATTCTGCAACCTGTACTTATGTAGAAGCCCTTGAGACCATCAAGCTGCTTCTAGCAAACTTTTCTCTAGGGCAAAGAAAAATGGTTATCCTACCCCCTGGTCCATTAGATTTTTCTAAAGCAATACCATATTCTGCTAGAAGAAGCCTTTGTAACTGTTACCCATATACATATTTTTCTATCTGAAAAACAAATTGTATGAATTACCAGCTTCTGATGCACTTTTGGATTTGGTACTACCCCCCATCCCCCAGTTGAACGAGTTTGGTGCATTAAGGTGAGAGAACGACTAAGTGTTCTCATTCTGCTTTTGGAGGCCTTGGAAGAGAGAGGCAAATGTTCCTCTACTCTAGTCATTGTGTCTTCCTGAGGGTCCTCCAACAACCTGTAAGCCTTCGTATGCTTGACTTGTGCTCTTAATGGATGTGATGGTTTAATGTTAGCTCAAAAGCACACCTTCGAACTGAGGCCGCCATGATTCCTGTGCATTTTTCCTGCTTATCTGCAACCTTTCTGGGCTTTCTGCCAACATCCTACAAGGGGCGATGGACTTTCTTGGGAAGTTTGGGGAGGAGTTATGTGATGCTTTGCATTCTTAACAGAATTCTGTGACAAGGGCCATTACAGAAAATATGAGGTCCTCCCTATCCACATTGGAATGAAAAGGGGCTAGCTTTTGAAAGGGCTTAGGTGAAATCCATTTGTTGTTGTAACAAGGTTACATGCACAGTCTAAAAGCCAGTATTTTAGAGCAGGTGTTGGCCACTTACTGTGCTCAGTACAGAATGTGGTCATACAAATGCAACGGTTTGTTTGTACAAATACAATAATGAGTAGCTTTGCTTTTATCATGTTTTGATTTGCTGATGGAAGTGCATCTTGCTTTTTATAAGCCATCTACAGAAACTTCTAAAATCCTGTTTTTAATTCACCTGCTCTTTCTATATTACATTTATTAAATATATATTAAAAAGTATACTTGTGGCTGATTGGTGAAAGAAGCCTGTGTGAATAGATGTACATAACAAATTGCTGCCCCAGCAGAAGACAGGGGTATGGTAGGTTTATTCTTGGTTGCTGTATCATGTCCAAGAACACTGGTATTTCTTGCCAGTTTAACTACAGACACTTGAATAATTCCTCTTTGCACTTAATGCTGCTGTTTATACTGCATGTCACTACATTTCTATGCAAAAATAACCTTTGAGGCAGCCAAATATTTGATTAAGGTTTAAAGATCTGTGAAAGATCTATTTTCATATTTATGAAGGAATTTTATGTCTTAATATTTGCAGTCTGTAAATAGCTAAACTTTGTCATTAAAGCTTAGGAAAAAAAAGTTTGTAGCCTGTGCATAATTTAACACTGCCAGAAAAGAACTTTTGCAAAACATTTTTCTAAACTGCAGGTATTTATGAATGTGTAAAGAAAACAAATCTTGGTTTTTATATTGATTTATTTTGTTTGATATTTTTTCCTGAAGTACGGAATGGCATGTTCTACTAGAACAGAACTAAGTAACCAAAGATGAATTGCGTTTAAAGTATTTGCATATGTTTCCTTTGTCAGTTTTTGTAAATTGTTTCCCAATTTGCCTTCAAAATAAAAACACATAAATTTACTTTTGTGGTTGAGAAGAGATAAAGCTAAAGAGAGAGAGAAGGGAATAATATTAATAAATAGTAATATAATAGTCTTTCAAACATACCTGTTGTAAATATATATTTCAAGGCAATTTTTTTTATTTGTTGACTCTTCACTATTACATGCTAGCTTCTGTCCCCTTTTAAGATTATCTTCTCCCGGGTAAATGTCTTGTTTTATGAGGAACTGAATAAGTAGTTACACATACATTCTGCAACTGATCTAATCTTTTTTATGCAGAAAAAATAGTTAGTATTTGGGGATTATCCTAATAATTTTCTTCAAAGCATTTCTATCACATTTTTCAGTACCTGAATTGAAATTCTGCTGCATTGAAAATGCCTTTTCCTTAGAATAGTAATCTTTCTTTCCTTTTAATAAACAGCTGCTCATAAAAATCTTGCTGTATCATATTGTCAGCATTCTGCTTCCTACCAGAGCAAGTCAAATTCTTTCACACAGTTGAAAAAGCAAGGCATAGGTAACAGTCCTTCCTACCAACTGGAACGATTCTGGATGGAAAAATCATTTGTAAAACCATGTTCCAAAAGTTATGTAATAGTCATTACCACATGCATCTACAAATATTAGAAGTCATGACATATATAAACTACAGTCTGCAGGGGATTGGTGCCTGCCCCTCCCATGGATACTGAAATCTGCGGATAATAGCAAATGCTAAATACTGTATATATAGTATAGTAAAGAGGGAGGAGGACTGAAAAACATTTTAACATGCATTACCAGAACCAGATACCATGTTGTGTATAACATTTTCAGATCATGGATATGAGGGTCCTCCTGTACTTATTTCTTTGTTATTATTCTAAATCAACAGTCAGTCACTAGCATTAAGTGATCTTGAGTTTTGCTGTGCTGAGAAAACAAGTTTGCTGCTCCTTTGTTACCTGGCATTACAAATATAGGAAAAATTACTTTTTCTTCAGACCATAAACCCCAGAATACTCCCACTGACACAGTCATTGGCAGTGGTATTCTGGAGTCTGGAGTCCAGACAAGTATCATTTCACATCTCATCTCTTCAGCTGAAAAGTCCCTAATGCTGTTGTCTTATCTCATACAGAATGTACTTCCTTCTTGGTGTCCTGTTTCTAGCTCTAATATCCTTTCAGAAATGAAATTCTTAATAATTACAACTTACCTTGCAGCTGCTAAATTAACAATATCATGAAAATAGCTAACAGCAGGATCTTGCTCTTTTTGTTTTAAAATAAGCACAAGTAGCTCAGGCCTATCAATGCGCATCAGGTTGAGGGAATTGTAAGTTAAGGTGAACCTTACTTGTCATTTTGCTATTTATCCAGACTGGCAGTATCTGACTAAAAGTGTTCTGCTTATATACCGCCCCATACCACTTTAAGTAGTCTCTGGGCGGTTTACAGTTTCATTACAGTATGCAGGCTACACATCCCTCCCCCCCAACAAGCTGGGTACTCATTTCACAGACCTCGGAAGGATGGATGGCTGAGTGAACCTTAAGCCTGCTACCTGGGATTGAACTCCAGGTCGTGAGCACAGTTTTACCTGCAGTACAGGCATTTAACCACTGCGCCACGAGGCTCATAAAAGCTTTTGAGTTCTCTTGGGCTTTCATTTTTTGATTAATTTAAGAATAGTCAATAAGTGATAATTTCATAGGCCAATTATATTGCATGTTTTCGTTTTTTATTAGTGGCCTATAAAGGTCTCTCCCCTTTTATTTCAATTCAACTGTTTCTGATTTAGTGTAATCTGCAAATTTAATGACATTCTCACCGATCCCTAATTCCACATCACTTATGACAAAACTGAGGATCATTGGCTCCATTAATAGTCTTATGGGAACAAAATGGTTTCATATCTAGTATCTTTTATTTTATTTGTGTACTGTCAAGTTACCATGACTTAAAGGTGACCTATGAATTAATAATTTCCAAAATGTCCTATCATTTACATCCCTTGCAAACTCAAGACTGTTCTTTCCCTTCTTGAGTCATTCTATCTCTTATTTCATCTTCCTCTTTTCCTGCCTTCATTTTCCCCTGCAATTATTCTTTCCCAGTAATTTTTGTCTTCTCATGATGCACCCAAAGCATAATAGCCTGTTTCACAATATTTTGCTTCTAGAAAGAGTTCACACCTGATTTATTCTAGCAGTTTTTCTGATGGGCTAGACCAGTGTTGGTTAATCTATGGCATGGGTGTCAAAGGTAGCACACGGAGCCCTTTCTGTGGGCACGCGACATGGCCACCTCACAGCCACGGCACTTTCCCCTCTGCTCAGAGCATGCCACCATGCTCCATGCAGAAAGCCAGGTGAAGGGGAGGCAGAGGCTTGTGGGCTTGTTTGTAGCCCCCATTTACTCTTCAGCCATGCGGTTCAGGGCATCCCAAAAGCGATGTGGCTGGAGAGTAAACGGGGGCTACAAAGGAGCCCATAAACCTCTGTCGCCTCTTCACCTCCCTGCATGGAGCCATTTTGGTGGGCTTGTAACAGCTTTGAGCAGCAAGCCGGGCAAAGGGGAAGCAGCGGTTTGTGGGCTCCTTCATAGCCTCAGTTTACTCTCCAGCCACGCTATTTGTGGGATGCCCAGAGTGGTGTGGCTGGAGAGTAAACTCAGGCTACGAACAAGCCCAAAAGCCGCCACCACTCCCTCTGGCTTACCCGGTGTTGTAGCACCCCATCCGCCTCTCTGCCCACCCTCCTGTGAGGGTGCTGGGGCTGCAGGAAATTCAAACACCTGCTCTTCAGTCTTTGCTCTCCTGAAGGGTTGCACCGAAGCATTTGTGGGTACCACTGTATTCAGGTTAAATTGCTGTATTGGCACTTGGCGAAAATAAGTGGGTTTTGAATCACAGTTTGGGCACTCGCTCTCCAAAGGTTTGCAATCACTGGTCTAGACTCTGTAAAGGTCTTGTGCAGCACTATATTTTCAATGAATCAGCTTTTTCAGATCTGCTTTCTTCACTGTACAGCTTTTATCCTTTATGCATAGTAATTAGTATATTGGAGTATTGGATGAACTTGGCCTTGGTCTCCAATGGCATATCATTCCACTTGACAATCTTTTCTCGTTCCTTGTTAGCAGCTGTTCCAAGTCTCAATCTTCTGGTTATAGTCTCCAGTTGGATTAACAATTGAAACAAAATATACAAATATTTAGTAATTTCAGTTTCTTCATTGTCAACATTAAAGTTACATAGTTCGTGTGTGGTTGTTTTATTTAATTTAATGTACAGCTGCCATCCAGGTTTTACACTTCAGTTTTAAAAGTATCCGAGTACTGTACTATTGGGACTTATTTAAAGTGTTCTGGAAATCAAAGTCTAGTAAGACCCTTATCTATATTTAATGTTACACTGTAAATAACAAAGTGTGGTGAGACAGAATGGATTTTGTGCACATGGAAGATACCATTGAGTTGGTTAGATGGCTTATAAGAACATAAGAAGAGTCGTGCTGGATAAGGCCAAAGGCCCATCTAGTCCAGCTTCCTGTATCTCTGTGGCCCCACCAGATGCGTCTGGGAATGCACAAAACTAGATATCTGTCTCCTGATACCACTCCCCTGCATCTGGCCCTTGAAGTACCCTGGTTTTAAGCCTGGACATTACACATTTCCCTCATGGTTTGTAACCTGTGATGGACGTTTCCTCCAGGAATTTATCCAATCCCCTTTTGAAGACATCCAGGGTAGATGACATCACCACATCTTGTGGCAGGGAGTTCGACAGACTAACAACACACTGGGTAAAAAAAAATAAAATCTTTTGTCTGTTCTCACTCCCAACCCTCAATTTGAGTGCATGTCCCCTAGTTCTGGTATTTTGTGAGAGGGAGAAGAGTGTCCCTCTATCCACTTTACTCATGGCCTGCTCAGTGAGTTAGGTATCTGGTTGCAGAGCTGGAGGATGGGAGTTCAATTCTCCACTGTGCCTCCAGGACGAACAGCCAGCCTGTCTGGCCTTGAGCAAGCTGAACAGTCCCATGGTGCCCCCAGAAGAAGGGAATGGTAAAGCATCCCTGAATCTTCTCTACCTGAAAAGAGCTACATAATGACTGGCGTGTCCAGTTCAACTGTACTTTTAGTAAAATACAAAAAGATCATGACATAGACAGGGAAAGTGTCAACTCCTCAACTAATTTAATTGCTATATTATCTATGTCTGCAACGATTCGGTGGAACTAATAAAGAGAACTGATGGGCATTACAAAAATAAGGTGCTAGTTCTTATGTGGTTTGGATGAGCAAGTGGACAAAATTAGGGTGCTGTGCATTAGGACCTTTTACTGAAGTCAACTGTCTGATCTTAAAGGTCCGGTCTTGATCTAGCACAGACTACTCATGCAGATATTTAAAAATTAACACATAAACATGCTCCTGCTTTATTATGCCAACTAGTCCAAGGAGCTGATTGGAATCCCACAGTACTCATTTAATTTTGGGGTTATGTCTAGAAGTTGTTCTGTTCAGAGAAGTCCCAGATAGCAAAGCTATTGGTTCTACCTACTGGCCCAGGCCAGTTTCATCTTCTGGTTGTGGGCTTTGGAGGATTTTGAAAACACACTTTTCACAATCTGAAGTGGCACAGACTTTCCACTGAGGTACAGTTTGTTGTGACAGTCTGGCAACCAAGGCCCTTCACCTGAGTTTGTGTGTTCACCTTTCTTCAGCATATGCACATACGCTATAATGTAGCCTGTCATGAAAGCATCAAAGCCAGCCCTATGAATGCCTCCCTCTGAAGAGCTGGGCAATGATGTTACTGGATTTTCCGTGACAGGCAAAGAGATCACAGCAGGCACATTTTCTAGCTGAGCCCTTTGCTCAGCTATTTCAATATTTGTTGCCCCTTTCTGTTGGCCATCTTTGGATGATGAAGAGATGCACTCACTATCCATAGCACTGGCTTGTTCCTCATCTGTCTTGGCACCTGTTGCACTGTCAGACCCAAGTTCTTGTTCTACATCCATAAAACTCTCGTCTTTGCTAGACACAGTCTCTGTTCCTACATCATCTATAACAGAAGTATTATTGTTGGGACAAGAAAGCTTGGAGGGAGGACCATCTTCCACATTCCAAGCCCCCTCTTCATCCTTTGTAGGACTTCCCAGCTCAGTTTTTTCTGAGGGCTCTGCAATATTCTTACGACGATTCCATTTCTGTTTTCTTTTCTTCTGCTTTTTCTCTTTGTGGTTTTCATCCTCAGTGATTATGAGATCAATGTTATGAGACTGTGAACACTTCACCCCATCTGGGCACCAGCCGTAGGCCTGCAATAAAGTAACCCATTAGTCTAGATGAGAAACAATCCTCATTAAGTCGTTATCGTCATCATCCCCTTAGAACTACAGAGCTGGAAGGGACCCTGTGGATCACTGAATCCATTTCTTCTAGAGCAGTTTTCAACTGCTCAACACTCCTGTGATAGAATCATAGCAGGCTGAAGTCCAAATAGAACAGAAGTGTTTAAATAATATTTTGTATCACACCTTGTAAATTTACTCTCACATCGAAAGGCAACACCTCTCCCCACTGATAACAAGGTATCCAGAAGTAATCCATCCCCAAATCAGGATGAAGCTTTCCCTCCCAGTACGGCACACACATTAATCAGCACAAATACAGAGAGCTATCAGAAAGAACCAAGTAGGAAAGTTTCCCCTCATCTTTGACAGACGGTCCTCATAACTCCTATCTCTCAACATTCAAGGTTCAAAGCCAGCAGGTTTTGAGAAGGGTGTCTTTGTTGTTACCACATTTATGTCATTCTGTCTCTAATTAACTCAGGGTGACATACACATGTAATCCGATTGATGAGAGGCACTTGGCTCCAGAAATTAGATTTAGCTCATACATTTTTATATGAAGCTGAGAACAGGCTATCAACCAAACAACAGACAGTCCTAAACACTGTGAAGTAGATGAAGATGAAAGAAAACAACTAGTCCATGCTCACCTGTCATGTTTCATGGATCAATTAGAACATAATTAAATTGTAAACTGCCCAGAGAGTGCTTGGAGCACTATGGGGTGGTATACAAGGAGAACACTTTGGTTCTCTCAAATTTCAGTCCAAAACTACATTACAATGACTTTTAGGGATGGGGTACAATTCCCATTATCCCTAATCAACATTGCCAGTGATGAGGGAGGGCAGCAGCTACTGTGTAACAATGCCTTAAGCATGTTGCCCAACCCTTTTCTAAACTGTAGAAAGCAGAGAAAAAGTGATAAAATACCGAAAATGTCTGGCAGATAGCAATTTTGCTTGAAGTGTCAATCCCAGATAGGTTGGCATCAGACAGAGAGCAATAGCGGTAGTCAACATAGGAAGCTATGCTGGCAGGGTAGCTGCAGAACTCGATGTTGAGGTGCTGCTTTTTGGAGTCTTTCAATCTGCAGTTTTCTCGCTTGCTGAAATGGAAGAACAGCATGAACATCTGGATATGAGAGGATGAGCAGCCCGGAAATCAGACCCTCTCTCCCAAATCTAAGGCAGCTTGTGGTCCTTCAGATGTTGTTAAGCAGTAACTCCCATCAAGCTGTAGTCACCATACCTAATAATGGTCAGGGAGATGAGAAATGAAACTCAGCAACATTAAGAGAATCACAAGCTGTCAATCCCTTTCTCTAGCAAAAGCTTTTTGTATGTGGAAAATGGGATTAGAATTTATGTCCTCCTCTAGACAGCTAACATGGAAGCATAAATACATTATTAGGTAGCTGCATTTTTCTTCTGCTGCTAAACTATCTAACCCACAGATACAGAGCATAAGCAACTCCAAGATTTCTTTCAGTAACAGAAACACATGTCCTCCAATAATTGCTTCAAGAGGGCAACAAAGAGAATAGTAATTAGTCCCAGAAGCATGGAGGAATGCATTAGCTAGAGTTTCACATATGTGCTTGCCATAATGGTGGCAAATTTATTATCAAGTGATTTATCTTCCCCAGCCTATTACAAAACCCAACATAAATAACTCTACTTCTCCATTCTTCCAACAGAGAAGTAAAGCAAGCAGAATCTTCCTCTAATACCAGGCAAGAGAGGGTAATGCTGTTCCTTCTCCCAAGTTTTCTGTCATATGCAGAGCATTTAGAGGAAGGGAGCATCTGCATTTTGCTGCATGCCCAATGTTAATGTTAATTCTATGTTATTAGAATTAGCAAAAATCTCTCCTGCCATCAAGTGTCTTATATTTTCTCCTCTCAGTTTTCCTCATCAGCAGGGTGGGTAAAAAAATCAATGATTTTAACAAAAAATCAAATTGATTTAAATAATGATTTAAATTAAAAAAAATTGAAATTTAAATCTTCAAAAATTTTTTTTAGTGATTTAAGTCAAATCAATCTTGGAATATAGTCAGTAGCAATAGGTAACACAGTCACCCAAAAATTTGTGGATTTCATCTTTATTCAAAATCTTGCCCTAGTACTAAAAAAGATCTGTCTCTGGGTTATATAACTCCTTTTATCACAGGAGTTCCCAGCCTTGGGTAACCCAATTGTTCTTGGACTGCCAGAAGCCTTCACAAGGAGTTGTGTTGGCCAGAGTTTCTCAGAGCTGAAGTCCAAGAATACTTGGGCTACAAAGCACAAAAAGGCCCGAGTCTAAGCTACCTCAAAGATCGAATCTCATGGTATGAACCAACTCAGGTGCTAATGTCATCAGGAGAGACCTTTCTCTCCATCCAGCCACCTTCACAGGTGCATCTCATAAGAACACATGAAAAGGCCTTCTCTGTTGCTGCTCCCAGACTCTGGAACTCCCTCCCACTCGAGGCCAGTACCCCTCCATCTCTGCTGTCTTTCCAGAAACAGGCAAAGACCTTCCTCTTCAGGCAAGCTTTCCCTGAATGAGGGACTACCTACTATGTGGCTTTAAATGGATTACCATACATGATTGCATTGACTGATTTCATAAGAACACCCGTGTTTTCCATGTTCATTTCCACCCCTCATAATGGATTTATTTTCTTTCTTTTTTTCCTTTTTAACTTTAATGTTACATTTTAATGTTTTAAGATGCCTCTTCTAATTTCCTGTTCTTAACTTGAATACTATCTATTTTAAATGTTCTGGGCTGTATATTGTCCCTCATTATTGTAAGCCGCCTTGGGTTCTTTTCCAAGGAGAAAGGAGGGTTAAATCATTCATTCATTCATTCATTCATTCATTCATTCATACATACATACATACATACATACATACATACATACATACATACATACATACATACATACATACATACATACATACATACATACATA
>JAHTLZ010000129.1:50027521-50064244 GCA_023846285.1 Phrynocephalus versicolor
ATACATACATACATACATACATACATACATACATACATACATACATAAATGTTCAAGCTTGGGAACCACTGCCTTGTTACCCCAAAGGCCAACTGAGGTTGCAAACCTGCTAACCTACTGAAGTATACACTGAGTTTGTGCTGAAACCCATTTACAAGAGCACAGTGGGACTACAGAGGTTGTCATAGATGCCAGCTGAGACGCAGGTAAAGTTATGTCCTCAGGAACAAAGGAAAGGAAAGGATTCAGAAATGAGAATGTGTCCCCTGCTGCCTTAGGAAATGGTTTTATTTTGCTAGAGCTCCAAAGGTCACACAGTGGAAAAGTCCCATCTCATGAGACTCAGAAGCATAAATGATCATATCTGCCCAAGAAAATATATAAATAGAATTACTTATATGGAACCCAAAAAGATTTCTTGTGAAAAAAAAAGGGGAAAAAGAGAGAGAGAGAGAGAGAGAGAGACTACAACTTACTTTTTTTCCTCTTCCTATCCATCCATATGGCAATCAGACACTATTCTTACACAAAATTGCAAGCAAAAGAGAAGCAACCTGGTGTTCAGCAGTTGTCCTTTCATTACTGATGTCCAGGAATGCCTGCCAATGTGATAGCAACTTTATCTACAACAGGATACATACCACTTCTTGTAGGCATACTCTAAATAAGAGGCCACAAAACGAGCCTCAAACTCAGAAGCATATTTGGTGTCATAGATGCCAGCAGGAAACATCTCTGAAAGATCTGCAGTGAAGGTGCCCAAATTGTCAGGTAAGTGAGCATAGAAGCACTGGTACAGAAAGACCAAATCAATCAGGCCATTATGCAGGATGAGGGGCTTCCTAGCTCGGATAAGCTCCATGAAGAAAGTACGAACACTCTGGCTCGCATTTTCATTTCCCTGTGAGCAGGGGGAAAGAGAAAAAAAAGAGTTACCTAGCTCATTTTCAAGATACGCACTTATTTTCCCTGCCAGCAAAATCGCCACCCTATCAAAGAATTCAATCCTGCCTTGCATGTTAACGGAAGACAAAAGAATCCGCTCTCCACGTCATGTTATATAAAGCAAATGGAGTCCAACCCAGAATACGACAAATGGCATAAAGCAGAGGTGAGCAACATGCAAGCCATGTCTGCCACATCTGTCCCCCAGCATCCTTTCTGAAGCCTTGGGTATTTTGTGGGTTGTCACCTTCAATTACGTATATTTTCTTTTTTTTAAAAAACTTGTTAGAAAAACAAATTGCTCAAAAGCTCTGCCCTCTGGAGGTGCAGGGGGTGATTTTGCCATGTGTTGAAGTCCCCAAGCATCCAAAATATCTCTCTCTTTTCTAAAGTATCATTAGAGGCACAAAGGTTTTCAGTTAAAATTTCTCTCTTGTTTGCTAAACCTGTTTAAACAAAAACTAATGTAACAACACTAAGCAAAAATACTAGCCAAATTCTCTTTGCTCCATGTAATAAATTGCATTAGAGTTGACACACTGATCAATGGAGTGTTGGTGAGTCTACTCCTCTTAAAATCGTTCCATTTATTCAAATGGGCCTCTTCTGACTGCAGTTAACTTTAGCTGCAGTCAGAAGAGGGGCAATGAATTAATGCAATAGGATTTTGAGCACTATGCATACAAGTCAGCCACTGTGGCCAAAATCCTTTGGAAGTATGGCCCTTTGGTTTCCAAGAAATCTGGAAAATTGTATTCATCCCCACGGAGATCACCAATTCCTGGCCTAAAGTATTACTTTCTTGCTGAGTACCAGGTAAACCACTGGTATGAAGAAGAAAGATCAAATCAATCATTATCAATAAAGTCTCTTTTTCATCAGAACAATAATAATACCAGAGACCTTTTGGGACTCAGCATGACTCACTGCTCTCTCAACATTCTTATTAAAGTTATATATCTAGTCTAATCTAATCTATGTACTGATAGTAAAAAATCTGTTACAAGTAAAATGATTCAAGTGATCAATGCTAAGGGTCAGAAGTCACAGGAAGGGTGAAAAGCCCTGATACCTTGTCATTGCCCTTATGGTAGGGTATGCCTTGAGAATATTGTTTGTTGAAGTCAAAGCCATGTTGCACCAGGAACTGAACTGACTGTGGTTCAATAATATAATCTTCCATACACAGCAAAGTCAGGTTATATATCTGGGAGAGATAAGTGTTCTCTGTCTGTAAACACAGGAAGAATAAAACTCAGAAAATCACAATACAAAAAGAGAACAGTAACAGTATACAAGAAATTGTCCTTTAGAAAAGTTCTTTCATTGGTTTAGAACTAGTGTTGGCCAATTATACACACACACCATGTCTACTGCTTATTGGCAATGTGTACCATCCAATATGGAATATGCTCTTAACTAACCCATAAGATTACCAACTATGGGATGAGTACAGCTGGCTGAGCAACATACCTTATCAGGAAGTTGCTTAAAACAGGCAATTCCTAGGGATAAAATGGAGCGTGTCCTAGCAGCACTGCAAACAGCTTTGTATCGTTCTTCGATACATCTGTAGGAAGAAATATCAAACAACTTAATAGCAAATAAAATCACGGGGATCTGAGGCCATGGATTCCATAGTATCTTATTCCCATTTGTCTACATTCCTAAAGAACACTCCAATTCCATGAAGTATTAGATACCAGGGTTGCTCTCTATTTATTTATTTATTTTCGAGTATTTTTACCCCACTTTTCTCCTTGGAAATGGACCCAAGGCAGCTTACAGTGAGGAGAGACAATATACAGTCCATTACAATAAAACATGTTCAGTTTGAGAAATGGAATTGAGGGGTATCTTACAGCATTAGAAAGCAACATTAAAACTAACAATTGATAACATAGTGTCAATGCAATTACACAAGGAGAGATATAAACACAGTTATAAGTGGTTATAAACTCATAGTCTGTGTAGCCATGTATGGGAGATTACTATAAAGACATAGTATCTTTATCTCAACAGCTATCTATACAGTATCTCTACCGCTATCATACTCTGTGAACCACAGAAAAAGGACTTAGTAAGCAATCACGCCTTAAACATTTCCCCCTAAAACAGGCATGGCCAAACAGGCATGGCCCTCCAGATGTTTTGGACCACAACTCCCACAGTCCTTTGTCACTGGCAATCTAAGCTTAGAATTCTGGGAGCTGTGGTCCAAAACATCAGGAGGGCCAAAGTTTGGACATGCCTGCCCTAAAATTTAAAACTAAATAGCCAACATGATAAAGTGCACTCGGCCAAGTCTCTACCACTTGAGGAAGGGGAAAACATTTAGTATGTTTACAACACTGACCTAAAACTGTTGCTTAATGTAGTACTGTAAATAACACTAGAGTAGGCCCAGTAATCAATGGGGATTTGATCATAAATCCTCTAAGTTCCATTAATTCAAATGAGCCTACTCTAACTGCATCTTGCTGTGCTGAAATAGGCTTATCAAATTTTGTTCTGTACTGTATTACATTTCCTACTCACGTCTATATTCAGCATTTAAGCTGCTTTTTTTAAAACAAACTATCTAGTTCAATACGCTCTCTCTTTTCAGATATGTTTGAAATGGTCATGAAGATGAATCAGATGTTAAGAAATTTCCCGATAGATAGCTAAATCACTTACATCAGAAACAGCAAGTATTGTTGTTTGGCAATACAGTTAATGTTTGTTAAGAAAAGAGCTTTAATTTAATGAATTCAGATCCTCATAAAAGAGTTTGTTCACACCTCACATCTTCCTAAAAATTTCATATTGAAGTACTTCTCTTGGACCATCCTTGCTGAAGTACTCTCTGTGGGGAGGCTCAAGACTCTACTCATAAGAACACAAGAACAGCCCTGATGGATCAGGCCAAGGGCCCATCTAGTCCAGCTTCCTGCATCTCAGTGGCCCCACCAGATGCCTCTGGGAGCACATGAGACAACTAGATACCTGTCTCCTGATACCACTCACCTGCACCTAGTACTTTAAGGTATTCTCCATTTAAACCTGGAGATAACACACATCCCCATCATGGCTTATAACTTGCTAGACATTTCCTCCAGAAATCAGTCCAATCCCCCTTTAAAGTCATCTAGACCAGATGCTATCATCACATCCTGTGGCAAGGAGTTCCACAGACTATCAACACACTGGGTAAAGAAATATTTCTTTTATTTATTTATTTATTTTTAAGACTTGTATACCGCCCATCTTCCCGGAGGAACTCCGGGCGGTTCACAACAGAATAAATCAAACAATAACCAAACAAACAAACAACAACAATTGAACAGACAATATAAAATACAGCCCTAACATAAAAATGGGAAACATTTTTGTTGAAGTCAAAGCCATGTTGCACCAGGAACTGAACTGACTGTGGTTCAATGATATAATCTTCCACACACAGTAAAGTCAGGTTATATATCTGAGAGAGATAAGTGTACTCTGTCTGTAAACACAGGAAGAATAAAACTCAGAAAATCACAATACAAAAAGAGAACAGTAACAGTATACAAGAAATTGTCCTTTAGAAAAGTTCTTGCATTAGTTTAGAACTAATGTTGGTCAATTATATACACACACCATTTCTACTGCTTACTGGCAATGTGTACCATCCACTCTCCCAATCCTCGCACTCCCTATGTTCACACTCTCCCAATCCTCAATTTGAATGGATGAACCCTGGTTCTGGTATTGTGAGAGGAAGAAAAGAGCTTCCCACTACCCCTTTATCCACCCCCTGCATAGTTTTGTACTTATCAATCATATCCCCCCTCAGGACCCCTTTTCCCATACTTAAGATTCCCAAATGCTATAGCCTTTCCTCATAAGGGAGGCTTCCTTACCCAGTAATCATTCTAGTCGCTACCTTCTGCACCTTTTTCCAGTCTTTTTTTAGATGTGGTGACCAGAACTGGACACAATACGGCAGGTGATGCCTTGCCATAGTTTTGTACAATGGCATTATAATATTGGCTGTTTTATTTTCAATCCCTCTTAATGATCCCTAGCATGGAATTGGCCTTCTTCACTCAAGGAGGTAATGTGTACCTAGCTACATTTGACTGACTACCAGTATGTAGAATTTCATGTGTCTTTATGACTGCTGACATCTCCTATGTTCCTTATGCTCAACTCAGCAATAAACTCCTTTTCAAATATTTTGATATTTGGCAACAATGTTTTAAAATGAGACTCTCACTAAATTCTTCTCCACGTGAAGGACTGCACAGTTACAGAGCTACAGTTGGTTTTCATAGATTTTTTGTAAAGTTTCATTAAGTATCAAGGCCGCAGATTTTGGCCCAAAATACCCCAGTGGTTTGGTTATCGGCTCTCCACCAATACTGGGCTGAAGGTAGGTGCCTTGGCAAAATAGCTTAGACTTCTGCAGCTGGTCAGATGGGGAGATGTATAGCCCTGCAGATTTTTGTCACCTTCCATTACTTTTAACTGTGCTGATTAGGACTGATAACACCCAAAGTCCAGCAATATATGAAAAGCCACACATCTTCCATCCTTGGACTTGAGTGTGTTAGGAGGTTCATCCTCACTGATGGCATCCTATCAAATAAGTTTTGGGGAACCCTTTAAAAGAAAGGGTCCACCAGCAAGGAAATGATCCCCTCTTTTAGATCTATAACAATGAAGAATTGAATATTCAGAAGAATGATAAGAATTTGCAATTATCATGCACTATTTGAACTACCATATTTTTCTTCTATGACACCTTTTATTAGATGCCCCCCAACTTTGTAGACCCCCAAATAAATAAAATTAATAAATCCTCCTTGATATCTCCTCCACCCCCACTGTTACCTTTAACTTTCCTATTCTAAACACTCCTCTCTGCTTTGGTGAGTTTTTTTTTTTTTTTTTTTTGCAGGATCAGGCTCCGGGCTTGAGCAGCACATTTAGAAATGCTTTTTCATGCCAAAAAGGTATGGCTTTCCCCCCTTTCTTTCATTTCTTAATAGGCTGCTCAAGCCCAACAGAGCCTGATCCTGCAAAAACCAAACTCACCAAAACCGAGAGGAGTGTTTTAGAATGAGGAAATGAAAGAAAACAGTGAAGGTGGTGGGGGCGGAGAACTCACGGAAAGATGAAGCCAATCATGCGAAAAACAAATCACAGAGGGAAAAAGCAAGGTGAGTTTGGGTTCTCCTCCACCCATCCACCCCCCTTGAAAGGCTTACTTCCATTTATATCATGCCCCTTAATTTTTGGCATCATGATTTTAGAAAAAAGTAGCATGGTATACACAGAAAAAAACAGTAGTTTATTACTTACTGGTTCAGCAGACTCTTTCTTGTTCCAAGCCCACTTAATTCCTAAAGACAAAAACAAAAACAACAAAACCAGTCAGATTCCCTGATAAAATGGGTTATGTAATTATGGAATATTAACTAGGAACCTGCAGTGCCTCAGTAGCAGAGCCCACGTTACAGGCAAAACTGCCAGGCTCAATCTCAGATAGATCCAAGTAAAGCTAAGAAGTCGCTTCCTCTGGAAACATTGAAGAGGCACTTTATATCACTTAGATAATACACTAGCAATATGGTCCATTGGTTAGACATGGTACAATGATTTATTTATACAAGGCAGGGTTCTTTTAACATTACTCCCCCCTCTTACATAGAGACAATCATCTCCCCCAAATAATTAGAAGAAACAGCTATGTGTACGTTAAAATCCAAATTTAATCACTGCTTCTGTTCTGCATGTTCCAAAATACTACTCTCTACTAACTGGGGCCAGGAAAAAAATCAAAAATCAAAATAACTAATACAGTGGACCCTCATATAACAAATGGTTTGCATATCATAAAATCTGTACAACATAAAAATTCCGGAGATAGGGGAAATGTGCTTAACATAATCACCTATGGGGCGAATCCGTACAACATAAAAATGGTCACAATTAGGGATTACTCCGTTTTCAATGCTTTCCTATGGTAAATTTGTATAAAGGAAAATTTGCTTAACAGAATTTCATTTGGAACGAATTAATTCTTTTATACAAGGTACCACTGTACTGTATAATGCTTTGTTTCTAACAAAGCAATTGAAGAATATTACATCCACTTCCCCAGGCAAAGCAACTATCCAGTCATCATCCAAAGTCACATCTGTGGCACAACCTTTGTAGAAAAAATGCTTTGATAAATTATAGAGAAGAGTACTCTACTCACTGTGTCTATAGCTATAAAGCTAGAAGTCTGGATGGCCAAGAGCATGGATGGCCACAGTTCTTTGAAGTTGTCATTCTGGACATCAATGACTGGCACCTTCAATGAAGTCATCCTCATACAGCTGTCAAACATTATACATGTGCTACTTTTAAACATTCAGACAATAGTTTTGCTTTTTAGGAAACCAGGGACTGAGACACACACCATCCCACTAACTAAGAGCTCAGAAATAAAAGAAAAAGAAAGTTATTTCATATGACAGGAATTCAAAACAAAATAAGAATCTTGAGGTGCCCCCAAAATTTAACATCTTATTTGGCACAAGGTTTTAAAGCTGACAGTTCCCTTTAGATACATATTGTAGTACATGGTGGAGACACATGTCCAAACAGTTCCATGAACACCAGCTGCATTTGAAAGGTTTACCACTGAATCCCACAAAAAGTGTAAATGGAACCAGTAAGAAGCAATTCATACAACAATATCTACATAACACTTAGCTTAATGGGGAGACTGGGCTTTGTTTTGTGCTTCTTCGCTATCCTTGTATTTGCCTCCTGTTTAGGAGGACTAGTTACAAAATGCAAACAAAAAATAGAATGTAGATCTCAAAGGAAGGCAAAAGAGGTTGCATCTACTGGTCTGTGTGAATAGTGACAATAACGGAAATTGCATTTATAATTTAATCAGAAATACAAAAATTTCACTGAAGCAGGCCAGATAGTGACCAAAGGACTTCCGTCACTGCTGAGTCTGCTAAACAGATGAACCTATAAACCAGCAATTTCAAGACTTCAAACCTATTTTCTTCTGATTTTAAAATTTAATTACTTCAAAATCCGAGTTCGACTGGACGGTCCTACAAATAGAGGCCTTCAAAAGAATGACTGCCCTTTCACGATCTTTCAAATGAAGGAACTGACCTTTAATTACTGAGATATTAACTACAAAAAAACCCCGAATCCTTTCATCTAGTCACAGCTGATGCCAGATGATGCTTCCAATCCATACCTTCGATTACCCGCGAAAAATGGTCAAAACGGCGCCATCAACTCCGCTACGAGACTGACTTCCGGCGCGTGTTGATCCTTGGGGTCCTTCCTCTCTAGGCGGCGCTCAGGCTTAGCTGTCCGTGTGAGTGCCTTTCTTTCTATTTCTGTGCTATTGCACGGGAGTGAGCTCCGGGGAAGTCAACTTGTGTAGAATCAAATAGTACTTAATCGCGTATAAGCCACATTTAGTTCAATGGGGTCTGGGCATGAGACTCAACATATCCCAAACCAAGTTGGGGAGCCGCATAGCTGTCACAAAAATCACATACAATAGACGTCACAAAAACCAAATACAAAACCAGATTAGGTGGTACCTTTAGGTTTACTAGTAAAATAACCGTAATCCTATGCAGTATATGTTTCTCAGTGCATTATACGTGAAAACAAAATTGGGGGGGGGACAAAAACGCGGTGGCACCTTAAAGACTAACGTTTATATTGGCGAAAGTGAGTTTTCGTCTATAACTCAGACACGTTTCTCAGAAACACCATCAAAACGACCCAGGAAGTAGGCGGCGGAACACGCATTTTTCCCGCCCCCAGGTTGTCATAAACCTCCCCCCTTTTCCTGCTGCTTGCCAGGATAAGGTCAGGGCTCGTTTTTATTGGCCCGGTGCAGTCCACGTGGAGGTTCCATCTCGGACGCGCCGAAAGTAAATAGTAAAAAGAGTCTCTCCGGTAGTGGACTCGGTTAGAAACCAGAAGCAGTCTAGCAGCAGGGAGAGAATCTTGCCCTTTTCTTCCAAATCTTCGTTGCCTTTTTAATGGTGCGTCGTGGGCGCGAGAAGAGGAGCCCCTGAGGAATAAGGTGGGAGGGATTGGGCCATCTAAGGATGATAGCTAGAAGTCACGCTTGTTGAGAATCACATTTTGGAATTCTTCTGAGGAGGCGGAAGGTTTAATGCAAATACTGTACAACGTTCACCCTTGTATGCTAGTTTGTACACTGTCTTGCCCACAGCTCTTAGAGGAGAGATTTGTTTAACAGTATTCTCTAGCTGTGATGTGAAGGTAGAGGATACTGTTTTTAACAAATCCTCTCCAGGACTCTTGTTATTAAGTCCATATTTTTCTTGCACATTTCTTGAAGTATTGTATAGAAATGGGGCTCCTATTTAATTTTCTATCTTTGCCATACACAGTGTATTCCTGAAGTGATGCGTAGCCATCTTGTCAATACTTGTGTTTCTTATTTTCATTTTATATCCTACGTTGGTTTAATGCAAGGCATCATACAAAAAGAGTATATGAATACTTAATCTGGGATATGAACAATTGGGGGTGGGGGGTTCTAATCTACTAGTAACACATATTTCAATATTCTTAGCCTGACCATGAGTAAACTCCGGCTGGTAAAACGCAGCAAACTGGGGACACGACAGGACACTCAGAAGAAACAGAGATCACCAAAGAAATTGGAAGAAAGTATTGCACTTGTGAAAGGTAATTGAGCTACTGTATGACAAGATAATTGCCCTAGTGGAACCACTGTGATTAATTTAGTGTGATAGGAAGTTGAAAGTAATCTTTTGCCTCCTGTCTTTTTGGGATAACAACTTCTCTCAACCTCTTTTTCGTTTATACATCCAAAGACTGAGCTGCAAAAACTACAAAAATTATTCTGGGCTGATCCATCAATCAGGACTTTGTGATGGGCAGTAAAATGCAGAGTGTTTCTGATTAGGAAATGCGTAAAGATGTTGAGTTAACTATGGATGTGGAAAACTTGTGCCTTGTCTCCATTCTAGTACTGCCTGACATAGTTATCAAGCTAATTAAATACTCTAGGCATATTTAATGATGTGTAATCACACAAACACACAAATTTATTTGTAATATATAGTACTGTATAAGCACAGTTATCTGAGATATTAACAGGACTACTTTCTGTTTTGCGAGAAACTTGCACAAGCAAACAGGATGCTAGTTTCATGTCAGGGCCTTTTCACACAACCCCTAAACTCCGCGGCAAATGGCTCCCAGCTCTGGAGCTTAAAATTGTTTCCCCACCAGCTCCAGAGTTTACAGAAAATTAAGTGCGACCATGCCCACCTAAGCGCATCCCAGCGTACTTTTCAGGTACCTGCTCTCCGGGGGTGAAAATCCCTGATGCGGATGTAAAGGAGTGACTGCCGGGCTCTCCTCGCTTCTGTTTGTTGTTGTTTTTGCCCCCCGCCCCTTTAAGAGACAGGAATCAGGACGAGGACGGGGCTCGGGGCGGCTTCGACCGGCAGACGGAGGTGAGCCTGCATTTTTTCTTCTCTTTTTTTCTCCCTCCCCTCACGCAGACAGGAGCAAGGAAGTGCGGAGGGGGTGGGAACACAGGAAGAGCAACAAACCCCCAAGATCTCTGGTCCGCATTTAAGTGGCCAGCGGATCTTAGGGGTCGTGTGAAAAGGCCCTCAGTTTCTCAGTTGTCTCCTTTTTGCTTGCATGCTCTCATCATGGTAAAAGGAGATTGATATCTGTTGAGCATATGTGTTGTTAGAAATGGAAGCAAAATCTGATCATTGGAAAACTCAAAGAAGCCAATAGGGATGTCTTTTTTGAAATGTGTCTCAAAACTGTGTGCCATTTACAGTTTGTTGCACATGTCTTCTCTGCACTGCATATTTGTCTCCTTTGGACTACACATACGAATGGTCACTGCAATTTTTTTAACGGGTGTCTTTTTGTTGCAGGAGTGCCTAGCCAACAATCTTTATTCCATTCCTTCAGCAATGCAACTGAAATCAAAGCTTTCCAGAAAAACCTACTTGCCTGGTACAATAAATGCAAACGGGACCTTCCTTGGAGAAAATTGGTACGGTGCAATGTATAGAATGTAAGATGTTAAGGAAAAGACACTTTATGCTTTATTTTGTTTTTCAAAGAGATAGATGTATTGAATCCTGTTTACCAAAATCCCTTGACCACTTTTTTACAGGCTTCAGATGAAACAGATGCTGACAGACGAGCATATGCTGGTGAGAAAGAGGGAACTCCAAAGGGTTCCTCTGAGATTTGTCTACTTTCAAGGGTCCATAAGGTTATAATTATATAGATCGTATATGGTACTGTCTTGTTGTTAGATGCAATCAGGGGCATTACTTTTGCTACACTGAAAAACAGTTTCTGTTGTACCTGCTAAAACTCTGTTAATCATGTTAAAGGCTCTCTGGCAAAATAAGACATTAAGTTTGGGAAAGTCACTTGATTGGCAGTTAGCATAGTATTCAAATAGGCAGTAGGGAACTCCAAAGAAAAATAGCATTCCCCAGCTGCGCACTCCTTCTGTGACATGGGGCGTATATACAGAATGGTAGTTTCCTTACAATGGCATGCATTGCATCCATTTAGCAGTACCTCATGCTTGCCAAGTGGAATTGAGAAGGTTTTAGGAAGCTGATATTTTTGCCTCTTCTTTTTGCATTGCAGTGTGGGTATCAGAGATCATGCTCCAACAGACCCAGGTGGCTTCAGTGATCGGGTACTACAATCGCTGGATGCAGGTGATGCTGAGTTTCTTTCTTCTCTGTGGTATATTATTAATTACATTAGTAAGCTTCTCACTTACTAGGCCATTCTCCTTTGCAAATCCTTTTAGCAAATCTGCATTTTTCTTTCTAATTTAGAAATGGCCAACCTTGCAAGAACTCAGTAAAGCTTCACTAGAGGTAAGAAAGAGAGTACAGAAGTATGTGGGCATGTTTGTGTGTACATTTATAGGCATGTACTTATGAATTCTTTGATTCCCCCCTCCTCCTGGTCCAGCATAAATACTTCCCCTAACTTCTTCTCTTTGGAAACAGGAGGTGAATGAACTATGGTCAGGACTTGGCTACTATTCCCGAGGAAAGCGACTTCAAGAAGGTGCACATAAGGTACTGCATACAGTAGCACTGAGTTAATCGGTGTGCCTTTGGGTGCTTGTGGTATTTAACTGCTTGTAAGATAATACCTCTTTCTGTTGTCTGTCCTTAGCTAATCACTTTTTATATAAAAAGGCAGTTACTAAATGACTGTGCAATCTAAATATGGTTCTAGTCTGTCTAATGGGACAGCTAGGCAATAGGAGCAAAATGTTTAAGATTGCTGCCCCAGAGTTTACAGTTGGAGGTCTAAGAGTATTTTCTAACTATCTGTCTGCCCTGTTGGGTAAAACAGCCCACTAGAATGTGGATCATAGACTTTCATATCTGCTCCAGAGTCCTAATACACAAGTTGTCCAAAATATAGCTAAATTTATATCTAAGGTGGTGGGCATAATATCCCACTACAGTACATTGAACAAATAGGAGTTTTCTGTAGTGGTGATTCACTTAACTAAAATACATTGATGATGTTTCTAAACTTTCGTATTTGTATTGTATTTTATTGTGCATTTATGTGGTTTTGTATGTATTTTGATATGGTTGAAAATGGCTAATCAATAAACTTAACTTGAATTTGAGTATTTTCTAAAATGGAAAGTAAGATTTTGGGGGAACAGGTATCAAAAATATCCCAGGATATACATTCCAGAAATCAGTATGAAATATTAGATTAGCATTAACAGCCAGCTGCCTCATCTTGTCATAAGATTAAAGGCATCTCTGTTTCATCAACTGGCAAAACTGTTAACATGGTGTGTGAAACTGTCATTTCTAAACATGAAGGAAGAAGGAAGATTGAGTAAAGGTGAAATATCCTGACATGATGTCTATTTTCCAATATTTGAAGAGTTGTCATGTGGAAGATGAATTGAGCTTGTTTTCTCTAACACCAGGCAGTAAGAGGTGGAAATAATGGATCCAGATCACAAGAGATGTGATTTTGACTTAACCTTGGAAAGAACTTTCAGATTGTAAGAGCTGTTCAAAGCAGAAATGTCAGCCTCCAGAAGTGGTGGATTTTCCTTCCTGGGAGGTTTTCGAGTCGCAATTAGATAGCCATCTGCCAGGATTGCTTTAGTGGTGGATTTCCTGCTTCTGCATGGAGCTGGACTTAATGATCCTTGATGTCCCTTCCAGCTGTATAGATCTGTGGTTCCATGATTCTGTCACACTGGGACATGCCCACTCTATCTTCATACAGACAGTCATCTGGGTGGAAAAGAAGAAACACAGAGACAAGTTGTTCTTGAGCAGGAAGAAGGATGGGAGGGTAGGGGGTGAGAAGAAGCAGAACTTCATTAGGGAAATGAACAGCTGGAAATGAATCACCTCTCCTTCCTCTTTTCCACAAGGGAAAAAGAAGGAAGTGTCATCTGGGAACCCACACAGAAAAAAAAAACAATTCCCCACATACACACTTTTTTTTTAGGATGGGAGAGTGATCTTCAATCGGCTGTAGAAGAGGAGGGGAAGGTAGAACAAAAAAAAAGATGTTTACCTGTATAAGAAGAAAAGAAAACAAAGGCCAAAATTAGTTATCCTTAAAACTTTCAGATTAACATCAGTGTGAGTTACAACAAAGCTGTGCCTTTCCATCTTCTTCCCACTCGCCCCATCATAACAGCAAAGACTGCCGTTTTTAATGCCCAAAGCTTCCTACGTAGGTCTTCTTTCAAAAAAATGAAATACAAATCATGGATGTGGCAAAGGAGTTACAAAAGCACTTACAGATTAAAAAAACTATCCTTCCAATGCATGTTGAATCTCAATAGCACTTGTTGTCTTTCTCTTTATAGTACATTTCCATGGCTGACAGACGGCTGACAGCAGACCCACAAATGATCCCAGTAGAATTTGTGCATTGCCATACTAAGTGTGTAAAAACCTGAGAGTGTAGTTCACCTTTGAAGGTTTCATCTTATTTTTTTTTCTTTCCCAGGAAAATGCTAATAGGGAGAAGTACATGCAAAGCTATCTGTATTTTGCTTTCCAGTCTCCACCAGGAAAGCTTGAACCCCAGGATAATTTACAGACTTTAAGCATCTCTTACTTACTTACTTACCTGGGCATATTCTTTTGGTGGTTAAAAACACCCCATCGCCCAGATCGCAGCAGGGGTAATGGGAGGGCAACAGTCCTCTGTATACTCACTACAGAGAGAGGATGTACTGCTGCACTATTGACTCCTTTGACTGAGTTTTCTAGGAATGTGAGCAAAGAGGCAGCAGGATTAGTTAATACAACACATTGTAATGTCTATTGCATCCTTATCCTGGCTATCAACTACAGAACAATTCAGATTTTGTGTTAAAAGGCCATAGGCTGCCACTAATTTTATAGATCTGGTCCAATAGCCAGAAACAAAATCTGTCTGGGTTGTCTGGTGCTTGATTTTTTTGCTTCATGGCAGATTTAATGAGAATTGACCTGATGGCACATGTCTATGTAGAATAAACAGATAAATGTATACATAAGAGTAAGGCCTGCTGAATGCACTAGTACTTCTGTTTAAATCTGAGTAAACTACAGTAGAATGAATGTGAAATGAGAGGGTTCAGAAGTTTAATCTGTTTCCTTCTTTTGAAACTGAACCAGGAATTGGTGAGTGGAATGGAGAAACTGTTGAAATGTGAATAGGATTTTTCTGATTTCTTTCTGGTAACATTTTATTGTGGCCATTTGATTTCAATGTAAACTTAACTGTTAACAAATTTGCCCCCTCCAGCTTAAACTTAAAATGAATGTTTCTCCAGTTAATGCAGAACATCTAACCTTTTTCTGTTAACTTTCCTGCTTCTGATATTTACCTATTACATTTGCATTCTTCAGTTCCCCAAGGAAGTTCAGAATAAAATTTTGGCCTTAGTGTACTTTACCAACAGAAGGGGCACCTTCTTCTTAAAGGGCTACTGGGAGTTTCCCCGGTGTGTCTATATCAGTGCCTCCATAGATGATACATGATGGTAAAAATGTCCTTGAATTGCTAGGAGAGCAGGAATGCAGCTTAATCTGGTTTCAAAGGGGTTTAGCCAACAGTCCTGGTCACTCTCTCACTCTATTTCATTGGTCTTTTCCAGGTGGTGTCCCAGATGGCAGGCCATATGCCCAGGACAGCAGAGGAGCTGCAAAAGTTGCTGCCAGGAGTGGGGAGGTATACAGCAGGAGCTATTGCATCCATTGCATTTGGCCAGGTAAAAAAAAGGCGACACTCTGGACGGGCAATAGAGCTGTATGGCACAGGTGGGCAGTTCACATCTACCCTCCTTCCACTGAGCAGGCTGAAGGGAGTGAAACATGCAGGGAGGACAGCACTTTGGGAGGGTCATCCCAACATGCTCTCTTTCTAATGAATATTGTGCTCTCCATTCTGCCTGCCAGCAGTTAAGGTCCGCACAGAGGAGCGACTCTAAACACTCCAGCCTCCCTGACGCAATTGCATTCCTGCCAGCTGCCCAAACACAGATTGGCAGCTGATGGGGAGCATAGGCATGATGATATCCAGTGCTGGGCAGAGCCAAGAAGCACGCTATCCAACACTAATCAATTAGGCATCACAGATGGGGGAGGCATGATGCATTGTCTATATGCAAGTGCGAGGAGGGCAACAGGCACCCCAGTTGGCAGGCTGTCTCACCTTCACCCACAGAATTCACAGTGAGCCCCTTGATATACCTGGCGGGGGGGTTGCCCACCTAGCAGAATAACCATCCGAGGAAGTCGTACAGGAGGAACCTGAGGCAAAGTGGCAGGGACTCCAGACTGAGGCCCTGGAGATGGAGGCTTGGATAGAAAAACCCATCTGAGGAGGCACCACCTCTGGAGGGGCAGGAGGACCCTTGGTCGCTGGGCAATGCAAGGGAGTTACTGGAATCAGGAACCCAAACACTTGACAAGAGAATGGAGGAGGCAGAGGGAGCTGCCTTGAGGAGCCAGAGGAGGCCTTCCAGGCTAAGGAAGATCCCCAAGAAGAGCCTGAGCTGCCCTGAAATGCTGAGTCTATTTATAAAAAAGACCCCTTGGGCAGGGACATTGGTGCAGCTTTGGACCTGCCAAGATAAGGCAGAGAAGAACCTCAACCCCAGACCTCCCTTCATCCCCTTTACCAGGGAGAATGGTGCAGTCCCAGTCAGCTGAGTCCTGGGGAACCAGTTGCAACCCAGTTCCAATGCTGGTGGTCCCCTTGCTAGCAGGACTGGCAGTGCCAGCTTCCTGAGAATCAGAGAGAGAGAGAAAGAGATGGGAGAGGAATGGTCAATGCCGCCCTTGATGTGAGAATATCAACCGCCCTTGCAGGCTGTATGGTTTGGATCAACGTGGGCTACCGTACTGAGCTGGACTAAACTAAAAGCCATCCCTGTGGCACTGAGTGGAAATTGGGTAGACTCAGAAACAGACTTGCGGGAAGTGAATAAAACCAGCCCAGGGAAGCAGAAAGACTATTAATTGTATCCTCTACTGCTGTTAGAATAAATAAATGGCTTCTCTGTTAAATCTTGTGTACTCTTCCATGGAACGGACCAAGGGCCTTTTGGACATGGCTAAGGCCAGCAAGTCTCACATCAGGGCGGAGAGAAATAACTTCCTCCTGACCCTTATACATTACTGTGGGTGAAGGGGATAGAACCAAGGGAACACAAGGGAAGGGCATGTGTATGAGTGGACCACATTAGCCACTCCGTTGTTCATGCCCTTAAAGACAGCGAAATAGATTCTAATTTTCTCACAAGAGAGAACTCACACAAGAGAGTTCAAAGTATGGCAAAATGAAGTGCCTTTTCGGCAGAAGGAGAATCTTTGTAAAGGCTATTAGAGTTCTCCCTCATAACAGAGATGAAAGGAAAGCTGAGGTGCCACCCCTGGAGAGAAGGTCCAAAGTGTGGCCTTCCTGGTTGCTAGCATACTTGCTTAACTTAGCTATGGATTCTTCCGCAATCCATAGAAGTTAAAAAGTTGAGCCGTGTGACCAGAGAAACAAATTCAAAAAGATGTTAGGTGATACCTTTATTGGTCACTGCTAAAACAAAAAAAATGAGCTAAGCTTTTGATAGCAACTGCTGTCTTTATCAAAGCATTGTACCGGACATGCATTCTTGATAGAAGGTGTTGTCTATCAGGCACTGAGAATCTTTTGGTGAGATGGAAAACACCACATGATGATATCAGGAAGCAGGCTGATGTTAGAGCAGCTTCAAAGTCCCGGATATGGTTTAACACACAAACAAACAAAGCTTCTTAGTCTAGACTTGATAGGAGTGTGCCTTGTCATGGTTCTGCCCTTGAGCAATTCAGTTTAATTTAAAATATCTTCTGCTGTTATAGGCCTCAGGCCCCTTAATCAATGTGAGAACATAATTTCTTATGTTTCTTATGTTAAGTAGGTTAAAAGATTTTCGTTTGGGTTCAAATTCATCCAGGTGACAGGGGTGGTGGATGGAAACGTAATCCGAGTCTTGTGCCGTACGCGAGCCATTGGTGCTGATCCCACCAGTTCAGCTGTTGCCGACAGACTATGGTAAGGAAAGCAATGGTGCCATCGCACATTCTTGGCATGAGAACAGGGAAAAGAGTGTAGCTTATGGAGGGAGAGAGAGAGAGAGAGAGAGAGATCCCTGCATCCTTGACTTATCCAAAATCTGAACAGGCAGATAACACCATCTGGCAAGTGGCAGCCAGTCTTAATTTTTTGCTCAGACAGTAAGATCTACAAAAATAGCAGTTGGGGTAAAAGATGTGTAGAAGACTGGAGAGACATGTCATATTTTATACTAAGTATGCCCCATCCAAATCTTTGGATCTTGCAAATGAAAGGATTTAATACCACGTTGAGAATTACTCTGTAGCCCCTAGTGTTTCTTTAAAGCAGCTGTTCTCAACCTTTTTGTGCCATGGACGTAAACAAAATATAAAAGAAATATAGGCCAAATCAGGATTGTATAAGTTACATAGCAAATCCTATAAGATGGTATGTTTCCAGTCTGTTTGCCCCTTCAAATGTAGCAGGGCTTCCCAGGGGGCCATATGACCTCCATTAAGAATGGCTCCTCTGGAGTGTGATATGGTACAAAACAATATGCTCTCTAATTTCCATCCCCACTGAGTGGAGATCTGTTCTGTGCATGCATGCGCACACAACTTTCCCACTGCAGATTCCATTGCAATGAGCAGAAAAAAATGATTTTATTTATTTTTCTATACCACCCCCTTAGTGCAAACCCAGGGTAGTTTACAAAATGATCATAAATTACAATATTAAAAAGATAGTTTCAATTAAAATATATTTAATACAGTTAAAATCCAATTAAAAGGTCTTATAATACACATTTAAAACAGCTATTAACAGAGCCTGTTAGATGATTGTGACAGATGCACAAGGATACAAAATCCCTGTGTGAATGTCAGACACGCTGCCGCTTAGCTTGCAGGGAACTTTGGTACAAAATATTTAGAAATACTGTTTTTATTTTTGTGGAAGCCTCATATTATGACACTTTAGATTACTATTTATTTATTTTAGAGTATTTTTACCCCACCTTTCTCCTTGGAAAAAGGACCCAAAGCACAGAATGAGGGATGATATACAGTCCAGTACAATTAAGACATGTTCAAGTATTGAGAACAGTGAATTGAGGGACATCTTACTTACAACATTAATAGACAACATTACATTAAAGCTACAAGAGGACGCGAGCTGTTAAAGGGGAGTAAAGTTCCATGTAAAGTTATGAGTGATGGAAACTAACATTGAAAACATAGTGTCAATGTAAACACATAAGGTCATAAGTAGTTATAAACACAAAGTCTATATGATCCTGTAGATTCAAATAAAAGAAACATAATAGGTAGACCATCATTCAGGGAAAGCTTGCTTGAAGAGAAAGGTCTTTGTTTCCAGAAAGACATTTCGACAACAAAGACTACAAATTTACCATTAAAATAAAATGAATGGGGAAATTCCATTACATAACCAGTATTGTCAGGTTCTGTATTAATAATAATTATGTAATGTCAAGAGGATTCTGCTCTATGGCAACCCTTTCTGGGGGTTTCCAAAATATAGAGGACTCTGCCTCCCTCCTGCCAGGCACAGTAAGGAACTGAACTCCTGAGTCTTCAGTGTATCCATCTCACTGAGCCAGCCAGCCAGCTAGATTTTGGTTTTACGTTAAATGAAGCCTAATTTCAAGTGTTGCTTCGACCGTTAGAGAGAGACCTTTAATGCAATGCATTCCCACTGAATGCAACCACAGTCAACATCCCCAAGGCAGTTTGTAGACAAAACCAGTACCTTTATCCTCTAAGCCAGTGTTGGCGAACCTATGGCACGGGTGCCAAAGGTGGCACTCGGAGGCCTTTCTGTGGCCACCCGACATCGCCCCTTCACAGCCACCTGTATTCAGGTTAAATTGCTGTATTGGCAGTTTGCGAAAAATTAGTGGGTTTTGAATTGCAGTTTGGGCATGCAGTCTCTAAAAGGTTCGCCATCACTGCGTCTAAGCCTTTATTTCACCCAAACATCTCCCAGTCCATTTCCATGGCAGCAGTTGGAGACAGTGAAAGTTCAAGATTTTTGTCCGGCACATTGCTTTGGACGTCATTGTTTTGCTGGTTAATTTAAATGGCTCCTGTTCTTAGGGCTTTAGCACACACTTTGGTGGATCCAGCCCATCCAGGTGACTTTAACCAAGCAATGATGGAATTGGGAGCAACCGTGTGCACCCCCAAAGCCCCACTATGCATGGAATGCCCTGTCCAGCAGCACTGCAGAGCTTACTGCATGGTAAGTGGAAACCTTTTTTCCTCCACCTTCTAGAGGAGGCTGTGTTGTTCAGCTGTGGAGAGGGAATGGTTAAATGCCTGAACTGCAGCTAAAACTGTGCTCATGACCTGGGGTTCAATCCCAGGTAGCAGGCTCAAGGTTGACTCAGCTTTCCATCCTTCTGAGGTCAGTAAAATGAGTACCCAGCTTGCTGGGAGGGGGGGACAATGTGTAGCCTGCATACTGTAATTAAACTGTAAACCGCCCAGAGACTACTTGAAGTAGTATGGGGTGGTATACTTTTTGATGAATGGTTTGCTATAGATCCTTGAGTAAAAACCTTCATTTATTTTTATAGACGCCTGAACAATTAAGTGCTGACAAGTTAGTTCACACCTCCCTCCTCTTGGTGGCATTCTAAGAGAATATTTTAAAATATTTTAATTAAATAAATAAAACAATTGGCAAGGCATGGAGCTACATGGGGCTCTTCTCCCAAAAGGCATTGTGGAATGTAAACTTCAAGGCTGTGCCTCTGTAAACAGACACTTAACCGTATACACGCTACTGAGTAAGTTTTAAACAGTACAGTTCTAGGTAAATTTACTTCTCAAATCTTCTCAAGATGGTTTTGGTGAGGTATATTCATTGGCAGGCGTGTCTAGAATTGCAGCTTTATTCATATATACCTAGAAATACGACTTAATCTGGTGTACTTTGTACTTTGTAAATAAATAAATAAATAAATGTTACTTCTATGAAAATAAGCATAGGTCTGCACTATCCATCTAATAACACTGTACTGTAATGCTGATTTTTCATCGTATGCTAAAGGACAAATCTTCACATAATTCTGCCTGGCTTCTGGCTTTTTAAAAAAGTGTTGCTATTACATAGCATATATCAGACTCCCGTTTTGACTTGGCCTTGACCTCCATCTCGGAATCATCATTAATGTTAGTTTGGGGGTATGAAGCTGAGGCAGGAATCCTGAAGAAACTCGAGAAATGGCAAAGCATCTCGATATTCACAGAGGGCTGAAATCTCTCACAGGTAAAGAAGGATCAGTTACTTTCTGCCAAGAAGCTGCTGGGAAAAGCTGTCTCTAAGTGCGCTCACCTTCTGGATGTTGAAGAATGTGGTGAGTGTCGTTAAGAGTTGGCATTGCCAGGGTAGTTGGCTGGAAAGATGGTGAAGGCCTTTCCTTTCTCGATTTGCAGCCACCACCTCAGGGAGTTGCTCCCTCTGCCTCCCTCCTTCAGAGCCATGGGATCCCAGTCTTGGTGTAGCAAATTTCCCAAGAAAAGCCACCAAGAGGAAACCTAGAATAGAACACACAGCCACATGTCTGCTGCAGCGGAAAGGCGCCGATGGGGAGCAGGAGTACCTTATTGTGCAGAGACCCAGTTCAGGTCATTGATGTGAGTGGGTGGAGATAGACTTCCAAGACTGGACGTGTTTTCATCTCCTGTTACTTCTCTAGTTTTACTCTCCCACAGTGTTGGGCAAATACAGATGCAAGTTGATTAATAATCCAATATTACATAGGACAATGATGGCAAACCTTTTAGAGACCAAGTGCCCAAACTACAATTCAAAACCCACTATTTGTTTGCAAAGTGTCAGTATAGCAATTTAACCTGAATACAGGTGGTTGTGCAGGGGCAATGTTGGGTGCCCACAGAAAGGCCTCCGAGTGGTTGTTTTTGTGAGGTGAGTTTTCAGGGGATTTCTTTAAGATGACAAACATTTTTTTAACAAATCATCTCATTTTCCTGTTTTACCATTCTAGAATAATGTCCCCTGGGACACCTATGCAGTTCTGCCTGACACTCTGTTAGACATTTTTAAGCAGTTGAAAAATTCTACCACCGCTGAAGTAAAAAGAAAGCAAATGTGATTATTAAAGCAATCGTTCTGTCCACTAATCAAGGCAGAAATCATTCAGCCTTGTCACGGGAGCCTAGCTCCTTGGGAGCATTGCTGAATTAGTAAGAAAACGGTGTTTCCTCGATATTTGATTCTTCTGTCTGACAGGTAATAGCTCTATTTAAGCAACAACAACAGCAGTAATAGTAGTCCTCTTACTTCTGTACTGCATTATGATTATTACCTCAGAAACCCTGTCAAGCAGGCTTGTATTGCCCCATTTTTGAAAGTGGATAACTCTTCTGACGGATGCCAAGTAACATTTGATCCAGGGATTTCAAGATCAAACTCTTGAGCCAACTGGTGCACTACTAGCTTGTGTTGACGACGATACATTTACTTGTAGGACTGCTGGCAGGGCTGTGGGAATTTCCGAGCCTCCTCCTTGAGCCAGGGCAGGAGAAGCAGCAGAAAATGGCACTGGCACATCACCTCCAGGCGTGGGTGGGCAGCGTTGTGGCCGTGAGGCGCCTCCAGCATGTCGGAGAGGTAAACAGCATCCCAGATAAAGAGGCAGCAGTGCAATATGTCAAGATCTGTCATAGCAATTGGTCAAAATGTCTCCCCAGAAATTCCTCCCAGCCAATACCCAACTCTGCATGGGATTCACAGCCCAGCTGTATCTGAGGTGGAATTAGCAACTATTCAGACTCTCCCCATTGCCAAGAGATGCAGACTGCAAAAGCGATGTCCCTCTCAACCATTCAGGACTATCCTTAGACTGGCACAAGATGGGCTTCCACAAACCCTCCCTGCCCATGGGTCTTTCGAGGCCTGTGATGCTGAAGTAACTGCAGCTGCTGTTAAAAATGAGAAACCCAGAGGGCTTTCTCTGTTCAAAACCCTAGTGTTCACCTTCCCTGTCAAAAAGGGTCTCTTTAGTTCTGCTTCTTCCTGCCTCATGAACTGCCAGCTGCTGGAAAGGTAGTTCATGTTTCTGGGACCCTGCCTACATCTACACATCTCTTTCAATAGGTTCTCCATATCTTCTCCCACATCCGCCAAACATATGTGATCTATTTCTTGAGCTTGGAGAAGGGTGAGGGAAACTGGAACAGAGAGATGGAGCTGCCAACATCCCGATGGGTGACTAAGAGAGAATTCATGAACTCTGCCGTCTCCACAGCCATGAAGAAGGTACTGTGAATCTAGGCCTCAGCTACGTCACACCTCCCTGTGGTTCCCCTTGCTTTCCTCCCAAGTGTTGCAGATGGTCAACGCAGAAAAATACAGAATAATAACCAAAATTCTGAGGGGAAAGGTGTCTGTTCTTGATAGTGGGTACAGCAGTGCGTATCTATCTGGCAAAAGACGTACCTGTTCTCTTTCCATTTTGTGTGAAATGTTATTCCTAATCCAAGTAATACATTTGCCCCGAGGACAGTGAATGAGAACTTTGTTACATGTTAAAAAGGAAGATTCCTGCTCCCTCTATAAGGAAACAGCCCTACACAAATGTTCAGATGATCAGCCTGCACATGTGACAAGCGCATGTACACCTGGATGTTTAGTGGTAAGGTCTCCCAAAGAAGTAGAAGCACATTTATGATTGCTTAATCAGTGTTCCCAGTCACATGTAAGCTTTGAATATTTAGCTGAATATACACACAAATCTTGATGTGAACAAAGATTTCTACAGGAGAGATGCACAGGGACGTTGATTTGTATATGCATTATAAGTAGCCACTTCGCATCTGAAGCTGATTGACAGCATTGGTTACTGTGCATTTTAGTGGCGTCCTAGAATACAGAATTATAGAATAATGGAATTGGAAAGGGACTGTATGGCCATCAAGTCCAACCCCCTCCTCAATGCAGGAATCCAAATCAAATTATATCTGATAGATGGTTGTCTGATATTCTCTTGAATGCCTCCAGTGCGGGAGCACTCGACAATAGAGATGGGCACGAATCAAAAAAATGGTGTTTCATTTGTTGTTTGTCATTTAGATGGTCCGTTTCGGTTTGTTTCCTTTTTTGTGAATTTTTGCAAAAAAATCGTTTTCATTCGTTTCGTTACCATTTATTTTGATTTTTTGTGATTTTTAAAGCATTTAAAGCAGTTCACTGCATTGCCATAACGAAAACGAAACGCACAACAAAATTTCCGGTGTTTCTGTACGTTTCTTTTTATTTTAGAGACAAAATTCGTTTGTCGTTTCATTGCGTAACGAAACGAAAAAACGAAAACGAAAAATTGTTCGTTTCGTGCCCATCTCTACTCAACAACTCTCAAAGTAAATGGTTCCATTGTTGTACTGCAATAACAGTTGGGATTTTTATTTTTTGTTTTGTTGTGATAAGATCTGGCTTTTGTAACTTGAAATGAAGAAGACACAATCGTTTCTGGATGCTGAAGAGAGTGGAAATATAGATTTAATTTATTTATAACAAAGCCCAATGCGTTTCAGCCACAAAGGCCTTCTTCAGGGACAAATTAACAATCACAAAGTGTTCAAAACCTTGAAAAGAGTAATCTATGGAGATAAAACCTTCCTGTTTCTCTCACTCTATGGAGATTTTTATCTCCATAGATTACTCTTTTCAAGGTTTTGAACACATTGTGATTGTTAACTTGCCCCTGAAGAAGGCCTTTGTGGCTGAAATGCACTGGGCTTTGTTATAAATAAATTAAATAAATAAATATTTCCACTCTCTTCACCTTCCAGAGACGTTTGTCTCTTCTTCATTTATAGTCCTTTGGAGGCACCAGTTTTCTGTTTGTTGGTTGGTTTTTTGTAACTTGTGCCTAATATGTGACCTGCACTTCAGGATAATTGAGAACTGATCTTGGCCCTCCTCTGTACTTCTTTCAGGTCTTGAAAGCATATGAAAAGTGGAGTTCCAAAATCAGTTCTGGCAAGGTGAGTTCAGCATTCTGCTGGTGCCGAAGGTCTCTTGTCATTCTCCAGCAACCTATCATCCATCCTTCTGAGCCCCAGAATTAGTTTTATGTGTCAAAGGCAGGTAACTTGAGCTCTAGCCATGACACATGATTCTAATCATACAGGTTAGTTTTGCCCCCTGATTCCAGAGCTTAGATCACAGGTGGCCCACATTTGACCCTCTATGTGTCCTCCATTGCTTCCCCATCTCCCTCAGTGCCCTCCCCCCACCAAAGAAAACCCTGTCAAAGTGAGAGTTGCAGTTTTCTGGTAACATTTGTTGCAAACTGCTAAATCTATAGAAGAATCTCAATAAGGTAATAAACAACCATTTCTCTTAGTTTTAGTTTTAGTTTTTCCCATAAACATCTCCTACATATGGGTGCCTGAATTTCGGAGTCCGTGTACACTGAAAAAATATTTCTGTAATAGAATTTTCTGACATAAAAATTATATAAATTGGAAATTTGCAAAATGAAAGGGGGATGTCCACTAGTCATTTTCTCCTGCCCCCCTTGTCTCTTTGGCCACACCTGCTTCCAAGTGTGACACCCAAGCCCATAAGCTAATCAATCTGAAAGACGTACCTGACCTAAAAGATGGTATCTCTCAGTAGCAGGTGGGGAGGGTGGAATATATAGCCAGTTTTAAGGATTTCTGTACTAAACAGGCATAATTGTACAGGTTATGAAGCGGAAACGAGACCTTCTTTGCACCGGCCAGTCAAAACCTGAAGAAGATGGCAGCTTTTGTAAGAAGCAGCTTTCACTGGATTCATTTCTTGCAACAAATCCTAAGAACTAATTGAAGTCTTGCCTGACTTTACATGTCAGGCTACATAGCATGTCTACCCCCCAGCAACTCGATGATTTACTTGGAAATTCCACTGGTGCTTCCTCTAGGATGATTATCATCATCAGGGACCTGGGGATCCTCTCTGTGATCTGTCTGGCCTTGCCATGAGATGTACCTGCCTGCTGGGGACACTGCTAAGCAGCATGACTTACAAGAATTCCCTGTTGTGTTAGCTGCATTGTTTCCTACTCCGGCAGCTTGACTGATACAGAACTAGTTGTTTTTCAACAGGTACAGGTATAGTGGGAAACCACTATTGGCTGTAGAAGGTGTACACCGCCTAAGGCTGAACCCCCCCCACACCTGTGCGCTCAGGGCAAGCAGGTGTGGCTGTGGCTGCACCAAAAGGCCACTGGTTGCCTTCGCTCTGCTAAGTCACACAACAACAAAATGCAAGTGTGACAGCCTACATTTATATGGGGTAGCGCTTGACATGGGGATGGGAATATGGCAATCTCTGAATGCCAGTGGGTGATAAAGCAAAGAACTCCATCCTTATGGTTTTCTTAAGCATGGCTTTCTACAGCTAGTTTCTAGAAAGACAGCTAACTATAAAATTATCATGGCATGAAGGCTGGCGTGCTTGCGAATCAAGCTTCCAGTGCTGTTCGACATGCCAGCATTTCTCTAGCTCATGGATCAATTTGTTTATTAGTTACGATGGCCCATTTTAATTCTGGTTTTGGCTAATAAAATTTTAAAGAAATTCTACCAAGATACTGGTTCGTGACAGCTATTGGCTTAAGTACTTGCTCTCCAAAATTCATATTCAAGTGTTGGACTGAGTTTGTCTGTGGGGTGCTTAAATTAAGGTCTAATATACTGATGGTAACAGTAATAGCAGAGAACTGTAAAAGCTTTAAAAGCTATATGATCAAGACCCTGTTAAAAACAAATACACTTCTGGAAGCAGAGAAGAGATTGGTCACACAAATGGAGACATTTTTCTCTTCCTTGGTAATACCACATTTGCCAATACAGTACTGTATATCACTTCAGATATGCATAAACCATATTTATTCCCTTTTAAGGCAAACTGTGTCCCTTCGGTACCTTCCCATAGTATTTAAAGCACTCTCTGACAGTTTACAAATTAATTATGTAAGCTACTTATCCTCTACCCACCCACCAGTAAGCTGGGTACTCATTTTACCCATCTGGGAAAGATGGAAGGCTGTAATCCTGACCATCTGGCTAAACTCACTGGGATTGAACTTGGGTCATGAGCAAATTCTTGACTGCAATACTGCAGTTTAACCACTCTGCCATGAAGCTTTAAAAAGTAAACATACAAAAATGTTCTTGACCAGTGTAACCAAAACAAAAAGGCTGGTTTGGTGAAGTGTGTTCACAGTAACGACTACCTAATACAAAGGCAGCCAAATGTTGCTTTGCAGTGTGCAGCCAAACTGCATTATCACCTACTGAAACAATAAGAAATAGCAAGCTCCAAAAAAATCAGTTGCGGAATGCATCAACCAAGAATTAGGTATAATGTTGAAGTGAAATCTTTATTTCCAATTCTGTGTTGGAGGCTTTTAGAACAGATTAACAAGCCTGACATTCAGTAATTTCCAATGAATCATAATAATCTAAAAGATGAGAAACATGAATGTGTTTGTTATTGAAAACTGTGCTCTGTTAAGGGTTCACAAAATTACCAAACAATTATTTAAGTCAGATGTACAGGATTTGAAACAGAGAAACGTTGACTAAACCTTCCAGTCGGTTTCAAGTAATGGAGACAGCAATGGACAAGGTCAACTTATTTCTAAGACATTCATGATAAATCCAAACATTTTCTTTTTCCATGTCAAGGTTCCTAAGGGACTTGGTTTTTGGAGGACCAGGCCCAAATAGGAGTTACAGACATGTGTATTCCATTTTATTTCATGCATTTATTTTAACTGTTTTAGCCAAGAAGAGATTGCAGATGGTATAATTGCATTTCTAGGAATGCAAACTAAGCTTATTTCTGAGGAAAATATGGTATCCTAGAGACTTACTAGCAGAAACATGCATACTCTTCTTCATATTTAACCAGAGGAGACAAGAACAGGTGTGTATTAGAAGACAATGGTTAAAAAACAAAACAATAGCTGCAGTAGGAAACACACAGGAAACACAGTTGCCAACTTGACTATGTTGTACTAGAGCTGTTGGTCTCCGTGCTATTATCTGTCAAGGCATATGTCATACATTGCTACTTCATGAGTAAGTTATTACATCCTGCCTTCTCTCAATAAGGTATACTCTCCCTTAAACACTGAAGATAACTTAAGGAGCATAAAAATAATTAAGTTAAATGCCCCTTACTCCATGCAATTATTGGAGCAAATTTTGAACTCTCCTTAAAACTTGCTTTAGTAAAATGCTTTTGGAGTAGCAAGAAAACATCATCAGAAGATAGCTTTTAAAAATATGGACTTTACTGAGAGTTGTTCCCCCACTTCTAGACATTAGATAAAAGACATAAATGTTGTCCCCACTCATAGCACTGCAGAGGAATCAATGCTACAAGCAAATTTGTAACAGCAGCAATTAAGTTAATATATGCATTGACCCCCATGACTCAAGCAAATAGCCTGTTCTTCAGTAAGGAGAGAGGGGTCTCCCTCTACTACTGGTCCATGTGATCGCGTACAGCTTGCCAGAGAGCACGGATGTTCCCCTCACCAAAACCTTTAGCCCCATGTCGTTCTATGAGCTCCAGAAAGAAAGTTTCCTCTGTAAAAAGTGGCTTGGTAAAGATCTGCATCAGGTATTGCTTCCCATGAAGAGCAGGGCCATTGTTATTATTTTCCTCCCTAAGAACTTCTGTATCCAGAAGGATGCCATGGTCCTTCAGGAGCTGAAGATCTTGCCCCGCTTGCTCTACCTCCTGCTCCTTTTTCTTCTCACCATAATATGCTATGGGTGGCTTGAGGAAGCTTGCCCCAGACTTTGCCATGGCTGCCGTTGTCTCTATGATGTCTGTGATGCCAAGGGCCACATGTTGGATACCAGCTCCACCATGCTGTTTTAAGAAAGTATCCACCTGGTTGCTCTTTTGCTCTTGCAGTGACTCAGAGAGAATAAATTTGCAATCATGCTGGTCAAGCAGAGTCAAGCCATTCCCGCTGGGCTGCATGGCAACAAGTTGAAGACCTACATCATGTCCCTTGATTCTGAAGCCTTCCACAGCATTGTCTTGTGGGTGAATGAAGACACGCTGGAAGCCCAAACAGTTCTTGTACCACTCCAACACAGCCGGTGTGCTACCTTGAGGACACGCATAGGTGATATGGTCAAAATGTGTGCTGTCTTTAGTCCTCTGGAACTTCTCAAGGACATCTTTTGCAACATGAAAGCCAGGCAGGAATGGTCCACAATACTGCGATCGATCAAGCAGAGTGTGGCTGATGTTGCCCACAATGGATTTCACCACAGAGTAAGTGACAGAACCATCTTCATCTGCTAATGTGGTAGGAGACACTAAGATATGACAGCCACGTTCCTTCAGAGTTTGGGAGATCTCAGATACATCCTCTACCTCAAAGCAGATGTTAGAGGCAGTACTGACTGTACACTGTGGATCCACATCATATAGCAACCCCCCACCTAGGCTTTGGCCTGATGATGATGAAACAGGTGGGGCTTTACTTATCACTGATTGTAATTTTTCATTGACAACAAACATGGCATCACCTTTTCGGAAAACCAGCTGTCTGCACCAGTCCCCTACTCTTGTCGCGAACAGCTCAAAGCCAAACTTAGATACCAGATCCCTGGCCAGTTTTTGCCTCTCAGGAACATGGAACCCAATGTGGCACAACCGGTTCAAAAGAGCCATGGTGGGATGTGAAAGGGCACTCAGTTGCAGTAGACAGTTTTTATGATGTGATCTGGGAAAGATGGGGGAGAGGAACAGAAAGGAATGGAATGCAAACTGGAGCCTGTTTGGCTGTTATTCCAGAAGCGCCTCAGATTTCATAGGAGGAAAAGGGAAAACGCATTTTATCACCACTCTTCTGCTGAAATATAAACACACAATCAATCAATAAATCCAGAACTGGAATGCAAAATAAAAGCCCTGGTAAAGGACTGTATACTCCTTCCCATACGTTCCCCCCTCCCCCGCCACATAAAGAAACCCCTTCCATGCTTCCCTTAAGACAGTTTTTTTCCTGCATCCTTTCTTATTCAAGTACAAGCATTAAATGACAAAGTCTGGGGCTGATGTACTTCATGTTCCTAAAAGTACCTTGTAGTCACTATCCTCTACCCAGAAAGTGCTTTAGCACTGTGGGGTGGTACAACAACAACAATAAACTTAAGGTTTTGGTTAAATCTTGTATCTGTTATAGAATACCAGTCAACTTGTTATAATTTTGATTGACTGTATGTGGTATTTTTGAATAACAGTATACTATATTCAATTACGTGAAAAGACTGTAGGGAAAGTGTTTCAGAAAGTGAAATAAATGTCTAAGCAAGAACTGCAGCTGAATGTTAAGAAGACGGCAAAAATGAAGGAAAAGAGGAAGACCAAAATACCAGAGAGGCTGATTCCCTAAAAGGAAGCCACAGACTTGAGTCTGAAATAATTGAGCAAGGCAGTTAATGACACAACATTCTGGAGATAGCTCATTAATAGGATTGTCATAAGTTGGAAGTGACTTAATGACACATAATAGCAAGAACAAAGTGTATTCATGAAGATCACACATTCTTTGTCACCTGGCAATTTGGGATATTCCTGTCTGCTACCCAGGATTAAAACTCCAAAAGGCTGCATTTAAACTACAATCCACACCTCCTGCCCCAGATCATTCCTTAACCTAAGGCACACATGGGCCACTCTTCATCAGAGATTTATGTTTCTACAATATATTCCATCCTATTTACGTATCTGGGTTTTGTTTTCGCCCCATAGTTCCCCACCATTCCCTTAACCTTTGTTCTCTGTTCTCTTGTCCTCTGCATATCACAGCTCCTGCCGGTTCTACCCACTACCTTTTCATCTTCTTGCCACGTCTTAAAGCTTCTCTGTAAAAAAACCCTAAAACTCCTGTGCTACTAGACTTGCAGATACATTCAGCTTCCAAAACCTTCCCGTTCGCTCCTCTCCACCTCCAATGGAAGCCAGTTAGAACCCGGGAAGTCTGCCTTTTCCCTGGCAATGGCTACTTTAGAGTCCTCTACTAAGGAAGTCACCCACAGATCAGATTCTTTTCAGAGGGAGGCACTTCTGGCGAAAGTAGTAAATTATAAATACTCGGTTCTCTCTGACCCTGCCTCAGTTCCTCCGATTGCTGCTAGCAATGGCAGAGATGAACCCTCACTTGTTGAAATGGATGATTCAGACAATGAATTAAGATCTGCCTTTCCACCTTATCCTTTTTCTGGTGACTAGAGTCACCAGTGAAAAGGGTCCTAGCATGGTTGTGATACAGAATAATTCAAAACCACACCAAAATCCGACACCTCTTACAACCTGTCTTCTCCTGCAACCGTCAATGACAGCACCCATTTTATACCGTCCTAGACTGGGCAATTTGAATTCCAAATCAATGTGTGCCTTCCCTTCCTTTCAACTCCTTTCATTCCCGCTTTGGCTATTAAATGGTTTATTCCTTAATGAAGACTTCCTTGATACATAAGATCAGCTTAGCAATGCTAGAGTAACTCAAGAGAAGCAAACAGGAGCTGTTAGATAAGCCACTCAATAGTTGAGATAAGCTACTGGTTCAAGACAGCTAGGTGTTCCCTTTGGTCTTTCTCTACAGATGCTTTACCTTGTATTGTTGTTCCTCAAACTCCCCCCCCCCCCCAGTCTGTAAAGCCTTCAAATTCCAAATTCCCATCCAAAACACTTCCACTCTAGAGAATTTGAACTCGGCACTAAAGGCTGCAAAGCATCACAGAGAAGACTCTGACCTTAATTTAGTTCCTTTCCAATTTTCTGTTCTTAATAAATGGTACGGCAGGAATTATTCAGATTTGTTAGACTGAGAGCAATTTCAAGAGTCCACCGAGACCGGTTTGTTCAATGCCGATGGCTTTTCCAGCATCTGCTTAAGGCTGTCGCAGCTTTGGGTTTCCAACCTAAGAAATAAAATGATCATCAGTTTGACATTAGACAATACTTGACCGCTTCTAATGGGCTTCCAGAAAATAAAAACTTATTCCAAGAAAGGTCAATTCCCCAGTATTAAGCTACTAAGGACGATGTGAGCCTCCCTGTTACAAGGTAAGAAGAACAACATTTTGGCCAAAAATCTTTTACATCCTTTCCTGATATGAGGAAAATGCTCTAGTCTAGTACTGGCAGCTGATGCTCCAGTCACTGCCTTGCTCCTGGGCACTCTGGCTTCCAAGGAGAGCAACCCCACTCCCCTCCGCTCCAAAGATCCTCATGAAAAAAAAATCCAATCTCACCTTCTGCAAAAATAGATGAGGGTTCTTCTTTAGTCAGCAGAGCATTGTCTACTACAGTCTTAGTAGTGGCGAGACCTATGTTCCCTCTAAGCTTCACAGCTGTACAGAACTGTATTGGTGCTGTCCACCTGGAGGCTTGTGTTGCCACTCACTAGGTTGCAGCCACGACTGGAACTTTGTGCACTTGGGGCGGGGGTTTTGCTCAACGCTGTAGGAAAATTAGAAGGAAGCTAGACCCTCTATGACAAATAAAGGACAGCTTAAATAACCCCAACCCAGGTTGCAGCTGCTTCCTATTCCTGTTCTCTTACCAAGTCCCCAGTCTGGACAGATCTGTCTACCTTTTCTTCTTTTCTGCTTTTCTCCTTCTGTTGCTGCCTCTAAGCCCTCTTTCACGGGCTAATCCCCACGTCCCAAGGATCTCTTCCTCCCTCCGACAGTTGATCAACCTTGTCTGGGTTTTCTCCGCTTGGGTTTATCCTTTCTGTCATTCCCAACTGCCTCCTCTTCAGGGTCTTCCCATGATATTGATTCCCTCAAGACATTACAGTCTAACATAGTTGCAGTTTTGGAAGAGGTACCTATGTTAGTCTGTGCAAGCATACCAGACAATATCCAAAGAAGACAGAAAGATGTGGCATCATAAAGACTATTATATTTTAATGTAAGTCTTTGTGGAGCAAGTCCACTTCTTCGAACATATGGCAACAGAATGAAATGTTGAGTGAAATATCAGTTTCGTACCAAATATTCATTGGCTCTTGAGTGTACAGTGCATTTGCACACAGTGGTTTGGCTTGTGCTGTTTAAGTGCTCTGTTGTAAATTGCTTAGGAGTCACCAGACTGTGGCAAATATGAGTAGGGAGAGGGAAGTGGGGCAGGGTGGAAGACTGGAGAATCTCTTATAGCTGTGAAACAAAGGAAATATTAAACTTAGAAGTGTGTGTGTGGGGGGGGAGAATACAGTACTGTATTAAATGTAGAACTGAAAGAAGATGGCAGAGGAATCTTGTGTGTTAATGTAGGAACTATGGAGTGTTTACCTTTGGGCCCAGTGATGAGAGATGGGCTTGGTAATAGTGAAGAAAATAACAGTGGCAGTACAGAAGTCAAGTACAGTACAGAAGTACTACTTTGGAACGATGGACACTCATAAAAATTGATTGACTATACAGTAAATTAGGGTTTCTAATGTCATTGCCAAATGCAGTCCTTCTGTACTGCTACTGCCACTGCATACTGCCCAGTCTATTATATCTTACTGTAGGATAAAATTACAATTTTTAAATGGGCATTTCTGATAATTTAATGCCATTCTTGTTCTCTGATTTTAACGTGCGAAAGCGTGTAAAACACGCTTACAAAAACTGTTCCTTTGAGGTTGCCTGAAGGTTAAAACAACACGGGGGGGGGGGGCTAAAAAGGAAAAACAACCAAAGGCTTTGCTTTAAAAACGTTTTCTTTTCCTATTCCTTTCTTTAATCCTTTCATGGGAGCAAGCTGCAAAACAAGAAGTTGATAAAGGCCCCACCACTTCAACCAAATCCTCCAGCTCCAGCCTATTATTGCCCATAAATAAGTCGCCGTATATCACTTCCCATTCTCTTCACGTTCCCCCCCCCCCCGTGCTTTCTTCCCTCCCCTCCCCGCTGTGTGCTGTAGTGACAGAGTGATGGACCCTGGCTTGGCCGCGCAAGCTGGGGAACACAACTGCTCCGGGACGTTACCTTGAAAGCCCTATTAGGGTCGCTACAAATCGGTTCCGAGTTGACGGCGCGCGCACCTCCAGATCGGCACGCTCAATCTCTCTCTCCTTTTTGCCGTCCCGGGTCCCATCCGCAGCCCAATAATAATAATAATAATAATAATAATAATAATAATAATAATAATAATAATAATAATAATAATAATAATAATAATAATAATGACTTTTCACGCTGCAGGGAGAGCGGCAACTAGAGTCTCAAGTAACGCGGAGCAGAGCGCAGCACGCGGTCGGAAGCGGAAAATGGGCAAGCGCCGCTACACGTGGGGCCACCCCGTCCCCAGCGGAATGAGTCCGTGGTGAGTCACCTCGCGCGCACAGCGTTAGGTTTCGGAGGAGGAGGGTGCGGCGAAATCAGATGCTGTGGCAAGGACAAGAAGAAGAGGGGTCTCGCTTCCCTTTAAAACCTTGAAAAAATAAATGTTAACATGCGGTGCGGATCACCGACTGGGAGGAAGGGAGACGCTGGGCCTATGCGCAACACCATCTCTGCAAAGCGAGGCGGCCGGCGGCCCAAGGCAACGGTTGCTGAGGGCTGGGTTTTGTGTACACTAGTTGGGGATGGGGGCGGGGGAGAAGCCGTGCTTTCAGGGCCGTCTGGGGCACGTGAGCTTGAAGAAGAGTAGTGGGAGAGATGTTTGGTACTGTAGGACATCAGTGTGTTAAGGGGCTGTTCTTTGGCAGATAAAAAGGTGTTTTTTTTAAATTTAATATAATCATCTACTTCACATGCCTGGATCTCAGTTAAGTTCCCTTACCCAAGAAAATTAGTTTTCCCCACCCAGATCCTCTCATTTCAGTTGAGGCTTCCTTCCTTCCTTCCTTTTCTCCTTAAAAAAGGACCGAAAGTGGTTTACAATATCTGAAGCTTAAACAGTCAGTATGCAAATAATGAAAACATGCAAACAAATTCCATGCTAAAAGTAGTAAACAAAAATAGTACATTGCTGCCTAGGGTTCATTTCTTTTTGTTTCCTCTCTCAAAAGAAATATACCTATTATCTCATGCGCCTACTTAGAAGTCTTCTTCAATGTTATTTAATTCTCTTTTTTCTTCTCTGTGTTAAAAGGACCCACATGCTATATGTAGTTTAAGATTTCTTATGTCCAACCAGCAGCTATTCTGTGTTGCTACTGAGCTCAGGAAGCTTCTAAAATGGCACTAACTTTCCAAGCCTCCAAACCTTCCTCTGTGCAACTCCTTCCATGCTCTTCTGTTGGAATGGTGTCACTGATGCTCTAACTACAGAGCTTAACATTAACCCAGTGGTCCCTTTATAGTATGCTGGCAGTCTCTGTAGCACCTGGGTTGGCTGTCTTCATTCCCAGGAGACAATTATTATGAGTAGCAGTGGTGGTGGTGGTGGTGAACTTTTGGCACTCCAGATGTTTCAACCACAACTCCCAGAATTCCAAACCTAGATTGCCAATGACAAAGGACTGTGGGAGTTGTGGTCCAAAACATCTGGAGTGCCAAAGGTTCACTACCACTGCAAGACCATGCTAGAATGATATCTGTACAACAGGTAAAGGGGTAAAACAGCCAAGCCCTACATACCCATACTAAGTGCATTGTGGTACAGTGGTTAAATTGCTGTACTTGCAGCTATAACTGTGCCCACGACCTCAGTCTTCGTTTCTGTAGGATAAACATGCCCAGTTCCTTTAGTCTGTCCTCACAATCCTTGGGTTCCTATCCATCGATAATCTTTGTTGCCCTCCTCTGAACTTGTTCCAGTTTGTTACTTAAAGTGAGGTGTCCAGAACGGGGCACAATACTCAAGATGAGGTCTGACCAGTGCTGAATTGAGAGAGACCAGTACTTCATGAGATCTGGAAACTATGCCTCAGTTACTGCACCTCAAAATAGCATGGGCTTTTTTGAAGCTGCATCACGCTGCTAGCTCATATTCAGTTTGTGATATTGATATTCTGTATAATTCCAAGTTCCTTCTCACTTGTAGTTTTACTGAGCCAAGTATCCTACATTTTGTAACAGTGCATTTTGAGTTTTTCCCCCTTGGTGCAGAACTTTGCACTTACTCCTGTTAAATGCCATTCTGTTGTTTTAAGCCCAGTCCTCAAGCCTACCAAGATTTTTCTGAATTCTGTTTTTGTTTTCCAGGGTATTAGCTGTTCCACCGAATTTTGTGTCATCTGCAAATTTGATTAGTATTCCCTGCCCTTCTCATCCAAATCATTCATTGAAGAGTACCAGGTCCAGGACAGAGCCATGAGCTCATCCAGTCTTGAGGATTTGAACTCACTCAAAAGTACTGAGATACTCCTTAGCTATTTGTTTATAAATCTCAAGCTTGGTTTTAGTTTATAAAACCCTCCATGGCTTGGGACCGGACTACCTGGCAGAGCGTATCGCTCAGCGGTCAACTTCGGCCCGTCCCGTTCGGCAGGCGCGAGCGCACTTGCTTCGGGTCGCCACGCCTCGGGAAGCCCAGAGGACGAGTACTCGGACCCGGGCTTTCTCGGTGGCGGCCCCCAGCCTCTGGAATGCCATCCCCAGTGAAGTGCGCTCTGCAGAGTCCCTGCTGGCCTTCCGAAAGGCGCTGAAAACCTTCCTTTTTCGCGAGGCCTTTGGCGACAGTTAATTTTTTTTTTTTCCCCGCCATCGTAATTTGTGTTTTACTCGAGGTTTCACTTGATTTTAACAGGATCTAGGGTGTTTTTAGGTATGTCTGTCTGTTTATTTATTGTTTTTTGTTGGCTTTATAGCCTTTTTGTTAGCCGCTTAGAGTACCCAGTAGATAAGCGGGATATAAATATAACAAATAAATAAATAAATAAATAAGCTGCAATTCTGTCCCATTCCCTTGTGCTTCATATTTGCCTGCAGGTCACTGACTATATTTTGGGAGAAAATTGAGCCGAATTAGGAGTTGAGCACTTTTGCCTTTTTGAAATCTTCTATTATCATTCTCCCATCCCCACCAAACACAGCAAGGCCAAAGTCTGAATGGCAAACACGTGAAGGTCACTCTTTGCATATTTGAGAATTATTGGAGAACAGGGGAAGT
>JAHTLZ010000129.1:50064254-50114590 GCA_023846285.1 Phrynocephalus versicolor
AAGGTCACTCTTTGCATATTTGAGAATTATTGGAGAACAGGGGAAGTCCCCATAGATTGGAGGAGGGCAAATGTTGTCTCTATCTTAAAAAGGGGAGAAAAAGAATACCAAATTGGGAGGGGTTGCCCAACTCCCTACAGTGTAGGATAAAAATCCAAAACAACTTTGACAGATTAGAATGCTGGGCCGAAGGTAACGGAATGAATTTCAACAGAAATATAGGGTCCTACATCTAGGCATAAAAATGAATTGCACAGATATAGGATGGGAGACACCTGGCTGGATAATAGTACAGTAATTCCTTGGTTTAAGAGTAACTTGGTTTAAGAGCATTTTGCAAGATAAGCAAACATTTCTTCTAAATTTTGCCATAATCAGCAAGCAATATCATGATATAGAAGCTCTGGAGTAGATCACATGATCACAAGTGAGCCAATGCTCTCTCTCTCTCTCTCTCTCTCTCTCTCTCTCTCTCTCTCTCCCCCTCCCTCCCCCCCCCCTTGCTGGATTGTAGGTGATTGTCTGGAACCTTCTGTCTGACAAGTCTCAAAAGCAGGGGGAGGAGAGAGGAAGGCAAGTTTCCTTTGCACCCGCCAGGAACATTTTCAAAGGGGAGTGCAAGTTAGGGGTTTGTTTTATTTTTCTTTATATTTTTATTTACTGTAGTTTGTTTTCAACAACCTTTCTTATTTTTCAAACCATTTCTAGTCATGGGACAGCTAGTCAAGTGTGTATATGGCTACAAATTGAATTTTATTATTGTCGCATTAAAACACAGAGTAAGATCTAGTTGTTAGTCCCAAGCAGAGTAGATTCTGCAGCCAGGTAACTAAACTGTGGCGTAGACGTGGACGCTTTTGTGCATGTTGGCATTTTGTATGTACAGTATCTACAGGGGGCCCAGAACGAATCATCTGAGTTCCCATATTTCTTATGGTGACGTTTGCTTTGATATAAGAGTGTTTTGGTTTACAACCATGTTTCCGAAACAAATTATGCTTGTAAACCAAGGTATTACTATACATGTGAAAGGGATCTGGGAATCTTGGTGGACCACAAATTGAACATGAGTCAGCAGTGTGACACGACAGCAAAGAAAGCCAATGTAATTCTTGGTTGCATCAACAAAAGCATAGTGTCTAGATCAAGGGAAGTGATGGTTCCACTCTATTCTGCTCTGGTCAGACCCTACCTGGAGTACTATGTCTAGTTCTGCACACCTCAATTTAAAAAGGATGATGACAAATTCAAATGAGTTCAGCAGAGTGTGACCAAGATAGTTAAAGATCTGGAACCATTGTCTTACAAGGAGTGGCTTAGGGAGCTGGAAATGTTTAACCTTAAAAAAGAAGGTTGAGAGGTCATATGATAGCCATCTTTAAATATTTGAAAAAATGTCATATTGAAGAGGGGACAAGTTTGTTTTCCATGTCTTCAGAGACTAGGACTTGGAGCAATGGTTTCCTACTACAAGAAAAAGAGTATCTGGAATTTGAGTCATGGCAATTGGACTTCTTTTCCCAAGAGTTCAAAACATTTCGCTGCTCATCCAAGCAGCTTCATTAGTTGGGGACTCCAGTTGCCATGACTCACCTTCCAGATAACCTCACCCAGATGACTGGGTATCTTCACAGACATTCCATCCCAGATGACTGGGTATCTTCACAGAGATCCCATCTGAACATTAGGAAGAACTTCCTGATGGTTAGAGCTGTCCGGCAGTGGAATATACTGCCATGAAGTGTGGTGGAGTCTCATTCTTTGGAGGTTTTTAAGCAGAGGCTGGGTGGCCATCTGTCAAAAGTACTTTGATGGGGGGTTCCTTTATAGCAGAGGGTTGGGCTGGATGGCCCTTGAGGTCTTACAACTTTATGATTCTATAAAGATAAACAACTGTAAATATTTTCAACAATAAAAAACAATTTTACATATAAATACCCCTTTGTCCTTTCTTAAGTATCCTTAGGACTTGTCTACATGGGCCTATTTGGAGTGGGCTGGATTTAAGGTAAACAGGGTCTCTCATGGATGGGTAGAGGTCTGGTATGCTATTTGGTGCAACAACCCTATTTGATCCATCTCCGTTCACTTTAAACTTCCCATATCATGAAGTGGCTTAAGAAGACAACCATTCATGTTACTGGCAAATTAAGCAATTCATTTGATCTATGGAAAGGCAGAAATAACAAAAATTGCACTATATTTGGGATGCTCTACATCAAAAGCTCAACATTAAAAAAAAGGCTCAATGTCAAAAAAACTAAGATCATGGCCACCAGTCCCATCACCTCCTGCCAAATAGAAGGGTAAGAAATGGAGGCAATGACAGAGTTAATTTTCTTGGGCTCCTTGATCACTGCAGATGGCGACTGCAGCAACGAAATTAAAAGACGCCTACTTCTTGGGAGGAAAGCAATGGGAAACCTAGGTAGCATCCTAAAGAACAGAGACATCACTTTGCCAGCTATGGTCCGGAATAATATTCAAAGCTATGGTTTTTCCAGTAGTGATGTATGGAAGTGAGAGCTGGACTATAAAGAAGGGTGATCGCCGCAGATGTTGAAGCTGAGGCTCCAGTACTTTGGCCACCTCATGAGGAGAGAGGAGTCCTTGGAAAAGTCCCTGATGTTGGGAAAGATTGAAGGCAAAGGAAAAGGGGACGGCAGAGAATGAGATGGTTGGACAGTGTCATCGATGCAACCAATATGGATTTGACCAAACTCCGGGAGGCAGTGAAAGATAGGAAAGCCTGGTGAGCTCTGGTCCATGGAGTCACGAAGAGTCGGACACAACTGAACGACTGAACAACAACATCACTCTCTCTTTTTTAAAAAATTGAAAACTTTTTCCCAGACATGAGCAGCAGTAGATTTAGCTGCAGGCTGGTCCTCAACTGAACCTTTAAGAACAATCACAAAGAAAAGTAAGAAAATCCTACTGGTTGCCTCTGTCCTGTCTCCTCCTGCTTCCATATCCATCTTACAGTATACATTTAATATCATTATTGGCATCCTTCAGTCTCGAAAGACTATGGTATCATGCCTGGAGTAGAGATCCTAAAAACAACGCCTAGTTTGACTAAATAGACCAATTCGGGAATGGCAGTCTCTACCGCACTGGGGGCAGATGTATTCTGTTTCTTGCCCGGTCCTCGAGTTTCGTTCTTTCCATGCCTGCCTCTTTTCCTCTGCCTGTTGGACAAATGCCTCTTCAAATTTATGTAGACCATGCTGTATCTCTTGCCTCCAGACAGTGCGATCAGAGGTCAGGGTTTCCCAACTGTTGAGGTCCATTCCCAAGGCCTTCAGGTCCCTCTTACAGATATCCTTATACCGCAGCTGTGGTCTCCCTCTGGGGCGCTTTCCCTGCATTAGTTCTCCATATAGAAGATCTAATATTTTAATACATTTAGTATACTATTAAGTGAAAGGGCCTTCTCGACTGCTGCGCCCAGACTCAGGAGCCCCCTCCCACGAGAGGCCAGGACTGCCTCATCTCTGTTGTCCTTCCAGAAACAGGCAAAGACCTTTCTCTTTAGGCAAGCTTTCCCTGAATGATGGACTACCATGTGTATTTTATATGAATCTATGGGTTCACATAGACTTTGTGTTTATGACTACTTACAACAGTGTTGCTTTAATGTAATGTTGTCTATTAATGCTGTAAGATGTCCTTCAATTCCTTGTTCAAAAATACTTGAACATGTCTTAAATGTACTGGACTGTGTATTATCCCTCATTACTGTAAGCCACCTTAGGTCCTTTTCCAAGGAGAAAGGCAGGGTCAAAATACTCTAAAATAAAATAATAAAATAAATAAATTGCATATTTATTTTGTACCATTTCAGTTCAAATAGTATGCTGCGTGTATACTGTGGCAATATCTGTTTAGGGATTAGGCAGCAGTGCTCTCATAGTTAAAGGTGACAATGCTTTTCAGTGTTCATTGCCTGGCACTGCATGGTATTTCTTCAGCTACTGCATGTGATGTTTCTGAATGAAAAACAAGTACAGTATCAGTATGTGACTGGTAGAGACAAACACAGTGTGTCCTGGTATTAAATTCTCTGGGGACATCTGTGTCTGTCTTGCAGCCAACCACTTACTTCTTCCCAGCCCATTCTGGGCGGAGAGATCGGAAATGAGGGATGAATTATACAGTACCAGGGGCCACACTGGGGAAGGGAGCGCAGAGGCACTGCAGCAACATCGGGACGGGATAGTCCAAAGTTTCATCTGGGACGGAGCAGAACAACATCGAGAGACACCAGGGAAAAGGGTGAGTATCACTTTGTCGGGAAAGCCAGTGGGAGAGGGGTAGAACTGTCTCAGTTCTTACCACATTTGTGTTCTGCAGGTAGTCAAAGTATCTGACTCTTGCTGGGATCTTACGTGTAGCGGGGGGGGGGGATGGGGAAATCACAAAGAATCAGGCTCTGAAGAAGGAAGAAGCACTAGTGCTTCCTAAAACAATACATTGACAATTTACTGAAAGGCAATATTCTGGAGAGGTGAAATCTGTCATTTGACTAGCCTCTGTGGATGAGAAAGTGAACTTCATTTCGCTGCATACAGAATAAGGATAACTTTTTTTCCACTCCCCAGTTGACTTCTTGAAGGTCATCTGATAAGGATATGAAAAGGGAAGACTGAATTATATCTGAGAATGATACACAGCCCATGTAGTGGCGAATAAATGATAAGTGGGGCATCGTAACCAACATCAGGGTCCCAGGATAGCTGCCTGCAATGGTGGAGAAAGCTTATGAGCTATTTGCTTGGTCTCATTCTAGAATGTACAAGAACACTTGTCCCATTGTGTGTAAAGCAGAAGAGTTATATCTGGGCAAGCTAGGTTTCAACAAATGATATCATCTTCCATGTTTGGTTTGCTTGTTGGAATGAACATAATGAAATTCTAAATATGTTTGCAGAGAGATTAGTTTGATATTGTTGAGTCATGTTGTTTGTTTGATTGATTTTCCTCACTCTTATGAGATGGGTTGGGCATGGTTTTCATTAGAGAGCTGAACATTCAGAAGACCTGAATTTAAAACGGGGATGTAGGTTTTTTTAAATTAAATCATTATACATGTGCACAAATAAACAGCTGTACAAGTCTGCTGCAATAAAAACTAAAAAGGAGTTTTATTGCACTGTCAAATCTAATAGCAGCAAACATTTTATGGACTGTATCTCACTTATATAGATTCTTTAGGTGGCATCTGAAGAAACAAGGTACAGTCCCCAAAAGTTTTTACAGTGCCACAAGATTCCTTGTTCATCATGGCATAGCGTGCTTAAAACTTTCAGACTGCAAACAAGAAGACTGAACATAGAGCATCCTGTGACAATAGGAATATAAAATATAGAATGCTTATAGATAGAAGTGTTGAGAGGGAAAGGGCCTTTGTTGAAAGCAAAGAGATTTAGAGAGAGGTTAATAGCCAGCGTTCTCCCCATCCTGAATTGTATAAGTGCAATATATAGTCCCTGTACGTGCCTGATACACTTGTGGTGTTTCATTTTCACTTTTTCTGCTGGTGCTGTTTTCCTGAATGCATTTTTAGGTCTCCTCTTTCTAATGCTGCCATATCTGGATCTATGTTATGTTGTCTCGCCATTTGCTGCTAAGACACATTGGCTAGAACTACACATAGTTATTTCTCATTGACACTGAGTTGAGGCAAATGTGTAGTTCCCGCCTTTGTTTCACTGCCAGATGCCAGACCCAAACTTCTACATATTAACTGAAACACACCTTCTATTTTCATCTATTAAATATTGGACGATAAGGCAGGGTGTCCAGTATTTTATAATGTAAACAATATAATATAATTTAGCAGGCAAAAGGACAAAACCAAGATTCCTCACTGATTTGCAATTGCAAGGACTAAACTCTTAACAGATCAAATTAAAATACATGTGATCATACTACTAATTTTCTATGTGCTTTTTTCTTTGTTTTATGTGATTTCCCCACACGTACATATGCACACACAACTGCAGACTGAATGACACAACCTAAACAGAAGTTTATCACCTCATTGATTAGCTATGAGGGATCCCTGGCAAAAATAAACAGATTTTATGTTGACAGATTTCAGAACAGAAGATAGTGAGATCTCTTATCTTACTCCACGGATGTCTGGTATAAATCAACAAAGAGCCCCGTGAGCCTCCCTCAAAGCTATTGACAGATCTAGTCAAAAAGTCTGACTAGAGTTCCGAGCTCGACTTTTTAATCTTCAGAGAGAGAGAAGAACATATAAACTGATCCTTTGACATCTTTCATGATTATTCTCTGGCCTATTAATTATGGGCAGAATGGTCTGTTCCATATGCCGTTTTTATTTCTATATCTCTTTGGGCATTAATCCTTCATAATAAATGGAAGTTGCCCTTGTTTTCAGCAGGGTGGCCTCTAGCTTGTGGGGCAGACACCAGGGCACTCTGGCCATGAAGCACTTGCTAGCAGGATTCTGGGGTTTGTTTTAAGATGGATCTGCAAACTCCATCTTTCTTTGGTACCACTTTGCATTTAAAAACAACGGGCATGACCTCTGACTCAAATGTGGTTATTTCCCTGCTCCTCTCCTTCAACATTTTATACAACATATTTCTAATGAACAGTTATGCAAAGCATAAAAAGTTACCTTGTTAGTGCTGTGTTAGAATAACACATCACCTGGGCTCCAGATGAAAGCTTGGGTGGTGCTGGGTGATTATTACTATAATACATTCACTGCTCACTGACAGCTGTCAAATATGACATAGTAGAACATGAAACTAACTATGACAATCCTGACTTTGTTTAGCAAGGAAGAAGAAACTTATGTAGGCTTGTGTGCCTATCTCAAACTGCTGCAGGAGTTTCTTAATGCTGCTCTTTTCTACTACAGGCTGGGGAGGGGGCCAGGATGGTCTTCTTGCCCTCAGTCTTGCTGTTGGGACTGGTGATTGCTACAACAGGGGCAGAAGTGGCTGAGAACAGGACCCGGATATGCCAGCCCGCACCATTCTGGAAGATTAATGGGACAGCCCCAATGACTGGGCTGGAAGGTCAAGTAAAGGTGGTGGCATTGTTGAAAGCCAGCTGACAGTTCTGTCTTAAGCAGGCTGCCAGGTGAGTGAGTTTATAGGGAAGATCATCTGGTTCAAGAGCTATAAATGTAGCATCAGGGCAAAAGCAGACAAGATGGGCAGCTTCACAAGTAGAAGTGGAGGTGACTTAAGTAGTAAAAGATGTGTTGTTATCCTTCAAAATTAATTTGATGGGTATCCTTCAAAATTAATTTGATGGGTATCCTAAAGGAGAGGCCAACTTTCTTTCCTGTTTCTGACTTCAAAGAACACTATCTTGAAGCAGGTGCCCCTATCAGTTGCTTTATCCAAAGCTTTGAAAGACAATTAGCAGCAATGTTGGTTGCACGATTCGGAGAGCGGTTGTCCAAAAAGCAGCATCCATGGTTTGTTTTGGGATTGAATAACATTATCCCAAATCACATTGTTGCTGCTAAGCTCACTGTCAGGAAAACTATTTAGCTGAATATTACAGAACATGGCTACCTGTACATTCCTAGTCCTAAGATTTGTGCATTTAAACCTTGGATGGAGCAAACAAGCTATCTTACACATACTAAAGGTAGATGTAATTTATTTCATGAATGAAAGCTGAATAATAACATCTAATATTGTTTACTTATTTAGCCACAATGACCACCATAATAACCATTTAGTGTGAGTCAATAAATATAAGGGACTCTTCTGGAGAAATGATTCCCTGGTACATGTATGTTACCAATATCCAAAAATACCAAAGCAGTTCAGAAAGTAACAGAATAATGACACAATAGGTTGTTAAAGGGATTATTTGCACGGCTCAAACTGTTTTCTCTCTGACAATAAAATGTTGCTGCACAACAGGGTCATTTTGCTAATTGGAGCTACATGCTTAGAAGCTACTGAACACTGGAAAGGGCCCAACTTTGGCCCTCCAGATATTTTGGACCACAACTCCCACAGTCCTTTGTCACTGGCAACACAGGCTTGGAATTCTGGGAGTTGTGGTCCAAAACATCTGGAGGGCTGAAGTTTTGCCACCACTGCTTTAAAGGGTCTCACTACCTGCATCTGGATGGAAAGAATCTGGAGTTATTACTCCATGTGAAAGAACATCCCAAATACAAGTAACTGTTGGATAATTAATCCAGGACATATTGACTCCAGTATAATTTCTATTTCTACTGTTTGTAAATTTAGAACCACATGCCCACAGGCATCCATTACAGCACTGAAAACTAGGGAGGGATGATCTTTTAATGGCTGGAGGCCACGCTGGCAGCATGCCTTCATTGACAGACTTTCTCTGATTTGGACAATATTTGTTCAATCAGAGTTGTAACATCTTGGTACACTGATGTGTATAGTCTTTGGAAATTTCCTTTCTGTTGTTGTCAAATTAAAAACTAAAAAAAGCTCAGATTTGAGATAAATGTAAAAAAAAAGGGATGGGGGAGATAAATGTCAAGAGACTCATTTGTGCAAAATTATATCCCACCTGATAATGTGGGTTTGGTCCTCTTCTCCCCCCTCCCCTATCCACGCTCCCAACTCTATATACTACAGCCAATGAATATCTGGTATGAAATGTATATCCCATTACATATTATATTGCACACCCCATTCTGCTGCTATATGTCTGAAGAAGTGGATGTGTCCACGAAAGGTTACATTAAAATATGAAATTTAGTCTTTAAGGTGCCACATGTTTTGTTTCTTTTGTTTTGTTTTTGTTTTTGTTTTTGTTTGATTTTTATCTTGTATGTGTGATTATGGATACTTTCCAGAGTTGCGGTGTTGTCACTAGATGATGCAGAATAGAAATCTAATAAAGAAATCAAGAAATTGTATATACAGAGAGTTGGGATTGAGGGGAAGGGGAGTTTGCAGTCTGTGCATTTCATTTCCTTATATGTTCCTTATAATTCTTCCTCCCATCACCAGCCTTGGCGGCTTGCGGAAGAAGCTGTCTGATGAAGGGGTGAACAATGTCAACTTCATGATTGTAAATGAGAAGACTCCTTTCTCCAGGGCTATGTATTGGGAGCTCAAAAGGCATGCCCCCGAAGGCATTCCTGTCTACCAGCAACAGATCTGGGAACCCGATGTTTGGCATATTCTAGATGGTGACAAAGATGACTTCCTCATTTATGACAGGTTAGCGCTAGAAGGTATTTCTAGACAGAGGGCTCCCCATGATAGCGGTTAGATGTCAGAGTGCAGCTGGTCCATCTTAACTTCCTTAATGGATTTTTCCAAGTTAAATAATGAGAGAGAGAGAGAGAGAGAGAGAGAGAGAGAACAAAGAAATTGGGAGAAGTGAGTAGGGGGGTGTCCTTTAAAGCTCCATTTAAAATTCAGTGAATGAGACAGGCAATAGCACCTAGAACCATTCTAAGAGCAAGTCAGGAAGCACCAATTTGGAAACCAGAAATTGGGACTGGTCTTATTGGTACTGACACATGGGATGTACTGTTCAGCAGTGGCTTTTCCTGCCCTTTTCTGCTTCTGATAAAAGTATCAGATCAGATCAGACTGATTACATTCCTTCCTGATAACACAAGGATGAATCAAGATACAGCTCTCCTAACATCCGCTCAGTTTCCTTTTACTTCTTCCGTTGCTCTTGGGGACTGCAGGTGCAACAGGCTGGCTTTCCACATCCAGTTGCCGTACAGTTTTCTCCACTTACCTTACGTGGAAGCAGCTGTGCGCTACACATACCGCAAGGACTATTGTGGCAATTGTTCCTGGTACCATTCCAACAGCAGTCAAGAGGTAAGAGCTCCTCGTCCTTTCTTTTGTGAACAATTTTATATATTTATCTTTGACTTTTTCTCATTTCCCCAGCATGGTACTCTGATGGTTCATAAGATTTCATCGGGAGAAGAAAAATGCATGGTAGCGCTTGCACCCATTTCCATATACAGGAGGGTATGGCACTAGCATTTGAATCTTATTTCAGCAGCAGTCATGTTGTCCCGTCTTTCACTGTCCTTGAGGACAGCAGGCAGTAAAATTGCCCTCTCTCCCAACCCAAGCCCTCTCATCCAACATCCTGTTGCCACTTCATGTCTCTCAGTACAGGTATCTCTCAGTAGGAGGTCTCTGTAATGACAGGACTATCCCTGGTTATTGTATTGCCTTCCTACATTGAGAAAGGAGGGTGAAAATTATTGGGATATCATGAAGCATTTTTAATATGGGGAGGGGAGGTTGAAACATATGAAATAATAATTGCCAATTTAGATTTCAAGATGGGCAGACATTGTTTATTTAAGCCCCAGTCTTATATTACACACACACACAAAGAGATTGAAGTTTTAGAAGAGGCAGCCATGTTAGTCTGTGCAAGAATTCCAGGCAAAAACAAAAACAAGACAAGAAACATGTGGCACCTTAAAGACTATTATATTTTGATGTAAGCTTTCGTGGACACGTCCACTTCTTCGGACATACAGCAGCAGAAGAGAGATGGTGCAGGCCTTTTTAGAGGGGGAAAAACCAGGGGGAATATCCTGGTGTTGTGTACAAACCAAACATCCCATCCAGCTACAGAATATCCTTCACAGCCATTGTTCATAGATACATTTTGATAATCTTGCTCAGTCAGCCCTTCTCTAAAAACTGAAAACCTTCCTTCCTGCTGTACACATGACTGAGCATGATCTGAGTATCCTTCCTCTTATAGTTTGAACCTTATGCAGTAGTCTAGTACTTATTCTCCATGCCATCTTGCAAAACAAGGGACAAGTTGCTGGGACGCAGTGCTGGATCCTCACTGATGAGATGGTTTTTCTCTTGAGAAAGAGGTGACAGGAAGTGGTGTCCCGTCCACTGCAGACGTCAGACACACCCCACCTTCCATGCTATTCATGTACCGCCAGTGTTCTTCCATTTTATTCCTGAATAAGTTGTCTGAAGGATACTGCTGTTCTCAAGCCATTGTCAATCATACTTCAGATATTAATGAATACAGTACTTGTTGCTCTTAAAGGAAGTGCCACTGAATAGTGCATATCTGGTCCAAATAATTTCTTCCAAACCTAGAGTTGAGACAAACACACCTTATTCCAGGGACTGGTATAAATATTTTGGTTGTTTGGGATACCTTCTACCTTCTTTCTTACTGTCCTTTGGTATAGATTTATATTATTTTATTTTAGTTCTACACCTCCCATCTGACAGCAAGGTCACTCTGGGCAGTTTAAAGCAAACAACATCAGTGATAACAATACAGGCAAAATGAAACATAATAACAAGAAATAATCATAATATGACATGACAATAACTAATCATGACACAGTTAAAACAATTAAGAAAATTGTATCAATAAATAATTAAATTTAATTTGGTTTAGGCAGGTGGGATAAAATCATTAATGTAATCATGGTCCGAGCTGTGGCCATCCTATAAGAGTGGACCTTTGATAGTTACATAACAGGAGGATTTCAGTAAGTTATAGGTGGCTGAAATCCCTTTCTATACAGTCATTAAACATATAGGAAACCTGTCTTATTTTGCATGTGGCCACTATAATACACTTTGTCCCAGCCACCAGTGTAGATTTCCATATACTATACTCCCAATTGTTTGGACATTTTCAGTAGCCCTTACCCCTGGCATCTAGCATATTGATTCTTGTAATCATGTATCACCTTTTATGTAGATCTCTTTAAAAATGAAGCATTATTCAAGGAGATTGGATGAAGGCGTGACGTGTTGATAGCCACAGAAGTCAGCCAGTCAGCTCAGTCTGCAAAGCTCCTTGTAGAAATGAGAAACGATTTCCTTATTACAAGAGAGAGAAGGCCAGTCAGCTTTTTGCACCATTCTTCTTCTGAAAACAGAAAAAGCCAGTTGCTTCTCAATTCAAATTACGCTAGACGTTTGTGTGCAGGTATATTAAATCTGGGTGTAAATTTGGTGACAGGCTCATAATTTAAGACAGGAACATATGTTTCATCCTTAAAAATCTGGTGCTTGTCTTCATTCTCAGTCTGTCACCTCAAGTCCGTCTGATTCTCTTTTTACCTTTCTAGGTGAACAACACAACTGCTCATGGGATAACAAGGGAGACTACTGAAGTTACTCTGAAGAGCATACCAAAGAGCAATCCTGAAGAGGAGAGACAAGAAGCACCTAACACTCAGCACATTCCCCATCACCATTCACTTCATGGAGAGAAAGGCAAACATAAAGTCTTAGGTTTCACCAGCACAGAGCACCCATCCCACCATTCTCAGAAACATCAGGGAGGAACATCTCAGTAAAAAAAAAAATTAACTTCCACAAAACAAGAAAAACAGCCAGTAGGCACACCTATGTCTCCCAAAAAACGAATAAGAATAAAGGCACCAAACTATTCAGGAAGCAAATCTGTATTCAGAAAGAAGAACAGTGATGGCTCAGTTTTCGGCAGAACAAGAGAACTGACTATCTCAGTTTCCTACCTAAAATTAACACTGCCTCTCACGAGCTTTGTGTTGATAGCAGAGAGCATAACATAGCCTTCTATTTTGTGATTTATGCAACTGAACATTATACATGCATGCGTATGATTAAAGTTGTCTTCTTATTTGTGAGTGAGCCTGTAGGATCCTTTGCACCCAGTAATTTTGTTGTGCAATCTTTATCCTAGGCTCAGGTGGGTGTTTAGAAATGTCACGTGTTTTGCATTGCAGATTGGCTGAGGTAGCTGTCTTGCTTTCTAAAGGAAGCCATGGGTATTATGGTTCTCTGTTTGTTGGAAAGCCAGTTTTGGTTTTATCCCTCCCCCCCTTTCCCCCACTGCTTTTCTGTACTCATTGACGCATGTGGTGTAAACTCTAATACAGCAGCCACTGCAGGCTGACACTGTACAGAAAAGTATGTCGACAGAGATGGAGGGATGGGATCAGAACTGACATTTGTAGTCAGAGGATGGAAATCAGAAGATGCTAACTTCAGGCCTGGAGCTTCAACGTATTCATTTGATGACGGTGACATTTTTGGTAGGGAAGTGGGAATGAAATATGTGTGTTGCAGGAACAGAAGTGTCAAGATTTGAATAAGTCAGATTTATAAAGATATTAATCTGAGCAGGGAAAGTTTACTTTTTGATTATAGCCCCCCCCCCCGAATCCTCATACTGCATGAGGAATTATGAAAGTCCAAAAATGACATCCCCAAGCTGTGATATTAATGCTAGATAATAGCCAGAATGAAAGATATAGGGAGAGACTGAAGTAAGCAGTTGTGTGTTGAATCACATGATTTTCTCAAACTGTTGATGGCTGACTGTGGTAGAAATTACATTTGCCCAATTAATCAAGGAAAAATATGGTTGTAAGTGAAAAATAGTAGAACTGTATCCTGTGGAAAAGGGGACAGAAATAAAGTTTCCTGAATCAATGTGTTTGAGGTCTTTGTTCACAATAACTTCACAATCTAAAATATAATTTTACCTGAAACATACTGCATCATCTTAAAACAGTGCTCATGTGCAGAATGAAAGAAATATCCCATGGGAAAAGTATATTGGGCACATTTTACTTAGAGCATTCCAGCCCTTCTTTCCCCAGACCACTCTGCTATAGGTTGTTTTTAATAGATATTGTGTGGTATATGGTTGGCTCTCAGTATATATATATTGGTCAAGTCCTGCCATGCACTGAACTTAAATGATTGGACACAAGGATATGTACAAGATGGGGTGGTGACAAGTGCTTAATTAATTTTGCAAAAGAATTAGACAAATGGTAGGATCAAGAAACGTGTGAAAAGCTAGTCATCATGAAGGTTGCATACCTCCTCGAGAAGAATACCATTTGCTGGGGAACAAAATTAGGAGAGATCTTCTGCTCTCATGTCCCGTTGCTAGTCTTCTCATAGAAATCTCTTGTTGGATCACTGCAGAACAGGATGCTGGACAGCAGGGCGGTTGCTCTTTGCTGTCTCTGGTCTGTTATATTCAGTTGAGCCCCCAAAAGTGCTAAGAGCTCGTGTATGATTGTTTTAAGAGTGACAAGATGCCTTGATCCAGTTATGTTTCCTCTAAAAGTTACTTGTTCATTTCTAAGGCAGGTTACAGTGTGAAAACTTAAAACAATCTATAAATGACATTACTTAAAAAATAAATATAATATTAAAACTGGTAGGTAAAAATCATTCAAAAAGGCAGTTAAAACAATAAAAGGCACAACAGACTTGCCTTAAGACTCTCTCTTTGATAGCTGGTCACTAAGAGGAAAGCCTTCCTAAAGGATAGCGTCACCTCTCGGTTTAGGAGCAGTGACAGAGAAGACCCTGTCTCTTGTCCTCACCAAATACACCTCTGGGGAAAGGGGATTGAAAGCAAGGCCTCCCCTGATGAATTTTAAAGCTCGCACAGGCCCGACTGCAACAGGGAGGACCCAAATGAGTTAAGTGTTCCCAGAAGCCACATCTGGACTGAAGTTTTACCTACATTTGGAGCTCCTTGGCTTCTAGTGTCTGACTTTGTGCAGAGAGCAGAGGCACTGCAAATTAACAATTCTCCTTCATGGACTAATCTGAACTGTTCTGATTGCTATGATGGCTGGAGATATGGTGATTTGGAGGCTACTTTTTCAGGCTGAGGTAGTCTGAGGAAGCACGTTTGTCCTCAAAAAACTCACATTAAAATATAGCAGTTAATCTTTAAAGTGCCTCAATGTTTTTGTCTTTATTTCTTTTATTTTTAATTTTGCTTTTACCAACCAGATATTTTGAACATATGCAATTGCAGGTACTGTATAACATAACTTGTTTTTGTTTATACAGTATTTGGAAAGAGGTCATAAAACAAACAACCTCTTTCCAAATATAGGGGGCATGGTGGCTCAGCAGGCTAGAGTGCTGAAACTGTCAACTGCAAAGTTGGCAGCTTGGTGGTTCGAATTCCAGATACCACGCAACTGAGTGAGCTCCCGCTCTTAACCCCAGCTCCTTCCAACCCAGCAGTTAGAAAGCATGTAAATGCAAGTAGATCAATAGGTACCACTGTAAAAAGTGGGAAGGTAAACAGTGTTCCGTGCGCAGAAAAGCATTCAGTCATGCCGGCCACATGGCCAGGACTTGCACAATACTGGCTATTTGGTTTAAAAATGGAGATGAGCATCACCCCTAGAGTTGGACACGACTAGCACACATGTGCGAGGGGATTTTTTTTCTTTACCTTTACATACAACGAATCAGGCTTACGCTAGGCGGGGACAGATGACACTTCTAGAAGTACTTATTTGTTCACCTGTTTATCACAATAGCTGTTAATGCTTAATTTCACTTCTGTGGTGCTTTCCAAATACATATAAATGTGTGGTTTTTAATTTTCTGCTTCTTGCAACAGTCACACACAGAGACCCCAGATGGCTCTGGGTATTTCTTCTTTCATACATTACCTCTCCCCTTCCCCCCCTAGCTCCTTTTCTTTGTTTTCTGTCTCTCCCAAACAGCTTATCTTTGAACTGTCCTTTGGTCACTTGCTTACATTCTAGTAGAAATGAGTCTAAATATGCCACCTGAATGCAAACTACTGTCTTATTTCCTAATAATAGTAATCTTATCTTAGAACACCACAGCTGAGAAGGACCATGGTTTTGTAATTTTAGAAATCTTGCTATCTCAGTAATTCTCATATTTGGGTCACTAAACTCAGAATTGGCATCTCACAATTACATGACATATATGTGAAGAAATTTTGTAGCATATGAAGTTACATTCCTGTTTATGAAATTACATTCCTGTTTACATTTAGAGAAGATTATATTCCTCAGGCCCCACCAACATCTGATTGCTCACCCCATGATTAATCTCTCTCTCTCTCTCTCTCTCTCTCTCTCTCTCTCTCTCTCTCTCTCTCACACACACACACACACACACACATACACATTTCTGCACTGTAACTTCTTTTAGAGCTAAAAAAATTAGACAGTCCTTTACCTTCCTTATATACCTGACTGAAACCACAAGCCTAGCTTTTTAATAAGCTTGCAGAGGCCCAAGGCTCAAACAGCTGGGACATAATTTAATTTAGTATTAAGTCTGAAGCCTTATTGATACTTATACAAAAGTGACTGAATGTACAGAAGGGACACATGGATGAACTAATTAACACAGGATTTGGCTATAAGAGGCTCATTTTATTGACAGTTTTGTACAAATTAAAAGTTAACATATACTTATTTTTCTTCATTTCTTTTAATTTTATCTATGGTCTCCCTCAGTTTTTTTAATTCTTATTATATTGTATTATTTTTAGGGAAATAAATTATTCTCATGAGCTAATTTTGTTTAAGTTAGGAGAACTAATCTTGCTTAGGACCACAAAAGGAGAATCAACAGCAGCCTTGGGCTCCTGTCCAGTTTTCCTGATACCCTCATGCCCCAATCCCCTGCTCCCATTAACTTAGCTTACATTCTTTGAGTCGTGTCCTGTTTGCCTTTGCAGTAATCTGAGTCCATAGGTTCCCAGAAAAATTGGGGCAAGACCTTGATTTCTTATCGTTCATGTTTAGTTCCCAAATATTTGCAAAAGGTCATCCTTCAACTTCCCCTCTGCATTTCTCAGTAGCACTCATCTACTCCGAAGAAAGCGGCATGGGGGTTTGCAACAAAATCTAGTGCAAGGAAAAACTAGCTTCAATATCCAGGCATAGATCCTGAAGACATACTAGATATTAGGTACAGTATATTTTCTCTGACTAATTCCCCACTCCCACACCCAACAATAGGATTTTTGCAGAGATTTCTACCTCTGCAGCTAGACTCGCAAATTACGCCTTTATTTGCCTTCCACTAGCCAACAACAAAGCAAACTACAACAAATGAAATATATGTACAGTGGTACCTTGTATAAAGGAATTAATTCATTCCAAATGAAATTATGTTAAGCAAATTTTCCTTTATACAAATCCCCATAGAATGCATTGAAAACAGGGTGATCCCATTTTTATGTTGTACAGATTTCCCCATAGGCGATTATGTTAAGCAAATTTCCCCTATCTCCAGAATTTTTATGTTGTACAAATTTTATGTTATACAAGCTGTTTGTTATACAAGGGTCCACTGTATTTGGGGAAAATATGTGCTATGACATCTTTCACCATTTGGAAATCACATCTGCATAAACATGGTAGGTGAGATTAAAAGTATGAGAGGTCAGATACTTGTTTTTGAGGAACATATAGTTCTGCAGTTGTTAAAATAGGAGAAATAAAAATAATAAGAAATAGGTATATGCAGTTAAAACATAGATCAGGGTGATTTTTAAAAGCCTCATGGCACAGTGGTTAAATGCCTATACTGCAGGTAAAGCTGTGCTCACGATCTGGGGTTCAATCCCAGGTAGCAGGCTCATGGTTGACTCAGACTTCCATCCTTGTGAGGTCGGTAAAATGAGTACCCAGCTTCCTGGGGAAAGGAGGCAATGTGTAGCCTGTAATTTTAAAAACTGTAAACTGCCCAGAGACTACTTGAAGTGGTATGGGGTGGTATAGAAGCAGAACACTTTGCTTTTGCTTTAATTGTTGTAATGAAATAACATGAAACAAAGGATGGGGTTCAGTGATATCCAGCCTTTGTCCCTGGACACTGCAAAGCATCATTCCAGTAGATGATTATCATGCATCTGAGTGAACAGATGAATAACTGAGTAGTTGGCACTGAGAAGCAGCATGCCAGCCAAATTATTCCCCAAATGGGTGGCCTTCCCACAACTTCTTATCCAGCATCCTTTTGCTCTCAGCTCTTTTTTGTGCAGTGGAGATGAGAAAACAAAACAGGCCATGAGCTACCGAGGTCACAGTGATTAGATTAGAAAGAACTTGAGAGTACGCCCAAACAATAAGTGGAATCACCTGGAACAAGGCATATTGCTCTCAGCACTGTATGTGAACCTGAGAATTGGCTCAGAGTGTCTCTCACCACTTTAGGAGTGGCAAAATGATCAAGTATCTAAAATGGCTTAATGATTATATCTTCTCCCCGGGAGACCCTGTGAACTATCGTTGTGGAGAAAATAATGCCTGTTAAACTAGTATAAAATTATTGTATATTTCTAATATTATCGTGAGAAATATTTACCAACTGAAAAGCAAGGGCCTGAAAAAGGAAAGCAAAACTTAAAATCACTAACGTCCCTGGATGTGGGAAATTACAGGGCATGCATGGAAGAGGAGTTGAACCATAGCTGGGGGAAATTATATGGAAAAGGAAACAAATGAGACCCTAAAACCATCATATCACAGGAGAGGAGGGCACGTGGGAGCTTCCTTGGGCACACTGTCAATGAGAAGTGTTCTGTTTCCACAGTTGTTGAGAACAGCCTAGAAATAACCTGTCTAATCCAAAATTATTTCCTTCAATTTAGGGCTTTGTACATAAGAGACTCTAATATTTTTATTTAAGATTTACTTATTTTATAGAGGTATAAAATCATTCTGTACTATGCTCTTGCTAGACCAGCCTAACCATATCAGTTGCTGAGAAGGTAACAAATTCCAAAAGGGGTGGGATTACTTCAACCTTCAGTGCCATTTTACTCCATTCTAAACTGCGAGGATGGGGTGGTGGAATGGAATGCCATTTTGATGTCTGCTTGCTAAACTTTGTTTGACTGCTTTCCTCTGCCTTTATAGACAGCAAGACAAGCCGAAATGTTACAGGGAAAGCTTTCCTCAGCAGGGAGTTGAAATTCTGTTTCTCACTTTTTGATCTCCTACCTGTTCTGCAGCCTATCAAAGGCATCTTCTCCTGTCCGCACCAAGAGTGGCAGCCCTTGAATTGTCCTCCCAGAAAATGAAAAAACGTTAGTCCATATAGCTCCATTTCTGCCAAATGAAAAAGAACACAGGACTGTCTGGGCTGTAACAGTATCTGAATGAAGATGGATACCCCAGTTTCTGAGTGCTTATGGACTTGGTAGGGAAAAGGCCTCTTTCAAATATGCTGTGTCTAGCTCTGTCCTGAGCTGGACTGGAGGATGCTGAGTGTGATTTCAGATGTGACCTGCCAGAGCTTATATACCCTGAATAAACTTTTGCTTCCAAATCAGGGTTGAATCGTGATTGTGACAACTGGCAGGTTGGGCATAGTGCCTGGGAAGGAGACAAAAAGTATTTGCAGTGCTCTGAATGAAGGATGTGTTACTGATGCTCCAGAATGTCAAAATATGCAAATATTAGTGCATGAGATGTGGAAAAAAGGCTTGGTTTAACTAGGACAGACACTAGTCTCTAGTACTATGTAAATGTTAATGAAAGAAAGAAACCCAAGTTCCCTTGGAACCATATCCATAACATTAATTATTCTCTCTTACACTCTAATGCAAGATTGTGAGGTGTAAAAAAATTCAATGTCTGTTCTTCTATTCAGTATCCATGTTGAGTTTAGCTAAAGGCAAAAGAGAGACCATTGAGCTGCAAACAGCACTTTATTTGCACTATTTTCTCTTCATTCCAGCATGTGTTGCTAGGGGTAACCCACCTGGTGCCTGCCCATTTATCAGTGGATCATCAAACCTGCATTCACCGTCTTGGGAATGAACTGAAATGCTCACCTCATAGCTAACATGTCTAGTGATCATTTTGGACTTAATTCCTCTCCTCCGCATGCTTTCCTTTCAGACTACCTAGTCCTAGATGAATGCAAATACAGTATCTGGAGAACTCAAAACCTTGCACAATTCAGATCTGCCTTCAGCCAAATCTGAGGTGGGAGGACTGAGCACTTGCGATGTCACAAAGCTAGAACAGATAGGTTTGGTGTCAGAATTGGTACTTTGTGAGGGCAGTTGATTGTCTCTCTTCTGCCAACAGGATCCAACAAAAGTGAACAGGATCAGAATTTGAGTAAAACCATCTAGCTATCCAGAAAAAAAATGTACAGTACAGGTTTTTGCTGACTGGCATGCAGCAAATAGCACCCAGAAGCTGCAGCACCGGTTGATATTCCTGATTGGGTCACATTGTTTAGACACAGTTTCTGTTGACAACTCAGAATTAAAACAAGTGTTTGTGTGAATGTGGTGGCTTTGATTGCATTGTATAGTCATAGTGTTGAATATATGGTACTGTATTAGACAGTGGGAGTTGTAGACAATTCAGTCTAAAAAGTTATCTGCCATATTATGGTTATGTTGAAAAAGCCATACCCCACACATTTGAATTTCTGTCTTCTTAATCCTCAAAGGGCTTAACTCACACTGAACTGAGCAAGGATTTGAAATTCTGTTAAGAAAAAAAACCCAAAAACTCTCATTTGTCATGTTTTCAAAAGCCTATTTCTTTCATCTACACCCGTAAACAAGATAATGTACTGACACCTTGTGGTAGGAAAGAGCGTGTTATTTTTTTAGGAATATGCCACAGTGGAATACACAAAACTCATGCTGGAATACACGTTAAGTCTTAAAGATGCCAAAATACTTTTGTTTTTGTTACATGCATTGGCCAAAACCTTATTGCTTCCCAAAGTCTTAGCTAGAGTGGACCCATAAAATCAGTGGGCTTTGGTAAATAAATAAATAAATAAATAAATCAAGTCCTCCGTTAGTTCCATCCATTCAGTGGGCCTGCTGGATAGAAATGTACTACACTAAGCAACAGGGTGTCAGCCATTATATCATTGTCAAAGGAAAATTAGACTCAAATTTGAGGAAACGTTCTATATTGATGGACAGGTAAAAGCAGGAAAGAATGAACCAGTGGTGATGGAGGTGGGGTTCAGAAATATAAAGGGCTGGCCATCCATGCTTCTCCCAGGATGGGACTCAGTCTGGATGCAAAACCCTGACACCTCGAGGTGGAAGATGATGAATCCTCATGCGGAGGCTGAGAGCTATAAAAAGAGAGCGCATAAGGGCTGTTCTTACTGGGGCGAGAGAGTATCAGAGGAAGTTGAAAGAAATAAGAAAAGACCTTGAACTAGAAAAGTGGGTTGCCCAAAGAGTGGAGGAGAGAAAAGAGAAGAAATATTCCCCGGGAAGGGGTGTTGTAGACAAGTCAGAAGGGGAGGACGGAAAGAATGTGGAACCCAAACCTCGTGGTATGATGGGGCAACTCAGGAGGAGGAGGAGACCTATGGAGAAGCGTGAGGCACAGCCTGGTTGAAGGGACCATATGGGAAGAAAATCTCCCTGAGTTGAGTTTGTGCTCCAACCCTGTGTTATATCCCCCCCGCCTTATGAGGCTAAGAACAACCCTTTTGTTACACACATTACTGAAGTTAATCTAGAATAGTGGTGGTGAACCTTCGGCACTCCAGGTGTTTTGGACCACAACTTCCACAGTCCTTTGTCAATGGCAATCTAGGCTCGGAATTCTGGGAGTTGTGGTCCAAAACATCTGGAGTGCTGAATGCTCGGCACCACTTATCTAGAGACAGTTAAAGTTGATACCGCCATCTTCTTGGAGGGCCAAAATAAAACAGACATTTTGGAGAATACAAATATGTCTTTATTGAACTATGGGCAGGAGGAGGATGTTGGGCGAAAGGAAGAACCCTCACAAGCCCAAAGGGACCCCAAGGATAATTGAGAGCAGCCCCATGCCAATGTAGGCTTAATTTAAAAAGGGAGTTGTGAATCTAATAATACACTTATGACATATCTAGTTTGATTCCCAGTTAATGTCTGATATACTCTTACTTGAGGAAGGAAAGTCCTCAGCACCACTTGCAAGGAAACCAGTTAGATTTTCTCCTAACTTGCAACACTGGCACACAGTGGACTTTCTAATTCTAAGTTAGTTCACAGCAGCTGCAATTTAATAATTGCATGGTGCCAATCCTGACTTACGGCAATCCTTTCCAGGGTTTTCTAGTTACTAAATACTCAGAAGTGGTCCGTACAGCTTGTCCAAGGCTACGCTTCAACATCTGCTTCTATCATCAGCATTCACTGCTGTCTCTATCCTTGAAGAAAACTGGCACCTAATGTAAACATATACCACACCCTAAGGCTGCTTGCTTGGGGTTGGGAGTACGGGAGTAAAGTATTAGTAACTCCCAATACTTACAGTGACCCTAACAGGGTTTTCAAGGTAAGTTGGTTTCAACACGATACATCACAGGAACACACAAGCATTTTTAAAACAGCAATCACTTTGGGTTGCTTTTTTCGCATTCAAACATTTGGAGACACACAGGTACTATGCCTCTTAGCTGTCATGCGTCTGCTCTACTTCTACAAATGAAGACTTAATTTGTATTTTTGCCTAAAGCATTCTCCTGGTACTGTAGTTCTGTTTCAGAGCATATTGATGCTCCTACCATTTCAAGAATATTCAGTGAAGCTGACACATAGTTCTTTTTTTCCACAAATTTAATGATAGTACAAAATACCAGACAAATACAAAATATACGTTCTACATGCAGCACTAAGCCAGTAACTTAGAGGGTATTGGTTTTCAGATACCCACATGAGCAGGAGGAGTGTTAGATTCTCTTAGTTCAAATAGTCAGGGTGTCACTTGTCAGTGCTTACAGCTACTGCCAACAGGCTTCAATCCTGAATCCATTTACTTCAAAAGGCATCCTGCTTATGTCAACTGAATCCAGAAGAAATGGCTTAAGAATTGCAGCCATATGCCAGTAGCATCACAATATAGTTGCTCTTTAAATATAAGAATGGCAAACGCAATTAGGTCTTGGATGGGTTACATAGTAAGTTTGTAATATGACACATGGCATGTTCATTTCTGCTTGGAGAAGTATTCCTTGCTGCTCTTTACATCAGGCTTGATTGTGTCAGACCCAGGTTGCCATCCAGCAGGACACACTGAAGAGATAATAGAGTTACACTTAGATACTGAGGAGTAGCTCAACAGAACACATGACAATCATGAACTTGAGGTTCACAGACATATTTTGTAAAAGGGAACATGGACAAATATACACATGAGTTATTTTGTCTACTTGACCATTAATCACGATGCTTTAAGAATATTCAATTAGAGCACCCCTTCTGGAAGACTAAATGGTCTGATGTTGTCATAACACACACCCTTCTGGGTTTTGTGCCTTGACTGCCGCCAGAGGAAGAAAAGGAAGCCAAAAGAGACTGCACAAAAACTGAATGAGAGGATGCAAGAAATGTTGGAAGTTGAGGTAGAATGATATTTCACGAAAGCACAAGATCAAAAGGCAGGGACAGATTGAGCAAATGTAGCAAGAAAACTGTATTATATGGCTGCTTGATGCCAGAATAACAGCCATCCCTTCTTTGACTCATCTTTAGCAAAGCGACATCTTTATGCATGTCTGTAACTGACTTGTACATTTTATAGGTTGCAACTACCAACAGGGTTCAGGTAGCTGTAAATCACATATGGGAAGGAAACACCTTTTTGAAACAGCTTTATCTCCTCTATTTGACAATTAGCTGAAGTGAAGCAAGCAAGTTACTTTTTTAGTCTTATCTGGGATCCTTTTGGTATGGGAATGGAGCTGGCCCTCTCAGCATCAGTTATCCTGCTTTCCCGGATGTAAATAATTCTGGACCTCCACCAAGCGTCACAATATTTGTCTCAATCTGTGTCCCATAGAGATTAATAAAAGCCACAGAATCAAGCTTGCTTCCATAAATCAAGTATTATCTGGCCATTTCTTAGCCATTTAATGCAACAACGATGCTATCTGGAAGCTGGCTCCATCTCTGGTGCAGTATTACACAGTTTTAGAGCTCTGTATTTTCATATATATGCATCTTAGGCAGATCTGCAAGACAGATACTTCCCTACACCTTAACTCTTATTTAAATTCTTTCATATTTTTCACAGTAAACTTGTGCCTTTCTTTCATTGAAGGATACCTTAGCATTGGCCACACAAGTATGGCCAAGGACAATCTTACCTTCTCCATGTTTGTCTGTAAACTGAAACGCCTGAACTAGTCGGAGTGTTTCATCAACCGAGCGACCAACAGGAAGGTCATTGATTGTGATCTGGCGTAAAATCCCTTTATCGTCAATTATAAAGAGTCCCCTAAAATGAAAGAGTACAATTGCAGACAAGTATTTATACCTATGCTAACAAAGCACACAGTTCCAGAACTATAAGCCAGCCCTATTCTGAAAATACTAGAATTCTGGAATTCACAGCTTGTACTTTAGAAATCAACTAAAAATCAAAGCAGTGTGAAAATTTACAATTCCTCCTGGGGAAAGTCTTGTAGAACATTATATAAAGAAGTGGAGAGGATATAAATAAAACTTTCTCCATATAAGCTTCTGCTTACAACCCTAGACTATGATGTGAAAACGCAGGTTAAAAGCTACAGCAGACTGAAATCTCTAGCCATTTTAAAATAACATAATTTAATCTCACAGAGAAGATTTTCCAAAAATAGAAGAAAAATTGCTTTAATGTTAAATGTCATCAGTATGTTCAAAATATTTGACACATACTATTTAGTTGTATGGACTACAACAGGTTTATGGAAGTCAATATTCCCATGTCCCATATTTCACAGGGGTATGAAGCTGAAAAAAGTCTTGCTGAAAGTCATCTAATAAGCTCATGTGGGGTGGGATTCATGGAAAGAGCTTCATGATTCACAGCTCAGTCTCTTCACTACTACACTATAGCAATTCAATATATTTTTCTACTGAAAGAGAAAAGTATCCAAACAAAATTTTCTATTTTTGCAAGGCAACATTATATACAGAACTTTTCCTTCACAAGAGACTTAATACAGAAAAACGTGGTCACCGTCATACAAGAAGGTACTGATTGTTTAGACAATACATGCCATGTATTAATTTGCAAAACAGCCCATTTTATGCAGTAGCCAACAGTTGTAGCTAGCCTCTCACTGGATCAGTGCCATAACTCTCTTTCAATGCAGGTATAGATATCTCAGGAAGTTATCAGATAGAGCTCAGACAAATATGTTCACATATTGTATTCCTCTTCCCAGTGAAATGTACATACAGTGGTACCTCAAATTACGATGTTAATCTGTTCCTCGTGATGCTTATCTAGAAATTTTCATAACTCGAAAGCAAATGGGGCACAATGCACCCTGGGAATGACAGCCTCCCACAAAATTTTCGTATCTTGAGGCATCCCATAGGAAATTTTCCATATCTTGAGGTTTTTGCAGAAGACTTCAATTTCCAGGGTGAATTGTACCCCAGGCAGATTTCACTTTTGTATTTTGATATTTTCACAATTAGGGGCATTTGTAATTCAAGGTACCACTGTACTGTATTTGTATGATGAATCCATGATCCTCCTCCCATAATATACCAATAAGAGTGTGGAAAAACTAATGGACCAAGTGAAAAGCGCACTGAGATTGCCCAGAAGAAAATTGTTAAACCCATTTTTAAAAACTCTTTCACCTCAGATTCCAGCCCATCCAAGACCAATGCAAATCACCCCTGTCCTTTATTTACTTAAGTCTTCATCTCCCCAAGCTCCAATTTTCCCCTTATTGTTTTCTTTACTCTCTCTCTCTCTCACTCACTCTCTCCCCCCCCTCAGTAAGAACCAGTTTTTGTTTTAAAGGCAGAAGATAATCATATAGCACATCTGTTAATAACAAGGAACTAAGAGAGTACAACACTAATTTACCTGTAAGCAATGCCCTCATCTTCTTTCAGTACTCCATAGTCTTTTGCAATTGCACGGTTTGTGTCAGACACCAAGGGAATACGCATGCTACCTAATCCTCCTTGTTTTTTAGGTGTGTTGACCCTGCAACAAGAAGAAACACTTTTAACCAAAGGAATATTGTTTTAACATTTAAGGAACATAAACAGGAACATGTTGGTATATCCTTGTCACTCCGTCTAGTTACAGCTTTCACAGCACAATCTATGTCAAGGTGTCTATAATATATATACTGTACCACCTTTTTCACCATATGGAATCTGCTCCAGCTGTAATGAATCATTGTTTCAAATGCACCAGCTGGCAACATTCAGCAGGCAGCATCACAGTAATGTAATCCATCTTCATACTGCTCACCTTGCTTCCTTTCAATGTTAGTGGAGATGGTGATTCTTTTGCACAAATTGCTAGTATTGACAGATACCAGCATCCATGCAGCTGCCATTATAAGGAGCACCTTAAGAAATCATAGTAACCCACAACCTTGATTTGATTTTGAAGATACCACATGAGTAATGGTTTGAAAAAGACCTGATAGCAAAAAACCTGGTTGCATTTTGAGAGGAAGTGCCTCAACATTTTTCAAAAGAAGAATACAAAAAACAGCTCTACCTTAATTCACTCCTGGAGTAAAGCCTTCAAGCGGGCTTCTAAAGCTCTCTGCAAGTCCCTTGGCTAATGAAATCACTACCTCTCCCAATAAAATAACCAAGGCTTCTGCTAACCTAATTGGAAAGGGTAAGGTTTTATTCCACCTCCCCCCCCAGCTTGAGGATGTAGAATGTTACTTTGAGGGGGAAAGTAAGTGACCTACTCTTTGAATAGACAGCCATATCCCTTTGAAAGAAATAGTTGCATGATCCTTACAAAAGCAGTCTTCACCAAAATCCACCAACCCAAACTGCTATCAGCCAGTTTTAAATGACCTTTTTGTAAGGTCTTATATATGGCTGCTAACAAGTCTAAACTTTCTTGGATTGAGTTGGCAATCTGGCTCTTATCCAATCTGGTTTCAGGCCTAGTTTGGGTGGAAACTGCCTTCATGGCCTAAAAGGCCATTCCACTAATACCTAATACAGTGGTCCCTCGCCCATTTGCGGTTCATATACTGTGGCCCCGCGATATCGCAGGACCACAGTATATGAGAAAGGCCCCCTGGGATAAGGGGGAAAGGGCCTGTTTCAGGACTCCTTTACTTACCCTAGGACTGGCGCTGCCCTGAACGGGCCTGTGAAGGCCTTCCAGGGCCTCCCTGCAAACAGGAAGTGACTTCTGGTTCACAGGAAGGCCCTTTTAGGGCCTCCAGAAGGCTCAGGAAGGCCCTTGCAGGCCCGTTTAGGGCAGCACCAGGCTCCGGGTAAGTACAAGAGCCCCCAGCTAGGCCCCCCAGGCCCGACCCAACATTCATCCGCATATTGCAGATTTGCAATTATCATGGGTCAGGTTGGGTCCCTAACCCCCCGCAATAGGCGGGGGCGGGGGCACTGTAGGCCATTCCACTAGTCATTGTTTTTCTGTTAACATAATGACTGAATCTACAGACAGCTCTTGTGTTCAATCTCTTTTATACAGACAGTATATGAGCTGATGAGGAAGCTGGTATCACAGTATTCACTCCTGCAAAAGGCTCAAATGTTTGAAGTTGTAACCTTAGACCAACTTCTTGGGAGCAAGCCACAGAAAATGCAGCAGGATTTACTTGTGAATAAGAAGGTGAAGGGCACCTGATTAATGTAAGAGGCTCATAGAGGAGAAATGATTTCTGAAGCTCAAAATTTCTTACCAGGCAAGATGACAGAAGTGGGAGTCAACAGAAGCAGCAATTACTTCGCAGTTGATTTTTCTAAATTCGTCAGAGCTGTCACTGAATGCAATTATTTCAGTCGGGCAGACAAAGGTGAAGTCAAGTGGGTAGAAGAAAAACACAACATACTTTCCTAGGAAAACATCAATAAGTCTGCATGAAGAAATTTCCTCTACACCCAAATTGCAAGGGTTTCAGCAAGACTTTATAATCCACAAATTAACTGAATTGAAACATTTATAGCATCTGCTTTGCTACAACCTGTTAAACTCGATTCAAGAATCTGCAAACACACAGAGGCACTACCTGTGTGTGTCGTGTCGTTACAGTTGTGACCTACTCTCTGTGACCCCATGTCCATGGAGTTTTCTTAGCAGGAATACTGGAGTGGTTTGCCAGTTCCTACTCCAGGCGCCTACAGCTCCTAGTATTCCCCAATGGTCTCCCATCCAAATACTAACCAGGGCCAACCCTGCTTAGCTTCCGAAATCAGGTGAGATCGGATGTGCTTTTAGTGGATCTAGGCAGCTGAGGAACTACCTAACCACCACCAAACCCTAAGAAGTGTAATATGGGACAGCTAAGGACACTCTTGAAGTGCTGGGCCCAGATCTTCTGACAACCAAGAGCTCTTAGATTTGGTTCTATCAAGAGCAACTATATGTATAAAGTACTATAACACTCTGCCCCTGTAGACTATGCGGTTGTAACCTGACCCATCTTGAATCAGTATCACTTTGTGTCTTTGGGTCTGTTCAATTTTGTTACAGCCTACTCATAAGACATGGTGTGAACAATCTAGGAAAACATGCCAGAGAACGCATTTTCAGATCTGCCTTCTGCTTCCAATTCTCATGGTATTTAATTTAGTTGTGTTTATACTACCCCACATCATAAAACTAGTATTCTTTCTTGGACTTACCTTTGTAGTCTGAGAGTTTTATATCCTTGAACTGCCCATCAGGCATTACAGCTTTGGCCTCAAAATCTGGGGCCGGTTTTCCAATGTAAGCATTTCCTGATGACATTCTGATCAATGCTGAAGAAAGATAAGATTCAGTCAGACACTGTGATGTTAAGCATACCTAGTCCAAAGTAGTAAACAAGAAACACTGGTCTTACTAACATCTACAGTGACACTAAGAAGTTATCAAACTGAAAAGCTACGGCAAACCCGAAGGGTTTTTGTATGTGCTATGGTTTCATTGATACCCAGTGTGGTGTAGTGGATAGAGTGATGGACCACGACTCAGGAGGCCCAAGTTCAAATCCTCACTGAGCTCACTGGAGGTACAGAACTGATAAGACCACTCTCTAAATAGCCCAGTCTGCTTGAAAGCCCTGCTAGGGTTCCTATAAATTCAGTTTCACCTCAAAGGCCCATAGCAATAGTTTTATTATTTTACCATTTTCAGATATTGATCAACAGTGCAAAAATATAAAATAACTTCAGTATTTAGAATTGAGAAGCACCTTCATGATAGGCACAGAAAAACTACATAGGAACTGAGCACAATGTATGCCCTTAAGTAAGCTTCTGCTAAGTATTTATACTAATACAAAGTCCTAAGAAATAGGGTAGGAGTAAACCTGCTAATTGTACTGTAAAAGTTACTTTAATACTAACTAAATAATGGCTGAAATCCTCTTACTTGGCATTCTAAGTCACAACTACAGTGGGCCAAATGATTTAGTGGAGATTTGGTGAATCTGATGACACGCAGCTCTCTCTCTCCTTTTCCACCGCTGCAGATGAGGCTGTCCAGACCTTCGACCAGTGCCTGGGCGCAGTCATGGAATGGACCAGGGCCAACAGACTCAAACTCAACCCTGAGAAGACTGAGGTTATGTTCTTTGGGACTTCCCCATCTGGCTATGGAGGCCCTTTTCCTACCTTGGAGGGCGTTTCCCTCCGGCCTTCGGACAATGTCTGGAATCTGGGCGTAGTTCTGGACCCAGCGCTCGCTATGGAAGCCCAGGTGGCCGCTGGGTCCAGGATGCCTTTTTCCATCTCCGTCGCATAGCCCAGATTTGTCCCTACCTAGATGGGGACTCCCTCAGGACAGTTGTGCAAGCGCCGGTGGTCTCGAGACTAGACTATTGCAACACGCTCTACATGGGGTTGCCCTTTACTCTCCTTCGGCGACTGTAGCAGGTACAAAATGCGGCGGCCAGGCTGGTGGTGGGTGTGCGCCGGTTCGACCACATCACCCCAGTCCTGGCTCATCTGCATTGGTGGCCGTTGCATCCCGAATCAGATTCAAGGTCTTGGTTTTAATTTATAAAACCCTCCATGGCCTGGGACCTGACTACCTGGCAGAGCGGATCGACCAGCGGTCAACATCAGCCCGACCGACCAGGTTGTCGCGGGCGCACATGCTGCTGGTGGCCACGCCCAGAGAGGCTCAGAAGACTTTCACCCGTACCCGAGCCTTCTCTGTGGCTGGCCCTACCCTGTGGAACCACCTTCCCAGCGAAGTGCGCCTTGCAGAGTCCCTGCCAGCCTTTTGGAAGGCATTAAAAACTCGGCTTTTTCGAGAGGCGTTCGGTGACTAGTAATTTAATTTTTTTCCCTTTACCTGCCATCTGTTAATTGTTATTTTTATTGTGTTCTGTTTGATTATTCCTGTTTTTAAAATTGTTTATTTGTTCTTTGTTTCTGTTTATATTTCTTTTGTTGTAAACCGCCCAGAATTCCCCCGGGAAGACGGGCAGTATATAAGCTCAATACGTTCAATTGATTCAGTGGGCCTACTGTTGTAGTAATGTACTCTACTACGTTAAGCAACAGGATTTCAGCCAATGTTATGCAGCATTTTAGATCAACTAAGTCCCATTTGATGATTACCACATAGTCTTTTAGTAACATTTATTTATTTATTTATTTATTTATTTACCACCAAGCTTAATTCAGAGAACAACTCCAGGCATTGTAACTTGACGTGAGCAAAGAAATGTAAGACTAGCAACTTTTGGGATGAAAAAACACAAGATATGTAAGCCAGTTAAACCCCACATCATTGTGGAACAGTACTCACTGGCCTATGCCCTCTGATTTTGACTAGCACGGACTACAGTGCAGTATATCAATTCTGAAGACCAATTGGCTTTCCTGTTCTTAGTTGGACTGCAGTCCTCAAGATCAGGGAGAATAATAAGTTTCCCAGGAACAGTATACTGTTGCAGGTTATCCCTGTTACAGCCTATGCAGAATATCTGAGGCTGACTTGGTCTTGAATAGGCTATTAAGAGACATTTGTTTTACAAAATACTTGCTTCTCATTCATTAATAGAAACAAAGGCAAGTTCCTGCATTTGGATCCTCCTTGGAGGAGCAGGGAGTTGGCTAATTCTGAATTTATTGGATTTACTCTCTTGCCTGTATTCTCAAAGAGGTGATAGCAAGGTGGATAAAATCAATGATTTTTTTTAAATTATCAAATTACTTTAAAATCAAAGTTTAAATCATGGTGATTTTTTATTCAAGTCATTTAAAGTATTTTTTTTTGAAACCGTGATTTAAATGAATTTGATTTTTATCAAATCTATTCTGGGCTTTAGTATGCAAAGCCATATTTAAATCCCATTGTGCTAATTAGCACCGTTCCTTGAATAGTAGCGTTGAGTTCAGCAAGTCACTCGCAGTGCAAGCCTCCATCTCTGTATATTCAGAAATACACCCCGCTGAATTCAATGGCGGGCACTCCCAAGACACGAGCGTTCACAGCTGCTGCTTTAATTTTCCATTACGCAATGCAAGGAACTGAAATCTGCAAAAGGAAGCTTGTTAAAGAATTGCCGTCCAACATCTCAACACACCCTCCCGGAGAGTTTACCAGATACCCGCTCTTGAGATTTCATTTAGTGTAATGACAAGGTGAGAAGACATCATCTCGTTTCAGCAAGTATTTCAAATCTGACATTTCTATTGAGTGCTAAATCGAGAAAGCAGAAACACACCCGTCCAAACTCTCTCGCTTCCTGCCTGAACTTTCCATTTATCTCCAAAGAAACAGATCTCTTTTTCAATGAGGGGAAAGTGTTTTGAAAAATGTTGACGCACTGTTCTCAAAATGCATTGAAAATGCATTTTGAGAACAGTTGTGCCTCGCTTTTCCGAGGTACAACTAGTTTTGTGGGTTTTTTTTTTTACTATCAGGTCTTTTTCAAACCATTACTCATGTAGCACCTTCAAAATCAAACCAAGGTTGTGGGTTGCTCTGATTTCCAAGGGGAAGAGTCCAGCCGAACTTCCAGCGACCTGGGCAGCAAACTAACCTCGAGCCCTCTCCGCGAAGGAGGATGAACCCTTTGAAGTGCAATTTAGCTTAATTGGCCGGCGCTGATTGCACCCACTTTCTCCCAGGCCTACAAGGCAACCCTTCTGCGCTCTTGGATGCTTTACAGCCGCGCGTTTTATTTCCGCCTCTCTCCAAGCCACACACACACACACACACACACACAAAAGGCAACACCGGTTCCGACACGCATCGGCTCCCAAAAGCCCCCCCCCCGCACACTCCTCCACCCCACCCATCGCCTAGCTGAAGGATCAAGTACCAAGGAAAAGAGAAGGCGTTCTCCAATGAGTTAAGACTAGGAAGACTTCCGTTTTTGGGCTGCGAAAAATAAAACTTTTAGAAGTTCCGCTGCAGGGGCACCTTCAACCGCCTTCCCACGCTCGGCAGCCCAGAAAAGCGCCTCTTATCTATGTATTTAGAATATTTTTAGCCCATCTTTCTCCCAAGGACTCAAGGTGGCTTACAATAATGAGAGATAATATACACCCCAGAACATTTAAGACATATTCAAGTTAAGAACAGGGAATTAGAAGAGGCATCTTACAACATCAAAAGGTAACATTAAAGCTACAAAGAGCACGCAAAAAGAAAAAAAATCCATTATGAGGGATGGAGACTGACATGGAAAACACTGGTGTTCTTATGAAATCAGTCATGGATGGTAATCCCTATAAAAGTCACATAGTAGCTAGTCCATTAAGAACCCTTTCAGAAGCAGTGAAGCTTCAGTGCAATCCAGGAAAGCGAGGCGCGCCTTCCTCTCAATGTTTTTAAAGATCATCACCATCGTTCCTACAACAAGGAGCCCTGAGCGGAACCGTTTTAACCCATGAATAGTTAGTTACCTTGGGCGACCCTAAACGGCTCTCTGGGCTATTCTCCCGCGGTTGCCAGAAACAGAAAGCTGAAACCTGGGGGATCCGCCGGGATTCGGGTTTTTATGCCTTTCTATGATCTCGCGAGAGGACCGGCCGGAGCCGAAGAACCGGTCCGTTGGCTCCGCCTGGTCTCCCCCTCCTCGCCTTCCCGGATGCTGCAGCTGCCTCGCCAGCATGACTTGGCAGTTCAGCCTCTTCGCGGATTTCTGCTAGTTAGCGGGGATTATCCATGATAGTTGCCAAGCTTAGTCGTGTTGAGTGTGGTAGAAGCGGGAGGAAGGAGGAAGGAAGGGAATCGGAGCCAGTGCAATTGGCCTTCCATGAGGTTGTTGGGGGGGGGGAGTGTGTGTCTGTTAAGGCGGGATGGGAGCGGGTCCAGAGGGCTCGATTTTAATTCCTTTACTGGTTCCTTAAGAGTCTAGACACGAGCATGACTAATAGTGGAAATTATGATCCATTATTAATGGGCAGGGAAAGTGATTGCAGACATTTCCATGACAGCCGGTTGTGTAACCGTGTCGAATGAATTAAAACCCCCTAGTCATAAGTTTCAAGTGTTTGCTGGGGTGAACAAGGACCAGTTATACAGTATATATGAGGAATTTGCCCAGTTAAGCACGTCCAATTTTTAACTGCACCGAGGACTTGAAACGTGGACCGCAGGAATAATTGTGCGTTGGGCTAAAATGCTCCTTGTTAACGTTGTACTCTGCTTTCTTTTAAATGCTGAAATGGAATCGTACTAAACAAAACAACATTCATTCCTGAGATCCCGCATCTTCACTTCTCTTTTGTCTTTTATGGGATGATCAGTACAGTAGTCAGAAAGTGAATTAGAGGAGTGGTCCTTAACAGTATGTCTGTGGGGATTCTCAGTCACCCAGGCGACTTGAACCATGGCAACTGGACTTCTTTTCTTGTGGGATTGAAATGTTTCACTGCTCATCCAAGTACTGTAGCTTTTTCAGTCCATACTGAAGAAGTTACTGCACTTGGATGAGGAGCGAACCCTTTTGGTTCTTACATTCTGGCATTTCTGTTCAGAAGAAGGTACAGTGGTACCTTGTATAAAGGAATTAATTCGTTCCAAATGAAATTATGTTAAGCAAATTTTCCTTTATACAAATTCCCATAGGAATGCAATGAAAACGGAGTGATCCCATTTTATGTTGTACGGATTCTCCCCATAGGCGATTATGTTAAGCAAATTTCCCCTATCTCCAGAATTTTTTATGTTGTACAAATGTTATGTTATACAAGCTGTTTGTTACACAAGGGTCCACTGTAGTGGAGGCTCAAAAGGCAGATGCTGCAGTCAGGGACATGATGGACAGACCTATGTGTTATGTTGCCATCCAGAATCCCCTAAATTATCTTGTTCTGGAGAATCTTGTACTGCCAAGAGTTTAAAAATTAAACAATCTGGAGGTCATCTGTGTATGGAATGGTGTGTGGGATGAGGTTATTTTATACACTATAACAGTGGTGGCGAACCTTCAGCACTCCAGATGTTTTGGACTGCAGCTCCCAGAATTCCAAGGCTAGATTGGCAATGACAAAGGACTGTGGGAGTTGTGGTCCAAAACATCCGGGGTGCCGAAGGTTCGCCACCAGTGCACTATAATGTGTCTTGTTCTTTCCATCTGGCAGGAAAATATTTTCAGACAAAGGAAGAAAGATTGTTCTCCCAATGTTACATATCATGTTTCATGCTGTTAAGGTATGTCTGACTCTAATAGGTATGTGAAACATTTAAGGATTGGTTTTACCAATGTCCTTTCCCAATTAGTTTCCATTGCTGAGCTAGGATTTGAACCAAGATCTCCTGAATTCTAGTCCCATCATAGTAATGTTTCAAAACAGGGTTTTAGTGGTGCTCCAAGCAAGTGTCTACTTATATGCAAAGCCTTAATGAAAATGCAAGTGCTGTATCGATGTTCTGTAGATACAAAATCCTAGCCTCTGCTCTACTAATTTCTGGTTTTTTATGGGAGATAAATATACAGAGTGAACACGAAGGTTGGGGCTGGAATAGAAAAATAGAGAAGACTGAAAGGGCTTAGAAGTCAAGGAGGCACCATAATGGGCTGAAATTTACAGTCTATTTGTGAATTGTTATTGCCAAAAAAGAAGGGGAAATTAGAGAGTATCATATATCTCCCCCACCTGGTAAATTGCTCTTCAGTCATGCTACAGAGAATGTCACAGTCATGACAAAGAACCAGTTTGTAAATTGGTTTTACACAAGCCTTTTCAAAACATTACCTTCCAGATGCTTTGATTTTCAGTTCTTATTTGCCCCAAACAGAAGTTCAGGGAACTTGAGTCCAAAACATTTAGAGAGCACCATATCATGTAAAGCTACTGTGTACAGAAGCTGGTTTCTGTTCATCTCTTCAGATCAGAATGGCTGCAGGAACAGAATCATACTGGATCAGACTAAAAGTTTATCTAGTCTAGTTTCCAGTATGCCACAATGGCCAACCAGGTGCTTCTGAGAGGGTGAAAACCCCCCACAAAGGACATGAAGGCAATGTCACCTGTAGTTAGTGTTCAAAAGCATTGTTGTCTTTGATCCTGAAAGTGGCATATGACCATCATGGTTTAGTCTCATTTTCCATTTTTTTTTTACTCTAAAGTAATCAGAAAGCTAATCTAAAATAGTCATCAACCTATTGCATCACAGCAAATTTCACACAAAGAGATTCATTTTTGATAACATAATTATAGTAGTTGTGCAATTTATTAGGGGAAAGTACTTTATCCTGTGTCAGCTCCTGTCAGTCTCACTAAATGATTATAGGACAAAAGCAAAAATGTCATACTTTCTCAATGCCATACATAACTTCAAAAAAACTCTAAATCACTGGATTTCAAAACACCAAACACTGTAGCGTTCGTAAACAACTGAGCTTTGCCGCAGTTCTACAGTGTTGATGTTTCCCCAGACTGTTTTGGTTGCCACCTTCTGCATTTTCCCAGGTCTGCAGTATCCTTTTTTGAAATGCGTTGACATTGTCTTCCAACTATTTGGTTACAGTGCCATCTCACCTCTCCCAGATTAAAGTCAATGAAAAGTTTTTTCAAAACTTCTGTGGATCTGTAAGAAACAGAGAAAGTCTGGGTTATAACATGGGGTAATAGAACTAAACCCAACATCTTTGCAGTGGATTGAACCCCAGGAGATCTAGCTTCTGGCCACACAAGAGAATTGGGTTGCTTGGAAGTCACTTAATACAGTGTGGAGTAAAGTTGACAAAACAAAGTCAACCTAAGAAAATGGCTGCCCTTCAAACTGTCCTTGATTGAGGAAGATCAGCCATTGACCTTCAGGCAGCCTGGGCACCTGGCAAGGGAAGTGCTTACCTCTGGGTAAGCATTTACCTTTGCTTACCTCTGGACTGGCCAAGTAAAAGTAAGTGCTTACCTGGAGGTAAAGCCTTCCCTTGCAAGGCACCTGGGCTGGCTGAGTTGCATTGGTCACTGGGAACGATGCAACTTTGGACAGGTCGGGTGGTTTGGAAGGAAGGCGTTTACCTCCAGGTAAGCACTTACTTCCAGGTAAGTGCTTACCTCCGCTTACCTCCAGGCTGGCCAAGCGAAGGTAAGTGCTTACTCAGAGGTAAGCGCCTCCCTTGCAAGGCACGCGGGCTGCCCAAAGTTGCATCATTCCCAGGGAACAATGCAACTTCAACCAGCCCAGGCCGTTTGGAAGGGCACCCCCCCCCTCCTCGGTGCTTCAATCTCTTTTGCAGAGATCAAAGTAACCAAGAAGAAGCAGGGGATGGTGATGGGCAGCCAATGCTGCTCTCCACTCCACATGACAGCTGACTTTGACAGGTCCAACCTATCAAAGTCAGCTGTTGTACAGAGCAGAGAGCAGTGTTGGTAAGTCAAAGTACTGTATTCGGTTGTCAAAGCAACTGTAAGTCAGTTGCTGTAAATTATTATTATGATTGCAATTATCCTGTATGCCATTATTGTGCTCTGGCAGTGAATATAATTTTGAGGGATAAATATTAGATTTTGAAGCTGGAGCTGCACTACGATTTACCATATTTTTAAATTATCATATTCAGGTCCACACATTGCCTGCCTATACAAAGATTCTTCCATTCTTACTTGCCACTCCATTAAAAAAAGCCCTTGATGAACACAATGAATTGCAAAGGCCAATAAAGCCACCTTTTCAGGTATGGGCTGTTTTTAATTACATAACAGAAAGTTTGTTTAATCTTAATATGCCCAATTAAATTGTCAAAATAAATATTGTATAGTAAATAAGACACCTCAGCAGTTAGTCAGATAGCCTGTTGCAAGGTAATATAATTGAGTATACAGCTTGTATAATAATGTAAAGGTGCTGTCCCTTCAAAATAACGCAATACACAGCCATTAATGTCTAAACCAGTGGCAACACCCCTAAATGACAACAACAACAACAACAACATTAATAATACCTTTATTGTCAATGTACAACATGTGCACAATGAAATTGGCTGTCTCCCTTGGGAGAAATTGGGCCCAAGTAGCTGTTTTCCCTCCCTCGTGTCATGAGACCCTTAAGTGTCACAAGGTCTCAGGTGTGAAGGGGGAGAACGTGTTGCCGCTCTCTCACATTTGGTGTTATTGCTCTCACTCTCTCATATTAGTCACTTGAAGTTCCAGATGGCACCTCATGGTAAATAACTATCTGAGGATCTGAAAAAAATGAATTGTTGTTCTACATAAAGATGGCCTAGGGCTAAAGGCAGATTACCAAGACCCTAAAACTGAGCTGCAGCACCATGGCCAAGACCATACAGCAGTGTAACAGGACAGGTTTCACTCAGAACAGGCCTCGCCATGGTCGGCCAAAGAAATTGAGTGCCTGTGCGCAGCATTACAGTATATTCAGAAGTTGGCTTTGGGGAATAGACGTATGAGTGCTGCCAGCATTACTGCAGAAGTTGAAGGGGTGGGGGGTCAACCTGTCAGTGCTTAGATAATACACCACACACTGCATCAAATTGGTCTGCAAGGTTATCATCCCAAAAGGAAGCCTCTTCTAAAGATGATGCACAAGAAAGCCTGCATATGATTTGCTGCAGATAAGCAGTCTGACATAGATTTCTGGGACCATGTCTTGTGGTCCGATGTGACCAATATAAACTTATTTGGCTCAGATGGTGTCAAGCATGTGTGGTGGCAAACACGTGGGGAGTACAAAGACAAGCGTGTCATGCCTAAAGTCAACCATGGTGGCTGGAGTGTCATGGTCTGAGGCTGCATGAGTGCTGCCGACACTAGGGAGCTACAGTTCATTGAGGTAACTATGAATGTCAATGTGTACTGCGACATACTGAAGCAGAGCATGATTCCCCCCTTCAAAGACTGGGCTGCAGGGCAGTATTCCAACGTGATAATGACCCCAAGCACACCTAAATGACCACTGTCTTGCCAAAGAAGCTGAGGGTAATGGTGATGGACTGGCCAAGCATGTCTCCAGACCTAAACCTTACTGAGTATCCGTGGGGCGTCCTGAAATGGAAGGTGGAGGTGCATAAGGTCTCTAACATCTACCAGCTCTGTGATGTCGTCATGGAGGAATGGAGGAGGACTCCAGTGGCAACCTGTGAAGCTCTGTTCAACACTATGCCCAGGAAGGTTAAGGCAGTGCTGGAAAATAATGGTGTCCCCACAAAATATTGACACTTTGTGCCCAATTTGGACACTGTCACTTAGGAGTGTACCCTTGTTGTCATTGGTTTATATATTAATGGCTGTATGTTGCATTATTTTGAGGGGTCTGCACCTTTGCACTGTTATACAAGCTGTAATACTCGCTGCTTTACATTGTTGCCAAGTATCATTTCTTCAGTGTTGTCGCATGAAAATATATACTAAAATGTTTACAAAATGTGAGGGGGTTTACTCCTGTGATATCCTGTACATAGAAGTTGGAGAAAGCTCATCAAACTCTACAGTAGATTTATTCGATCAATGAGACTTACATAAATGTAAATTTAATAAAGCCCATTTAGTCTGTCAAGAGATGACTACATGGGTATTTGTCCTTTTGTTTGGTCTGCTATGGGGTTGTTGGCTCCTTTTGCTGGTGATCACACCATATAAGTGGCAATGCTAAGCAGCCTGTTTTTTCGATGTGGGTCAGATTGCTTTGGTTGGTTTCCAGCATATGCAATCATTAGGATAAAACCGAACTGAAGCTTGTTACTTGACATTTTTCTTCCATTTCAAATTTCCCAATATCATTAAGAGACTTTAAAAGGTTTAAGGCAGCTTAGCCACTTCCTGATATTTGGAAATTAACATCTTTCTCTCCTCCATGGACGGAGCAGGGGAAGAATGCCATATAAGGATGTCTACATGACCATTAGCAACCTTGTTTAACTATTTGAGCCAGCTCCAATTGAGCCATCTAGCTAAGTCCATAGTCTTCTCTGGTTGAAACTAGCAATTTGAACAAAATAGAAACAGGAATGTATCAATCAATAACAAACCAGAGTTAAGTTCAAAGTCCATTCAGGCAACAAGTACAAATGTATGAAACTGAGGGAATCGTCATATAACTCTGAAGAAATTCCTATACAAAAGGTACTGCAAAGTTGGAAACAATAGGCAGCTTCTACGTTTTCTGGTTTGTTTTTCCTTTAGAATTTTTATATCCTTTCCATGTACATTCGTTATCTACTGAAGCTGGCAAATGACTCAGAAAAAGATTATTTCTTTGTTAAAGGAACTTTTGGAAAATCCTTTCAATAGCAGGAACACAGTTGAAGGTTGGGGTGGCGGGCAACTGCTCTTTCCACTGAAAACGATGTAAATTAGAAGGCAAACTCTCCTCGCCCACGTGGCCTGGGACGTGAGGACGACCGAGGAACGGTTAAAGTTTAAACCCGGAAACGGAAACATTAAAAGCACGGGCAGGGGACTTTCCCTCGAGTTTGAATTCTGCCGAAGCCAAAGCGAGTCCGAGGAAGAGGTGTGAGGTGAGTTTTCTGATGTTAGGTATTAGGTAATCTCCATTGATTTGATTTGCGTCAGTCATTTTGTACATCATCAGGGCGTGGTGGTGGTGGTGGAGGAAATCTTCTGTATTCGAAGAAAAATGGAATTGCGACTTCTTGGGAGGATGTGCCATGATCCTCCTCTTCTTGTTTTCTCTCTCTTGTGAAACGGGATGGACGAGGGCAAGTGATTTTTGAACCCTCCAAATGAAGGAAAGTCCGACTGAATTAACAGTATCCACAATTATATATGGTTTCGTTTATATGCAGAGCGAGGCTGTTGAGATGACTTAAAAGTAAGCCTCGTTGGAGAGTCTTTGCAAGCAAATGCTTGCAATTGACGATGGTATGTGTATTTACTTGGAAATAAGTCCCAATGAAAGCAATGGAGTGACTGCTGAGCAACCACGCATTTGCCTAGCTCTAGAAATACCTATGATGACAGGTAGTAAATTTGTATAGGTCCTCTGTGTACTTGGGATTATCTGTTACAAAAAATGATCAGTTTTGTAGCATAATAGGGAGTTTGTAGCATAATAGAGAATCTCTAGGGATTCTCTGTGGCTGTGCCCAACCTGGGCTGACAAAATTTTGTCCATAGATTGAGCAATTCAGGGCAGTGTGACTTGGCCCATGCATTTTCTGATGTCCAATGTGAAAGAATAGACATTACATAATTTACATAAAGTACACAGTTTACATATCATCTACCTACCTTAATCTAATTGTGTACCATACAATATAATTGTACAGTACTTACACTTGTACACTACTTACTTACACAGTACTTAAATCATACATACAAGAATAGTACCGTCTTTAGTCTTTAAAATACAATAATTAGTAGTTTCTGTGGTTTCCATTTGAATTGACCACAAAATATTGGGCTCAAGTCTGTGTTGGGTGAAGCAAGGTGAACACCTGGTATCTCTTGATCAGGTTACTGATTATGAGTGACAGTTTGCCTCTGGGTGAAAGTTTCGCCTCCAAGATTAATGTGTATCTCAGCTGAATTGCATTATCAGAATGAACTATGTGGAACTGAAAGATACAAAATTATACAAAATTATAAAGAGTGACAATTATAATTTTACCTGTGGTGCTGTCTAATTGTATAATTTATACATGTATACAAAATTCACCTTTACTCACTCCCTCTTGCTTGTCTATTGTCCAGGAAATGAAGAGAGCAGAATTTTATGTGTTTAATACTGTATTTATGTAAAGGGGAGCATTTTAGGATATGTGCATGATGCTGGGAAAAGATGACAGCAGCAGGAAAAGAAGACCAAATATGAGATGAATTGACTTCGTAAAGGAAACCATAGCTTTAAGATTAGAAGAACTTACATGTCGAGGACGGGACATTTTGTAGGACACTCATTCAAGGGGTCATCATAAGTTTAGGGTGATTTGACATAATGTAGTAGCAATAAACATGTTAAAACAACAGTTAAAGGAGCAAATGCCTTGCTTTATTTTTCATCCACCCACTGTGCTTCTTTTATGTATCTTTCCCAGTACCATGTGTAAATTTAACTTGGTTGTAAAGTGATGTTTTTGAATGTAAATTCAAGCCCTAGAGTACTGATAGACACATGATACTGAGTAACAATTTCCAAATTGCAATTTTGAACAGTCTCCCAAGTAATGAGAATGAGATCGGAGCCATAAATATATTAATTACTTGTATTAAGCTGCACTGATTATGGTGTGGCATATTTCTGAGTAAACAAGGAAGTGAGGGCTATGTGAGGCTGCAAAACCCGGCCAAATGCACTTGAAAGAAAGAGGCATTAAATGTAGAGTAACTTGGTTAAACATGTATATATTTAGTATGCATATCTACTTTAGTGTTCCTCTTTCTCTCTAGAGGTCAGTGTATAAGTATACATATACATACAGTATAAGTATACATCAAATAATATTATATATCTGTAGTGTGGAAAAAGGTCAGATTATGGTTCTGTGATGGGAGAATGGTTATTAATACAAAATCATTGAGTATAATTTAGAATCATTGAGCATAATTTAGTTTTTTTTCCAGTAGCAATATGAAACAACTATTTAAAAAAATAATAAGCAGGAGTATATTCTCATCCTAATTGTCTGTTGTAAGTGGCATTTCATTTAGGAAACAGCCCTGACATATAGCTGATTTCAGCTAAAACAGAGGAAGTTGGCAGGGTTGGAACCTCCTGAAACATTATTTCCTCTGACTGTCTAGCTAACAAAGCAGTTTTTGAAACATTGCAGGAAGTCTGTTTGATAAAAAATGCTTTTCACAAAGTAAAATAATAATGAAAATGCTATCAGGAATTTACCTCCCAGAATGTAATGTAATTTGCCTCTGATTCAACACGTTGTAATATCAGACTTTAGAAATAGAATGTTGTAGACTTGTGACCACGTGGGCTTTGGCACTCATGAAATGCCTAGCTCCATGTCTCGTTGGTGCTCAGTTGGTCCCCATCAAGGCTGTCTGTCAGGCACATGGCAAATCTCTTCTCCTGAACACTACCCACGAGTAAACTCTCCTTTGAGATTGGGAATCTGGAGAGACCCAGAAGGGCTGGAAAAAATTGCCAAGGAAAGCGCCTGTTGAGTGGAAGATATAAGTATAAGTGAACTTGAGGAAGAGTTAGAGGGAGTTGGCAAAAAGGAGGAAGACAGTGAGTTGGACGCTTGGGTGGATCTTGTTGTTTATGCTGGCTTTGCAGCATCCAAAGGTAGCTCTCTGGGTCCTTTCTTCCTGAGCTGTATTATTCACAAGGCTGACTAGGATGAGGCCTAGGAGTCTATCACTTGACTAGGGTCAAGCTGTCAGTTGTAGTGGGGTGAAAGATTGAAGTGCTGGAGGGGAGCCGAAATACCTGAAAGCCTAGGGGGCTCACCCATGGGTTAATACCGTCCTACTTCCTTCCCTATTACCATATGGAGGACCATATGGTAATAGGAACCCAGAGGAGGTCCGACAAAGTGAAGACCAAGCTGAGAGTTGCTCCTAAAGTTAAGAGGAAAGGTCTGATTGAATGGGAGCATTTGACCTTGACCCAGCAACATTGTTTGTGCTGTGAGTTCTTGGGGAGTCCCATGCAAGTCTTAATAAGGATTCAGTCCTAGCTGTGCACCCATGTGTATGCAGCCTGTGGCATGCACATAGCAGCAACAGAGGCATCCTTTACTCTAGTCGTGATTGGGAGGCTAGAGAACCAAGGCTGATAGCTGAGCATATTATACTGCATATTATACTGCCATTGATATTAATGGTTCTGAGATGAAGCAGGTTCTGAGATGAAACAGTATTACTGCTTCATCTCAGAACCATTAATATCAATCAAATTAGACAGATAATCTGATACATTATCTGTCCTATCTATAAATATAACAAAAAGTTCTAGTAACTTGCACTGCTTTTGGCAACATATTTTACTACTATGATAAATGGGAAAGCTTAAAGCAAAAGCAAAGTGCTATACCGCCCATAGCACTTCAAGCTCTCTCTGGGTGGTTTACAACTTAATTATGCAGGCTACACTTTGTCTCCCCACCCCCAGCAAGCTGGGTACTCATTTCCCCGACCTCGGAAGGATGGAAGGCTGAGTCAACCATGAGCCCAGGTGGTGAGCACAGTTTTAGCTGCAGTACAGACATTTAACCACTGCTATTATGGCATTACTATAGTATAAGAAAAAAGTATACCTAAGGGCTATAATCCTAGGGAGAGGTGGATAGCAGAACTCTATTGTGTGGATTATTATACACACCCTAAGCCAGTATGGCAAATCTGTGACATGAGTGCCAAAGGTGGCATGCAGAGCCCTTTCTGTGGGCACGCAACATCGCCCCCCTCATAGCCACAACACTTCCCCCTCCGCTGAAAGCATGCCACTGTGTTCCATGCAGAGAACTGGGCAAAAGGGAGGCAGCAGTTGGGGGCTCCTTCATAGCCCCACTGTACTCTCCAGCCATGCCGTTTTTGGGATGCCCAGAGCAGCCTGGCTGGAAAATAAACTTAAACTATGAACGAGCACACAAGCTGCTGCCACTCCGCCTTGGCTTTCCTGATGGTGTACCACCCCATCCACCTCTCTGCCCAGGGCAGAGAGGTGGTTGGGATACTATTCTTCTGGAAAGCGAGGCCCAAAAAGCAGGTTTTTGAATTTGCTGTGGCTGTGGGAAATTCAGAAGCCTCCTCTTTGATCCTCACTTTCCTAAAGAGTAGTACCCGAAGCATTTCTAACCCATGGTACCACTGTGTTCAGGTTAAATTGCCGTATTGGCACATTGCAAAAAACAAGTGGATTTTGAATCACAGTTTGGGCACTTGGTCTCTAAAACGTTCACCAACACAGCCCTAAGTGGACTGGATAGCTCAGTGGTTTATGTACCTTGCTGCAGAACCAGAGAGACAGAGTTCTGTTCTCCACTGTGTATCCCAGAATTGCCAACCTGTGTGGCACAGAAGGGGACAGTAAACCACTTCTGACTACTGTCTCGTTAGAAAATACTTATTTGCCTCCTTTCTCCTGAAGGATCTATTAAAGTTTACAGCATTAAAAGAAAAAAGTTAAAAGTCAAATAATAGATTATAATATTTAAAAACAATTAAACAAACATCACATTATAACCTACAATAAGAATACTAAAAACAAAAGTAAAATGCTGAATAAGATGATCCCTTTAAAAAAATCCCCTCTCCTGTGTCCCCACCTATGAGAGTGGTAGGACCAAGCAAAAGGCCTCCCATGATGGTTTTAATAACTCTAGCACATTGCCCAGGACTGGAACCTTAGCATTTTGTGGCACATGGTTAAACTGCTGTACTGCAGCCAAAGCTGTGCTCATGACCCAGGGTTCAATTCCAGGTAGCCAGTTCATTGAGGTTGGTAAAATGAGTAACCAGCTCACTGGGATGTGTGTGCAGTGTGTAGCCTGCATAATTTAAGTTGTAAACTATGCAGAGAGTCTTTTACGTGATCTGGGGCATTATATAAACCACTTGCTTTGCTTTGAGCTGGTAATTATCTAATACTGCGGTATCCAAGGAGGGGTTTTCAAAGGTCCTATTATTGCCTCCTTTAAGTATGATGGGATTCTGCCCTTTTATACACCACTAAGATGCCTTGCTGCCTTCAGGTACAGTGGAAAATGCTGTTCCATTGCCACTGTTAAAGTGAGATGCACCTATCAGTCTATTCAACATTAACAAGCCAGTCCGATCCAGTACAGTTAGCATGCTGTCTCAGGTGAAAGATTATGTTGTATCTTTCACCTCCAGCAGCAAAACATTTTGGAGTGGACCTTGGTCTGCAACTGTGAGTTTGAGAAAAGCACTGCTGCCATCTCTCACAGTTCATTTATTGCTACATGTTTGCTTGTGTGTTTCTAAGGAATTTGCATCTAAAATTACTTATGTTTTTTGCTAAAGAGTTTATGATCATGGTTATACAATTGTATGTTAAAATGCATGTTTAGTTTCGTAAGGTGTACCGGAGCACACAAGTATCTGGAAATGGATGTGAAGTGGCAGGGGAAGGAGCTGGTTACAGTATATACTGCAGATTTGGACAATGAGTAGAAGTATGAGAATTAAAATCTTGGTTTGTTCCTTCCTATGAAGATAGTGTTTGTTGCCTACTCTGGCATGTGTTAAGATTGTTCAATATGCTTCTTATGGTTTGTTGGCAGAGGATTGATGGTGAAGATATGCTGTCAGCCAGCAGCAGGCACAAACTTGTCCATGTTCTGTGTAGGTGTCGACACCTATACGCACAGGCTCGTAATCTCTTCTACCCAGATTGCAAGGTTTGTGGCAGCCTAGTGTTACAGAACAGTAGCCAGATTCCTGTTGTATAACTTAGGCTGGTGTAGGGGAAATGGCATAATCACAGGGGCACATTGCTGCTCATTAAAATCCCTGCTGAAATTCCTTATGCAGTTCCTTAGCTACTAATTGAACATTCCCCACTTGGATCCTGGATTGTATACAAATCTGTCTCATTTGTGTGCAGTGAGAAATTCCTGTGGGGACTTTAATGGTGTTCTGCCTCTGTGGTGATGTCATTTCCACAACAGTGGCGTAAGATACACAAAATGAGGTTGGCCACCATATTTACTCCTTTGTATTCAGCCTTCTATAACTATAGTAAACAGTATTTTTCTTTAGTTTCAGCAAACTCTTCAAATCACCACAGAATACTGAAGTTCTGCCTCAAGCACTCACCACACTTTAAGCTAGATATACTATGTTCTCATAAATGCACGTAGCGTATTAAAATTCAAAAATGAGTCTTACTTTCTGCCAGTGAACATCGGTTACCAGTTAACCAGGGGCAAAAAGCCAATTTGGATTGTTGCCATGTTGATCACAGCATCTTGATCAGCATTATCATCTGCTAATATCAAAGTGCCATTGAAGGCATAAAGGATCTCATTTTAAAAAATAGCAATAATATTGTAGATTAGCGTATAGGGTCCTACCTCTATAGCAGTGACATTTTTTAATGTCTAGTTGCCTTGCTCCATCTTAGAAAAAGTGATATATTTCCTTCGAAGTCTTGGGACAACCTAGAGGATGTGGCTTACGCTGGTGGAGAAACGAGCAACTTGGAAAACCGCTTATGATCCATATTTACTCATAAACCTGTCCTTAGTCAGGATCAGGAAGGTGTGAAAAAGTTTTCCCCTCCCTTGTTGCTGGTTTCTATATTTTATTGCTATGGATCATAGCCCTAATTTGCTTGTGGCAATGGGAATTTGTTTCTTTGTAACAGGAAGCAATCCTTAAGGCTTTGAAGGGAAACTCTTTGACACTTTTGGTAGGAGTAGTGGTTGGGATGTGGAATAGTTCCACTCAGAGCACATCTTTCTTCTGCTTCTTTAGAAAAGTCCTTTTCCCCCTTCCACCTCCTTACATTCCATGAGACTAAGATCCTTGATGCCTAATGAACCCAGCTCTCACCTCATCTTTCTGAAATAGGGCTGGATTAAAAAGAGGGCCTGTACATTTGGTTGTCCTTAAAGGTGCTCGGTCTTTTTTTCTTTTGTGGGTCATTCAGATACTTTGTGCTGCAGTTCTCTTTGAGGCCAGTGTGCATAGTGATAGTTATTTCTATTGTTCTGTATCTGTACAGCATATAAAAATCTGCTTTATAGTCTGTCACATAGGCAGAACTTGCTAATCTTGACAGGGAAATAGTAAGGCGGAGGTAACGTGTTAATTAATCATTTACTGTTTGCAAGGCTTTGTTTCCCAACCTGGGGGACTCCCCAAGGGAGTCACAAAGTGTTTTTGAGGGAGCCGTGAGTCTTGTTATAGATGTTTTAGCCCTTGTTAAATAATTTTTTTCTTGACCTTTTAGAGGTACATATTAAAGTTAACATGTATTTGTATATACAGTGGACCCTTGTATAACAAACAGCTTGTATAACATAAAATTTGTACAACATAAAAATTCCGGAGATAGGGGAAATTTGCTTAACATAATTGCCTATGGGGAAAATCCGTACAACACAAAAATGGGATCACTCCATTTTCAATGCATTCCTATGGGAATTTGTATAAAGGAAAATTTGCTTAACATAATTTCATTTGGAACAAATTAATTCCTTTATACACTGTATAAGAAACAGGTGTTTTGGAGGGAAAAAAACTCTACTTTCTGAGAAAGGGATGAGTTTCCACATTAAAAATGCCTTTTTATACAAAGATGGCAGGGGCTTGCAGGTTACTCAGCTATTATAAAAAAGGGTCACAACTCGAAAAAGGTTGGGGAACACTGCTTTAAAGAAACAGATTATGGTTAATATGTACATTTCTAAGTAAACTTTGTATTACATAATAACCCACCCAACTACAGTATTTCGTTATGTGTACATAAAACTCTCGAGTTCAGTAAAGGTATACCTTTCCTGTCATTTTTACAGTACTGTACTTTTATTAAAGTAATTAAATAATTATTATTATGTTTGATTTGATTTAGGAAAAGATGCCTTCTGAGTGCAACTATGTTCTACTAAACACTGGCCAAAAGATGCCTCTGGTTGGGCTGGGGACGTGGAAGAGCGACGCTGGGAAGGTAAGATGTGAATTCAGCATTTGTGGCAAGGGGGAAATTATAGGCTTAGGTTCGTATAAAAATTCAGTTTCTGCAGCAGGGATGCAAGAAACTTGATCAAGAAATGTAATCATTTTAAGCATGCATTTCTTAGGTGTGCAGTTGTAGTTAAAGGATTGGTCATGTTCCGTGGTCTTCTGCAATTTCTGCTCTGTGAGCTTGCCTTTTTTGGCTTTTGCCATGGATGTATTATACCTCCTCTAAGATCAGGAATAGCTCAACAACTACCCAAAGAGGAAAACCCCAAGAGTGCTCACCCACTCATTCTAGTGATAAAAGCATAATAGGTCATTTTCCAGCTACTTTGACAGTGTGGGGGAAATTATGAATCCCCACAAAAACAATGCTCGTTAGCCAGGTTTCACAAAATAATGAGTCTCTTGGTGAAATTATGAGAAGGATACTTCAAGCTGTCCTTTAATTTGCTTGTGCTTTAATTACATATGGATTTAACATTGATTGTACATTTGCAATTTGTCAGCTGAATTATTTCCTGCTACCTGAACCCCTATGGTGTAACCTGAATTTTATAAGTAAAGCACTCAAACGTTTCATGGAGTGCCCCCTAGTTCTAGTGTTGTGCGATAGGGAAAACAGCTTTTCCTTATCTACTTTGTCCACACCATGTATGATTTTATAAACTTCAATCAGTTCGCCTCTTAGGCGCCATCGTTCAAGAGTGAAGAGGCCCAGCCATTGCAGCTTCAGATGGTAAGGAAGGTGTTCCAGTCCCCTAATCATTCTGGTTGCCATCCTCTGCACTTTTTCCATTTCCATAATATCCTTCCGGAGGTATGGTAACCAGAACTGTATACAATACTCCAGATGGGGCCTCACCGTAGATTGATAAAGAGGCAAAATGACACTTGCTGACTTATTTTCTATACCCTTCTTAATGATCCCTAGCATTGAGTTTGCTTTTTTCACTGCTGCGTCATACTGGGTTGACATCTTCATTGAGCTGTCCACCAGGACTCCAAGGTACCTTTCCTAGTTTGTTGCACTGAGTTCTGACCCCATCAGTTTATAAATGTAATTGTTTTTTCCCCCCAACGTGCATCACTCTGCACTTGCTAATGTGGAAGCTCATTTGCCACTGGTTTCCCCACTCCCCCAGTGCCAAGAGATCCCTCTGGAGCTCTTCACAATCTCTCTCAGTTTTTACTACCCTGTATAATTTAGTGTCGTTGGGAAATCTGTCTACCTTGCTATTTACTCCTACTTCTAGATCATTTATGAAGAGGTTGAAATCAGATGAATTCATGCAACCTTTTCCTGGATTTCCTTGGTAGAGAATATTGAGCAGTGGTTTACCATTACCTTCTTCTGGGATATTCTGGATGTGTTGCTTGCTGCAGGTGACACAGACTGGCTTTTCTCTAGTGAGCCACAGTAGGGAATCAAAACTCTCGATCTCTGGCTCAATAGTCAGATACTAAATCACTTAACCATCCAGACAGCATATGGGCCCTCCTGAAAGAGTCAATCCCAATTTCCTGCGGCACTGTCTCCTGTCTCTACTTGTTCTGTACCTTTACGAATCCTGGCATGAAGATGGAGATGGCTGTATTGTATGATATGTTTGAAATGCTGTAGATGAGAAGTCATGTTTCGCTAATTGCTAGCAGCTCTGTCTAGTTCTGTTCTTCATCCTAAGAGAAAGGGGTTGTTGGTGGAGACAAAAGCACCCCCAAAGATAATAGCCTGCTGTTTCCTCTACAGATGAAGGTCAGAGAACTGCATTTCTCAGCCGGGCATGTAGTAGTAGGCATGACTTGTCTAGCAATCCAGTTGGTTTCTGTGCTGGGCTTACAGAAAGTGCTTTCCCCCTGCTCTGCCAACCTGCTCACTGGCCTGTGTGGAATTAGATGCATTTATTATCTCTGGTTACTAAATGAGTGCTCAAATGCAAAGCTATACTAGCATGTCATTTTTCTTTTTTTGTATATGGACTTGGAGAGATCGTGTGAAACTTGAAGTGTGCTGCAGAAAGCATTTCCTATTGGACAGCATTCACATTTTGTTTATACCTCAGTAATTTCCCACTGGTGCATTCCAGATGATTTTGGTGACCATAAATCATGCCTAAGATTGTGAAAGGAAATATGCTGTTGCTACTATGATAATGAGGAACTGGAATAGCTTTATCATCCTGACTAAAAGAGATTGATTTCTCATGCAAGTAACCTTTCAAAACATTTAGTGTCACAGTCGCTTTCTCCATAGCCCAGGCTCTCAATAAGGAAAAGGAAATTAAATTTCACAAGCAAGTAGGGGCTCTGGTGATGTTGTCTTTAAATCTCTCTGGTCTTCCTTTTGTTCTTATTATTTTATCCCGTTTATAAAAATCTAGTTTGTTTCTGCTGCTGCTGCTGCTGTTTCTTTAGCCTTTTCAGTTTGAGAATGGAAGTATCATCAAAGAATTGGATGAAGGACTTAAAAAAAAATAAACATAGCTCTTGGGATGGGGTTATCAGTACTTTAGTGAGAATTAGTTACAAATTATATGTGGGAATAACCCCCACGTGGGAAGCCCCAATCTGTGAGGCTT
>JAHTLZ010000129.1:50118541-50167630 GCA_023846285.1 Phrynocephalus versicolor
TATCTATCTATCTATCTATCTATCTATCTATCTATCTATCTATCTATCTATCTATCTATCTATCTATCTATCTATCATCACTTTAAAAAATAAAAACAGACTGTCTCAGCTAAAACCAGCATTTATGGACTCAGTTATGATTATTAGATTATTACAAGCCTACCTGAACTGGTACCAGTAGGTCTTCAGCTGTCAGTAGAAGGATAAAAAGGAGGGGCTTGAGCAATGGCATCTTTGGGTTTTAAATCTTTATATTGATAATGAACATCCTAATCCTAAATATTCAATTTCAATTTTATTTTATGGACAAGGGCCTGGTAAAATACAGCATACATTTGTACAAATAATTAAAGGAAGCTTAAAATTAGTTAATTAGTTCATCCTAAATAACTTCATCAGTAGCAGCGAGAAAAAGAGGGAACATAAAACTAGATTCTTCTCAAAGGTGTCAAATTTTGATAATAGGTTTATGGAAAATACGTGGAGTGGAAATATACAGCCAGATAATTAATTTGCAGTCAAGAAACAGCCAAAAATAGGCTTGAAGGGTATACAGATCTAAGACTGCTCTTTGTCTGCCCCTGATCTAGGGAGAAAGCAGTATTCATTCAGTATGGCTAGATCTAAGAACTTTTTAGAAGAGTATAAATAAAAGGAAAATTAGCAAGAAAAGGTTTTACTGTGCTAAGAAGGAGAGTCATTGGCAGTTTAAGGATTAAAATTCTACTTAGATTTTGGGCCTTTTCTTTTCTTTTCTTTTTTTTTTTTGTAATTGGCTATATGACTAGATGATAATGCCTAGAAAGAGCGAGGAAGGGGAGATGAGAGAGAAATGAGTTCCCATTCAGCTGTTACTAAAGTTGGCATTATGAATATGCTACAAGAGGAGTGCTTAGCCCACCCGCACTGTCGTCTTGTTCTTCATGCTTTCCAATTGGATTAAGAGAGGTTCCTAGTCATGTGTAGGTTATAGATTCAAGCAAGAACCCTGGAACAATTAGATCCTTGTCTGTGTGTAGGGCTACACATGAGCAGGAAACTTTTCATCTTCCATTCAAAGACTGAAAAAGTAGAGGATGTGATGATTGAGTCAGGGGAGCTACATGCTCCCTCCAGTAGCATGTTAACAGTGCCAGATTTAAAACAGGGCTGTGGTTAAAGAATGAGTGGAGTTTTCTGGGGAGTTGCATGTACAGTATTGTAAAGTGAAATAGTCACCAGATAAATTTATGTTGATGGGTGGGTTTGAATTTACTCAGAGGGTCTTTGAAATCACCAGTTCCTTGTGTAGAAACAGATCTGAGCAATATCCTGAAGGATTTATAAAAAGATGCATATGACTGATCTGCAGCCTACCTGGAGTGAAGCTTTTCTCATTTTTGCTGCTTCAGCATTCATTCTCCATTCCTTAGCCTGAGTACTGCTTCACCGACTTAAAATGAATGGAGCGGCATGGAAGGTGCTCCTCAGACAGATGCCTTCAGTTTTGAAAATAAATATTTCAAAACCTCTATAATACAACTATGATTCCCTGTCTTCTTTTTTAAAGGCTGTTAGGAGGGAGGAGATGTTTGTGACATCAAAATTATGGAACACCAAGCACCATCCTGAAGATGTGGAACCAGCTTTAAAGAAGTCACTGCAGGATCTGAACCTGGATTATCTGGACCTCTACCTCATGCATTGGCCACATGCCTTTGAGTAAATGTCACGGAAATGGGTTTATTTAAATTCTGAATATTTTTACCCTGCCTTTCTCCTTAGAAAAGGACCCAAGGCGGCTTACAATAATGAGGAACAATATATAGCCCAAAACATTTAAGACACATTCAAGTTATACGAGCATGAAATCACAGGAGTTTATAATAGTGATATAGAGGACATGTAAAGGTTAACTATTTCACATCATCTGCCCAGATGCAGATTTGTTGCCAAACCTGTTCTTACTTCTTCAGAGTTACAAAAAATATTGCCAGTTCATTATTCTTTGTCCTTAGGACTGAAATCTCATTTAAACAAAACAGAGAAAAACATTTTTAAATAAAATAAAATAAAAACTGAGATTCTTACAAGTTGTGGAGCATGTTACAGCTCTTTAGACACTAAATTAGCACTGTCAATAAAGTTTAATAAAAGTTCTCAAAATTTTGCAATAACTGCCATTGTATTGCAAAACGTGTAATATTATGGGATTTTATTTTGTTTGGGATTTTTTAGCTAATAATTTATGGGTTTTTAGTAACTTGATGAGTTGTCCAGATAGAAGGCATGGTAGAATGAAAAATTCAAAAGAAGTGGACATTAGCTCTTTGTAGCATTTCTAATGGATTTGTGATCTTTATTTTATAACAGACGGGGAGATATCCTCTTTCCTAAGAATCCTGATGGCACAATGCGTTATGACTTCATTGACTACAAGGAAACTTGGAAGGCAATGGAGAAACTGGTAGCAAAGGGGTTGGTGAAAGCCATTGGTTTATCCAATTTCAATAGCCGTCAGATTGATGATATCCTTAGTGTGGCTTCAGTCAAGCCAGCTGTACTACAGGTGAGCAGAAGCAAGAGAAAGGAAGTAGGTTGCATCCTACTTTTGTATTCCAGTCACGTACAGTTTATTACAGTAGTACCTTGATTTACAAGGATAATTCATTCCGAAAACATGCTTGTAAACCAAAACTCTCTTATATCAAAGCAAATTTACTCATAAAAATAATGGAAACTCCAATGATTCGTTCTGGGGTCCCATAGACCACATATTGTACAAACAAAATGCCAAGACTCACAAAGAATTTTTATTTGTTTGTTTGTTTGTTTGTTTGTTTGTTTGTTTGTTTGTTTGTTTGTTAGATTTATATACTCCCCATCTGGCAGCTGGGCCACTCAGGGCAGTTTACCATAATTCAATATACTGTAAAACAAACCAAGTACAATATAATACAAATAAAACGTGATGATACATACTAAAACATAATTATTCAATAACATATCAATCATAAAAACCAAAGATCAATAATAAATTAAGAGCAAGTGGGGAAGGACAGTAATGTCAGCAGATTGGCAAATAATAATTAGTAACCAGGGAAAGCCATTCTAAATAACCAGGTCTTCAGTCATTGGCTAGAAGTCCACGTCCACACCCTAGTTTGGGTACCTGACTGCAAAATCTGCTCTGCTTGGCACTAACAGCTGGTTCTTCTTCGTGATCTCCATGAAGCCACACAGATGGGTTTCCTGAGGGTGCATGTGTGAGGCTTCGGAACTTTCCAGAGCTGAAAGGAAAGACCGTTAGTCTCCTGCCCAATCCTCTCAGTTCCCTCTAACCGCCACATTAGAAGGTTTCAGTTACTCTGTGAGTTTCTAGGCCCTTTGGCTCCCTTTATTTTACTATCCTTTCCCCTAATTTTCTCCTATTTTTGTTTGCTCCCTGTTTATGGCCCGTCAAGGACCTTTCAAAAAGTGTGTTCACTGTGGGGGTAAGAGTTCCCTCACAGACAGACACTGGAGTTGTCTTTATTGCCTGGGTGAATTCCATCTTGATGACTCTTGCCGCTACTGTAAAAGCTTCAGCACCAAAGCAATAAAAAACAGGCAGCACAGGCTTAACATCTTTTTGCTAGAAAGGTCTCTCCATCCCTCCAGAATTGACAAAGAACAGCTTTCTCAGGCTTTGGCATCATCCTCTTCGGTACTGGACTCAGCGCGCAAAAAGACCAAGTCCATGGTTTCTAAACGGAAACATAAGAGGTTGAAACCAGAAAAAAAAAACACCTCAGTTTCAAATGTTTTCAGTCTGACCCTGTCTGTCTTGGTACACCTCTGAAGCTATTCATGTGACAATAATTTGCCCTGTACACATTTGGCTAACTGCCCCATAACTAGAAATGGTTTGAAAAATAAGAAAGGATCTTGAAAACAAATTAAATCTAAATATTAAGAAAAATAAAACCCTAACCTGCACTCTCCTTTGAAAATGTTCCTGGCTGGTGTAAGGGAAGCCTCCCATCCTCTCTCCTCCCTCTGCCTTTGAGGCCTGCCTGAGACCAAGCATTCCAGACAATCATCCAAAATCCAGCAGGGAGAGAGCGAGCCACAATTGGCTCACTGGTGACCATGTGACTTGCTCCAATGCTCATACTGCAAATCATTTCTTGTTGATCAAGGCAAAATTGATCAGAAATGGTTGCTCATCCCGCAAATCACTAGAAAACGAAGGCACTCGTAAGCCAAGGTGTTGCTGTATTTTGGTTTATCGTATTTTGTCCTAATCACACAAGCGTTAAGATTCATTTATCCCAGTTTCTGGGAGGACAAATACTCTGTCCAGTGATCAAAGTAGAAAACGGTCTCTGGCTTAATGGAAATTTTGAGTGGCTTTCAGGATCCTCAGTAATGCAAACATGTAAAAAACGAAGGCCTCTGCTAATAAATAATCTCTGAACATTGATTCAGCATGATTTACGGTAAGGAATGCTGTGGGACAGGTTATTTGCAAAGGAGAGTCTGGCAATAAAACAAATTTTATGGAGTAATAACAACCCTTCAGATCAGGTGTCTGAATGGTGAGCAGAAGCCCAAGCTTCTTTCAGATTTTATGGTTTGCTGTATAGAATTGCTTAGGTACAGGTAGATTACACTTCAGAGCCATACCTACCATTAGACAGAGTGAGTCTCTTACTCCAGGCAGCAGGTTTTCAATGTAAAATGAAAAGGAAGCAAATTGTAAGTTATTTTAGTTATTATTGTGTTTTTAATTGGAAAAAAGAAGGAAGGCCATTTTCTTTGGTAGAAAAATAACTTGGCTGTTTTTGGATTCTGTACAACCTGATTTAGGAGTAAGCAATGTCTCTCACTGCTCTGCTTTGTGCCAGCTCTGTTACTATCCATATGGCATGTGTACTAGAGAAATTACTTTTAAAACCTATGGAACAATTGTATTATAAGCAGATTGCAGGTTGTGCAGGCAAAAGTCCATGCAATTCAGAAAAGATAGAGATATGAAACCATAGCCCCCCTCCCCTTTGATCTGTTAGCACATCCTACTTACCTGCTTCCAGTCGTTTTTATTTATATTGTACATTGAATTTTCCTCCAAGGCCGAAATTTGTCTTGTAACTATTGCTTCTGTCTGCATGTAAAATGTCCTTGTCTATCTCCTCCACATCTACAGATAGAAAATGTAGGGCAGGTAACATTATCAGACATCATGTAGCCTAAAAATATTATTTGCTGCTAAGAAACAGACCATGTGGGAGTGTGATTGATTTTCATGGCATCCTGCATTTTTCCTAATGGTTATCTAGTAGTTGACCTTCATCTGAAACCCACTGTATTATTCTCACGTGTATAGTCTCTAGCAGACTACAATACTTATTATCAGATGTTGCTTTGAACAGGTGGAATGTCACCCATACTTAGCGCAGAATGAACTGATAGCTCATTGCCATCAACGAGGGTTGGTAGTCACTGCTTACAGCCCTCTTGGGTCACCAGACCGGATGTGGAAACATCCCGATGAGCCAGTGCTGCTGGAGGAACCTGGGATAAAAAAGCTGGCAGACAAGTATGGAAAGTCTCCTGCTCAGATTCTCCTCAGGTAACTATGACCTCGGAATCGATAGAGGTGGGTGGTGAGAGTGTTTTTTGAGCTAAACTTGCAGCTCTCTCTGTGAGCTCAGTATCAGTATTTCAGTTCTGGCTTGCCAAATGTTGTATCACCTTACAGGATTTTGTTTCCTAATTGGGAGATAGCACATTGTTACCACTGCTTCCATTTCTTATAGAGCATGATTGGGAACCTCCAAGAGCTGAAAGGCAATGGCAGCTATCAGCTTGACATGAGCTTAATTTCCTTCCTGTAACAGCAAAAGTTTTGGAGTCACTGTCAGCATACCAAATGAGAGAGGAGAATCTAATGAAATGTTGTTGCCCATTTACACATATGGTATAATTTTTAGATGCAAATTGCCCTAAGTTAAGAAATCTTGATCAACATTACCTTTTGCATGTTGGGTTATATGATCTGGTGCGCAAGAGGTAATGTAGATGGATGTTTCAACTGATGCCACTACATGTCTAAAGGTTACAATATCTGCATAATTGAACAACAGGATTTCAGCCATTTTGTATAACCTGTTGGTTATGATCTATAAAGTCCTGGATGGCTTTGGTCTAGTAGACTATCTGAATCTCTTTATCTCCTCGTTTGAACTTGTCTCGGTCTAAAGATTCTCACAAGAAGGCTATGTTTCTGTCTCACCATCTCCACCTGCATAGTTGATGAGAACCTAGCAGAAGGGGCCTTCTGTGGTTGGTTCCAAACCACAGAACTCCATCCCAAGGAAGCTAGGCTGGTTCCCCTCCTCCCGCCGGGTGTCATTCTTCCAGCCATGAGAGGCTTTTAAAATCATAATGGCAACAATGCTTCTGGTTTATAATATTTCCTGGTCAAGGAGACCATTCTGGATTTTGCTCATCTGTGTAGAGAAGTCAGAGCTTTTTCTTTAACTCTGTTACAGATGGCAAGTGCAGCGCAAAGTGGTTGTCATTCCCAAGAGTGTTACCCCTGCACGCATACAGCAAAACCTCCAGGTAAGAGAGACCTTCAAGAAACAGAAGAATACCCATTTGTCCTTCACAAATCAGAGCAGACAGTTCTGGATGGTTGCACTTAAAGCTTTAGTCCAGTCATGTGTACTCTAGCCATATATATGTCACTGAAGCCCATACAAAGGCACTTGTGTTTTTCTTATTTGTAGAAGTCATGCCCTGCAGTAGTTGATCAAGCTTTTTGTTTAATTAATGCTTTTGGCATAGATCAGCGATTTCCAAACCTGGAACCCCAGATGTTCATAGACTACAACTCCAAGAAACCCTAACCAATATGGGCACTGCCAGGGCTTCTGGCAAGTTATAGTCCAAGGACCCTCTAGGGTTTCCACTTTGGGAATTACAGTATTTGGGACACACTCTAAAATTGTCTTGATAGCTCTGATTTTTAGAGGCCTGAGTGTACTGGTGTATTATCGAAGTTCTTACAAACCACATGTCTAGTCTGCTAGAGGTGACCTTAATTTGTGATCATCCATGGCCATCTGCTCTAGCTTGCAGTCCTTTAAGGAGATTTAAAGAGATATTCATTTCTGGTTTTGATCTCAGTGGCTTTCAGTAGGATCCAAATTCTCCATATGCTCTCAATTCAATATATTCTTTTAAACATTCATTTCAAACACTGTTTTAATCTTGCATATTACTTTCAGATTTAAATGAGATAATTATAGTCCCTTTGATATTCCTCAAAGACTTTTCAGGCAAAAATAAGTCTCTTCTCCCTCCGCTCCTCCCTTTATTATTAACCATTCTTGAAAAGCTATTGTGTCATACAGTATTGTCTTTTGTGAGCAGGTGCGTAGTCGGCTGTTCAGATCTATTATGGTTACTCCTACTGACAACAGTTCAGCATTCTTTGGCAAATTCTTCCAAGTGAATTTATTTGGGCGGGGTGTTATGCTGGCAACTGAGCTTATGTGGTAAACAGTGATACCTCTGTAATAGAGTACAGTATTTGCTTTGCATGCAAAAGATCCTGTGCTGACTAGTTAGTTGTAGGCTAGTTCACAATTGAACTTCCCTACAGCTGTTTTCAGCTTGCCTAAATGCCCTTAGCACATCCGATCTCGCCTGATTTCGGAAGCTAAGCAGAGTCAGACCTGGTTAGTACTAGGAACTGGCAAACCACTCCAGTATACCTGCCAAGAAAACTCCATGGACATGGAGTCACAAAGAGTCGGTCATGACTGTAATAACACAACATTCTCTCTCTCTCTCTCTCTCTCTCTCACACACACAGACACACACACACACCTGTTTTCCTCCCTTAATGGATACACGATTTACAGATAAACAAGGAACAAGATTTAGTTTTTTATATTTCTCCTGGAGACTGGAAGAGGAAGAACACATGCAATGTTGTTGGCTGATTACTCCTTAGTCATCAAACTCTGCTTTTTCTTCTATAGTAGCACTAAAGGAATCGTGTATACTGCCTGTCCTGTATGTTATAGATCTGTATCAGGAATATATTTTAGTGGAAAAACAGGGCTGAGAGGCTCATAGACTTACAAGAGCGAAAAGCCTTATCTGAATAAATACTAAGGTATCTCTGCTTCTGGCTTCAGTTATTTGACTTCAGTCTGACAGATGAAGAAATGAACTCTATTGGGAGTCTGAATAAGAACTGGCGATACATTGTGCCAATGATTACAGTAAGTACTGTTGCTTTTACTTTGTGTAAGGTATGCTCACCTTACCTGAAAAGTTTTATCACAAGCTTTCTCTGAGTGCGTTCAGCCTTGAGCGAGGCTGAGAAGTGGATTACCAGTATTTCTTAAGCTATGCTTTGTTCACATAGTAAAACATGAATAAAAAGGTAAAAGTTCCCCCTGCACATGTGTGCTAGTCATGTCCGACTCTAGGGGTAGTGCTCATCTTCATATTCAAGCCAAAGAGCCAGTGTTGTGCAAGTCCATGCCCTCTTTTTAAAGCTTCCATATATATGACTTACACTATATTAAAAATGCTAGCTTGTACAATTAGGATGGCTTGAAGTATGAGTTTTTGAGGATAAGCAGAGGAAGGTATGGTGGAGATGAATCCTTGCTTGTGAGTACTTGTGAGCTTTTTTGCTTGAATATTTTTTCATCTACTTCTGTAGGACAACCTTTGAAAACTTTAAATTTGTTCATATTTTAGGTTAATTTGATTTTGAGATTATAGAGGCTATGCTATTGGTGCTGCATGCCCCCTAGTGGCTTAACATTTACAGCCTGTACTGTATAGCTAGAAGATTCTAAAAAGGGTTGCCATAATTTGGAACTGGCTTGAGAGCACTTTAAAAAACCCAACATATTAATCAAGCCTTTCCATAAAAGCATTATGCTGCTTTTCCATTCTTTTAATATCTTATCACATTTACAACAATACAGCTTTTGCCTTTTTCCGTACCTTTTTGGGACCATCAAAGTGTTCTTTAAATTTTAAAAATAATTAATCATACCCATGTTACCAAATGAGCTTGCCAGAACTTTTCCCATTTAAATGAGCTCTTGCTTCTCATCTTGAAATGTCATGGTTGTTGTTGTTTTAACTCCAGGTGGGAGCAATTTTGTGTTATGTACTGTTAAACTCCTTCTGAATAATGACAACCTTATTAATTACTAAGCTCTTACTAGTAGAAGCCCAGCTAAGATACCGATTAACTGTACTGTATGGAAAATTATTCCTTTTACCATGCTGATTTAACCAGTACACTATACTGTATGTTTAATTGATGTAGCAGGATGGTTTTAGAAATTACAAGAGGACCGTGGATGAAATTTATGCTAATTGATGCACCCTTATGACTATGAAAATTTCACTTCTTATCAAGCATAAAAACATTAATAGTACTTCCTCTTAACCAACATGCTCCTTATATTTCACAGGTGGATGGGAAAATGGTACCACGAGATGCTGGGCACCCTCTCTATCCCTTCAATGAACCCTACTAATTCTAGAAGCTTACAAAACAGAAGATAATTTCATTCGATATTATGATGGCATCAGTTATTAGATTAACAGATTATAAAATAAAGTGTTTTGTTTCAGTAGGATTTTTAAAAAAATCTTTATTAATTGGAACTTCTTTAAGAAATGAAAGCACATACTTTTTCTATCTCCTGTAACTTTAGATTTCTTAGACTTCTACAAGTGAACATATCTGTCCTCATCTTTTTCTACAAATGTGGGCTAAGATCCCCATGGAAAATCTAATGCCCATGCAAAGAAGAGACATAAACCAGATGCTAAAAAATAAAAATACAACAGCAATGTGCACCTTCTGTATTGACCTAGAATTAATGGAGTTATGTTTAGCCATGTTAGTTATCTCCACCCTGAACGTGTTCAGCAGCACAGGGCTCTTTGGAGTGATGCAAACAGCAATCTGATATAGAAAAAAATATACTTGATATTGCTGCCTCAAGTATTAGATAAAATTGTTTACACATCAATTCTGTATTCTGAGTCAGTTCTAGTACATCATGAACCATCAATAAGATAATCTTCTAAAGTGCCTGTTCATGCATACTTGTTATATTTTCCAATATACTGTATCCTTATATGTACTGTATATAGGTGCTCTAGAGTGCAGGGGGTATTTGTAAGCTATATTTTTTTCAGTAGCTGCAGGAGGAACATAATTTATAGGATCAAGCATTTTAAATCAAAAGCAAGCATATCTTTAGAAATCAAGGAAAATCAAATATTTGAACTAGAGCTGCATTTTTTTTATTTCTTTGTTAAAGTTTTCAGCAGGCTGTGTGTCCAATCTGGAATATAATGCCATTTTATGAACAGCATTACCGAAAAGCTTTTATTTTCTTTTGGCAAATAAACCCACTTTTGCTAGTAATCGCAAACTCATATACCAGATGTAGTTTTTCAAGGAACTGTGGTTTGTTTTGCAATATGTGTATTCCGGTGCACTCTGTGTAATGTATTTCATCTTTGACCTGACTGTTGAAAAGGTTTATCAAGAATCTAGACCTGCTTTAGTTCAATAGAAACAGAGTATTTTTTGTGTGATGACACTCTGTAGTTACGTGGCACTACACCTGGGTCATAGTATCTTCTTACTCTGTAGCAGGTATCTCCAGAAATCTGCTGCAGGTACAGTACTCGTATCCCTAGAAATCTTGTATATACATGTGGTATAAAATAGCATCAAGCTATCTGTTCCTAATCACAAATCCCAGTCCGAATAAATAAATTTGTTGATTCCAAGAATTACTAGTGTGGGTGATGTTTTACCTAGAAAAAGGTGGAGGAGGAACCCTACGAATGACTGAGTCCAATTCCTATCAAGGAGGCACATTGGAGAAGTCCACTCCCAACCTCTGGCTTCACAGCCAGACACCTAAACCACTAAGCCACCCAGTGGTTCCATAGGTTATGCTGGAAACAGGTGTAAGTTGTTGTTGTCCTGGATACAGCTTAAGAACCTACCATAGAGGAGAATATGTATACAGTATTGGAACACGAAAAGTAACAAACCAGGGATAGGGAGATTTTACACTTGCATATTTTGCTTTATTTTTTTACTAGCACGCTGAGGGCCACTGATGGTGCTAAAGAGTGGCTCATAAGGATGGATACATGCTGTCAATGATAGGGGTCTTTGGGGCATATGTTCTCAAATAAAAGTTCTCTTGCTAATTACCCCATCTTGTGTCAGCAGTCTCACTTAGGGATGGAGATTCAGATCTTTTAGTTGCTATTCTAAAAGTGCGAATGACAGTGCCTTTAAATCATAAACTCTACTTGAGGAATAAAAATGTATAAAAGATGTATCCCCATTTATACCTGAGGTTTGGAGAAAGAAACCAGCTAGTGGTTCTCAACTTGTGGGTCCCCAGATGTTCCTGGACTGCAACTCCCAGAAACCCCTTCCAGCACAGCGACTGGTAGAGGCTTCTGGGAGTTGCAGTCCAGGAACATCTGGGGACCTACAGGTTGAGAACCAGTAAGTTAAACTGACAATAAGTGTTGAAAAAATACATGTTCTATTAGTGTAGTTGTTCCCATCCCACCCCTTCCTGTTTTTTTCCCCTTTGAGGTGGGAATTTATTATATTTGTAGAAAAAAGATGTATTGGACCATAGGGGATGGGGGATGACCTCTGTTCTATTTATGTTCTAGCAAATAAACCCATAAGATGTTAATGGACTAAGACACCCTTCATTAACAATTGTGTTGACCAGGATTTGGGGGAGTTGTAGCCTAAGAACTTATGGAGACCCAGGGGTGGGAACCACCGTGTTAGAGCATAGGTGGTGGCATGATTATATATTTGAGGGCATAAGCATCCACATATTCCCTAAGTGTGTATACGTGAGGGGCCCTCGGATTGGAACAGATTTATAATACAGTACTTGATAGGGCTTTCCAGGTAATGATAATATTTAAGGAGCGGTTTAATAGTTTCCATCCCCACCCCATAAGTGGCCAGAGACCAGGGGGGGGGGGTTGTGCGAATCCAATTCTTCTAAATCATTTATTCCGTCACGTTATTCCATAGATTGCATTGGGTAGTTTGTTTCAGAGCGGAACAAAAACAAGTATATGTGGAAGTAGGTTGTAGTCCAGGACGTTTTTACACAGAAATAAATCATTTAATCTTTAAAAGTGCTACAATGCTTCCCGGCCCCGTTTTGTTGTACATGCTGAAACAAATTCAACCCGGCTACCTTTCCGAAAAGTTTTTTTCCCCTCCGGAATCTACATGGTGGCTAGTGGCTACCGACCTTTGGTCCGCCAGATGTTTTGCACTTCCATTCCCATAAACCCCAACCAGCGGCGTCAATTGTAAGGGACTCTGGGAATTGGCGTTCTGGAGGAGAGCGGGTTACTCTGGGCGAATCATCCTGCTCAAAGCTTTATTTAAAATGAGAACGACGAAATGCAGAAAAGCTGCAAGATCTCTGTATTTGGCATTCATCGATATTTTGGACCATTTTCTTCAGTATCCCGTGGAATGATCCGAAGCGTTACTGGATTTCTGGGGAAATGATGTAGATTTTGCAACCCGTCTGAAAATGCTCTAGTGGTGGCGACTCACGCTCATTACTCGGCTTGTGAAAAAAAACATTTTGGAGGATGCTGCACGTTGGGGATCGATGCTGACTCTGACTTCATGGACGACGTTTCTAAAAGAAAGTCCAGTGGCGCGACAGAGGGATTCTCGTTTTCTGGCGTAGCGAAAGCTTTGAAATCGGCAGGAATAATACGGCTCTTCCCTGCTCGTCTTGGAACTCGCCGTGATTGGTCGGAAATTTAAATGGGAGCGTCCGCGCAGAGGCATGCCGGGAATCGTAGTCTTTCGGTCCTGGGAGCGTGCCTCGCGCCGCTGGGGCGGGTCCTCAGGGGGGTATATAAACCTTCGGAGGGGCGGTGGGCTGCATTGGTCTGCCCAGTTGCTGCCTTTTTTTCCTTGGGATTTTGGAGCGGTGGGTTGCTGCTTAGCCTTCCTCCCCCCCCCTTCGACGCTACGAGCGGCACGAGGTCAGGTTTTCGCTTTTCACGAACTGGGTAAGAAAGAAAGGGATGCCGACGCGTTTCTGGTCCGTGGAATAGGGGGCGGTGGTCTCGGTACAGGGAGCCCCTTCTCAGGCTGGACCGATTCGCCCTCCCCTCCTTTCGGTTAGCCCTGCGTGACGGCCCCCACGCTGCTCCGGTAGCCCCTTTGCCTTCCCAACCTTCTCTGCCCCGGCTCTTTTATTTTTCTTTTCTCTCCCCCCCCTCCTCGGCTCCCGACTTGGTACGTGCCGTTTCTCCCGGTTCTGGGGAGGAGGAGGAGGAGGCGGTTCTCCTTAAAACCGAGACGCCACGTGACCTCACTTGCACTGAGGCCGCCATTTTTAAGGTCCGTCGGCTGGGCGCGCGGAAAACGCGGGGCCGGGTGGGCGGGGGGAGGAGGAGGAGGAGAGCTCCGTCACGTGGCCCACGGCCTCGGCCTGTCAAAAGTGGCCGTTGAGATTTGGCGCCAAAAGGTCGTTCGGAGGCAAAGGAAGGGGCGGGGGAGGGAGGGGGAGAAAGAGGGTCTATTGTCTGCTGAGGTGGAGCCCTTTTCTCTTTGAGCGGGGTCGTTCCTCTTCCTCGGGGTGGGTAGTTAATGGGGGCTGCTGGGGGACCCCCTGGCTAACCTTACTAAGATACTCCTCCCCCAAGTAAAAGGCTTTTACGACTGCCTTAGTTAGGTATTGGAAGTTTCCTGCCTCGCTTTAGTGCCTGCGGGGAGAAGTAGTGGTTTAGGCTTATTATTGTGTCAGCTGTGAGTAGGGAATGTTTAGCACAACAAAGGAAGGCTCAAAAGACAGCCTGTGGTAGCCTTTTGTGACTATTTCCCTACATTCTGAGTACAGTACTTCGTTTCCATGTTCCAAGAGATTTTTTTTAGGGCCGTGGATACCCATCCGGAAGAGAACAATATATGGCCAAACACTTGATCCTCTGTTATAACATTTAGTAAATATAGAGGATTGTTATTCTTAGTCCGTTTCCGGTATTTGTCATGTTTGTTTTGCCAAGGAGATTCAAGATGTGTGGGTGGCTTTCCCTTTTCAGTAGCCTTGTGAATGAATTTGTGCTGAAACTGTATTTTTACAAAAAGAGCTACAAGTAATTTGGGAGGTTGTATCTGTGTTCATACTAATGAATGAGCGATTGTCTACTATTTTATTTTATAGCTTTGTAGTTCAATGCATAGATTACATCTCAAAAGCTTTACTAAGAGAATAGGACATGTTTAAAGTTAATTTAAAGCAGTACTTTAAAGAATGAGCTGACTGGATGGCACTTTTAATCTTGTTGTATTTATACAATGACAATAAATTCCATTCCATTCCATACTGTACAGAAATTTCTATTTATCAGACTCCTCTCAGGGGTTTGATGACATGATACTTCTGAGGAGATGGGCTAGTATATGTCCAGAGGTTGGCTAGTAGTTTTTGGGAGCCAGAAGAAATAACAGACCCCTTCACCTGAAATGTGGATCATACTGTAAAAAGGTTATATGGTGGAGATCTGGGAATACTAATTTTAGCTGTTCTGACTTCAGATTTTTCAGTTTCAGAATGGCAGAAGAACCTGCTGCACCTTCCACTTCTGCTGACAAACTTGAGAGGTAAGGTAGGAATTGGACCAGGAGTGCCTGTGATCCAAATAGGGTAGTGTAACTGGATTACAACAAAATTAGCAGGAGTTTCCTGCTTTATGTTCCTTCATATGGGTAAGTGATACATCTGGGTCTAAGAGTAGCCTTGTAGTTACGTATAGAAATAAATATATTTCTGAGCATTTTTGCTGCATTTACTTAGTACAGTATTTAGAGAGTTAAAAAATGACCATTTAAAAAAACTTTGCTATTTCATTCAAACTGGCTATGGTAATTTATTTAACAAACTTATTTTCTTATTTCCATATTGCTGATGTGGATTTCCAGTATGGATGTGGATGGAGAAGCCAAGAAGTTGCTTGGGTTGGGGCAGAAAAATCTGGTAATGGGGGACATTCCAGCTGCTGTTAATGCATTCCAGGAGGCTGCTAGCTTGTTGTAAGTAATGAGATGCTACATTTATACTAAGATTAATATATAGGTACTTTGAATTATTATTTTTGGTTTGTTATTTGATCTAATTATGATTGATTGATGGATTTTCTATTTGGTTATACGGTGTTACCTCTACTTACTAGTTTAATCTGTTCTGAATGCATGCTCTTAAGTCGAAAAACTCTTCAGTAGAGCAGACCTATCTAAAAAAATGGGGGGGGGGAGTAAGTAGAGCAGACCACATTTAAAATTTGTAAGGCAGCAGTTAAAATGACAACAGTTTTTCGCTCTTAAGTCAAGCTGCTCTTAAATAGAGGTACCACTGTGTTTTGTATTGCTTAATTGTATATTTTGTTGTATTGTTTATATTCAGAACTTTTGTAAACTTCCCAGAGTGACCTTTGGTTAGATAGTGCGGTATATTAATCAAATAAATAAATAAATATAGGTGGGAATTCAGGGGTAGGTACTCGCTTATTGTTTTAGACTACAACTCCAGTCAACCCCAGGTTACGTATCCAGGGGCAGCATTTTAAGAATTTGGAAAATGTGAAGGCAATCCTGACTAATGTTTATCGAACAAATTTTTTTTAAATTATTTCTTTTTTTTTCCTCCCACACCAGAATAGGAAGTTGCTATTTTCTGATGCAGGTTGTTTTCGGGTGTGTTATGAATGGATTTTTGCATTGTAGACCAAACACAGTTGTCCTGATGGTGATATTTTGGACAATGAGGAAAGGGGATAGTGTTATATATGTAGTTTGAAAATAAATGATTTTCTTCCACATAGAATTTAGACTTTTTGGAGGGTCGATATAGCTTTACAGTACCCTTTGGTCGATAGTAATAACATTTGTGAACAGAGTCCTCTAGGTGATGTAAGAGCAAAGTGTGGTGCTTAATATTGGTCCATAGGACTTGAAACACTTTCTTGGCAGTTTATAGTTTGATTATGCAGGCTACATAATATATGCATCCCCCCCACAAGCTGGGTACTCGGTTTACCGACCTTGATCCTGAGCAGAGCTTTGGTTGCAATATTGCCACAAGGCTCCACGAATAAGGATGGCTGGCTTGAAAATTATCTACTGAAGTTCTAGCATGTGAATATTAGAAGCCAAATTACTTGTCAAATCAGTTGTCAATAGCTCTGCTGAGCAGTACTTTGATATGCGTATTGACCTGTTCCTCTGTATGCCAACATGGTGCACAATATAAACTTACTAGAGATTTGAATTTCTTCAGAAAACTAAAACTTTTAAGGGAAATCATGTATAATGTACTGAGATGAAAAACAAGAATTCTAAGCTGTATTTCTCTTTTAGGGGAGAGAAATATGGTGAAACAGCAAATGAGTGTGCAGAAGCTTTCTTTTTCTATGGCAAATCTCTTCTTGAGTTGGCAAGGTAAATTAATTTGACCTGTTTCTACCCCAGTTAGTGTTCTGCATGGTTTTACTTTGTCTTCACAGTTAGCTTTGAATTTTCCCAAGATGCAGGTAGATTAGCAACCCAAAGTTTAATACTATACTGCTAATTTAGATGGTAAACTGTCTAGTGGTGTCTTAAAAGCTAAATATTTAATTCCTTTCATTCTCAAATATATAGTTTTAAGGTTTTAAAGATATATCTGTCCCCAGTTCTAGTTGGGGCCAACAAACAAGGCCTTGCAGGACAAAGATGCCTTATATCCACTTTAAAAAAATTCCCCCTTTCAACAAATCTTGCTATTTAGGATTGATAGATTGTTGTCCCAGGTCTTAACCTTAGAGTTGGAGAAAGGAAGTAAAATGTTAAGTCTCTATACTTGTACCTCAAAAATACAGCCTTAACAAAACTTCAGGACTTATTTTATTTATTTATTTATTTTTGAATATTTTTACCTCGTCTTTCTCCTTGGAAAAGGACCTAAGGCAACTTAGGAAGAATGGAGTTCATTGCCATTTCTCTATCTCTTGATTTTGGAGCAAGCTTATCTTGCGTGCCCAAACCTAGCTCCTCTTGCACTATGTAGGGGTGACAAAAAGATGCTCAGATTCGTTTTAATGAATTATATTTTGACTTATCACCATTGACATTCCTGATTTTGTCGAACTAGATAGCAAGATCCTCATAAAGTCAATACAGCATTTTGCAGTTCTTAAATCTGCGATCACATCACCCTGAATTTAATTTTTTTGTTTTGCTTTTTTGCAGTAAATGTAAAATTGTCCAAAGTGGGTGAATGCTTTAGAGTTGTTACCAGTGTTCCCCATTCTGTATTACAGCAGTCTTATATTTCTTTAAAGTATTTTGGGTTTAGTTCATTGCTCTCAGACATCTTGTTCCTGAACAGTTGGAATGAAACATAATAGCAGTTCTTATGGTTCTTTTCTAGAATGGAAAATGGGGTTCTAGGGAATGCGTTGGAAGGCGTGCAGGTGGAAGAGGAAGAAAAAGAAGAGAAGACTGAAGACTCAATGGTGGAAAGTGCTGATAATATTGATGGTATGCAGACCTGTCTTAATTCATAATAGAGATGCCAAGCTATGTTTGTGCTAAGTAAATACAGAGTATTTGATGTCACTTTGTCTTCCATGGTGATTCTGTTCTTGAACCCAAAGCCAAAAGATTTAGTAGTTTTCGGTCATATCAGCAATTTAAACCAATTTTAATAGTAGAGTGGTAAAACCTATTTGAAGTAATTTTGAATTGGCTATTTGATCTAATTAGTAAAACGTAGAAACAGCTTTCATAGTAAAAACTTTGATTTGTGCATTTATTAGTTTGAGGAGCAATTGGCTAATTATGGATACAAATGGCAAGATCTTGTGCAAGTAATCTAAATAGAAACTGTAAGACAGCCTCTTGCAACACAATCTACACCGTAGATTGGGCACCATACAGCCAAGATAGGGCAGTGGCATCTAATTTGCCTACAAAAGATTTTATGTTGCTGCATAGATTGTGTTGTATCAGTAGGTTAGATTCACTTAAGGGAGTTACTGTTTATTCTCATTTCCAGATGCCTCCCCCTTGCTTAATGTGTAGCAGATTCCCTTGTAATATAGTGTGATGTCTCACCTAGACAAAGCTTGGCATCTCCTGCTTGGCTGTAACACTTGCTGGCATATAACTCATTGCTTAAACATTGCTTTTTGCAAGCTCACTGTTTTATGGCACTATATCTGTTGTCAGATTAAATGCCCAAAACAGTTGGAGTCTGATCCAGTGTTGTAAGTTTGCAAAAAGGTATAAGCGGAATTGAGGGAGGGATGTGAAGAAGATCATTAATGCTTATCACTAAATGCAAAGGTTTGTTTGTGCTTGATCTTCCTTAATCATGTAGAAGAAGAAAGGGAGGAATTAAGAGAGCAGGTATATAATGCCATGGGGGAAAAAGATGAATCTAGAAGAACTGCTGAAGAGTCTACAGTACAGACTGAAGTAGAGTCGCAGTTGAAAAACAAGGACATAGAAATGGAACAAGTTAAGGAGGAAGAAATTGAACAAGTTAAGGAGGAAAAAAAGGAACAAGTTATGAGTGTAGAAGACCAATCTCTTGGGGAGAAGGAGGAAGAGGCAATTGTACAGGAAAAGCATGGAGACAATGAAGTGTCCTCTGATGATCTATTGAAAGATGCTGCTGCAGGAGATGAAAGCCCTTTGGTTACTGAAAAAAAGGATGGTGGAGAAGAGAAACCACTGGTGGCTGAAGAGGTTGTGGAAGACATTGCTGTACAGAAACCAGTGGTTGAAAACAAGGAAGCCGGAGAAGCAAATCTGGTATCTGAAGAGACTAAAGGAGCTGCTGGGGAAGACATTGCAGAAAATGATTTGCCTGTAGAGAAGGAAGAGAAGCCAGTTCTGGAGGAGGTGGAAGAAGAAGCAGGAAAGCTGGTAGTTCCAGCTGCTGAAAAGCAGGGGGACAAAATAGAAAACAAAGTGGTAGTAGAGGAATTAGTAAAAATTTCAGGTGAGGAAGTAAGCAAAGCGGAATTGGTAACAGCTGTTGAGAAAATAGAGCAGCAGGTAGAAAAAACAAAAGAAGAGAAAGAGGTAGAAAGTGATGGTAATGCAGAGAAGATAGATCCTGCGGAAAAGGTTGAGAACTTGAAAGAAAAGGAAGAATTGAAAGAACTGTCAGCCTCAGAAGATGGATGCATTTCAACTCCAAATGAAACTATTCCTGCTGAACCCATAGAACAATCACATGAAGTACAAACTGAAGAAAAAGCTGAAGTTGCTGCTAAGGTAGAAAAGGAGGAAGAAAAGGATGAAGAGATGGGAGAGGGCGAAGGTAACAGGGATAGAGGATAAATGTGGGTGAATTTCTTTAGAGAGCTAACCCTTAGTAAAACAACAATCCATTCAGAATTCTCTCTACCTCAGACTAATAGACACACCCAGTTTGGAAGCTGTACAAATCTATTAGTTAAAACAAAACAAAAAATTGCACTTGCTTAGCAAACATGTTGGCTCTTTGAGGAATGACCAGCATGAGCAAATTAATATAGAGAGCAGTGCCTGATAAGAGGACGCTGAATGGATGTTCCTTGCATGCTCTAATGTTGCAATATTAACTGAACATATTAAAGCACCATTTCAATTTGTCTTTTATAATGTGCCCGAGGCCACGAAACACAGTAACACTAGGTGGTGATGTATAGACTGTTAAATAAAACTTCACATTTAGTTCAGTTTCAGGCCTACAGCTACATACTAGTGCGCGTAGACTACATGGCTTTCATGTCTGATTTTCTTGCTTCAGGATTGCTGTTAAACTATCTCATAACATTTACATCTGTAATGAGATCATATGTTATAAAGCATTGTAAACAATGTAATATAATATAATACAGCATTGAAAAGACATTTAAAAACAAGGAATGCTGCTTATACAGTATATCACCCCATATAGTTTAAAGGACTTTCTGACAGTTTTGAATTTAATTGTGCAGGCTATACATTACCCCATCCACAAGTTGGGTACTCCGTTTATTGACCTCGGAATGATGTAAGACTGAGTGACCCTCAAGCCGGCTACCTGGGATTGAGCCCTAGTCGTGTGCAAACTTCTGGTTTCAGTGCTGCAGTTTAACCACTGCGCCATGAGGCTCCTATTCATTGCTTGCATGCTTATCCTCTGGATTTGTCCTATAACTTCTAAATGCATGAATAAATGATATGAGTATTTAAGACTGATTCATTTACTGTATTATATTTATATCCCACCCATCTGGTCAAAAGACCACTCTGATGATCTACAGGTCAAGAGATGCAAAGTTTAAGATTCCAGATTGAGTTCAGGCTTTTATTGTGAATACTAAATTTTACTATATGTACAAGACTCCATAACAGAGGTCTATATATTTGTGTTTTTCAAATATAATGCACAAAATTAGCCTAGTACCATAGCCACTCCTGGATATCATTTAAATTTGCTTTGCCTCTTCTAAGGCTAGAAGATAAACAAACGTTTACTAAAGTTTAAATAAAAATAAATAAAAAATAAAGTAATCTGATAAAGAGTCATTAAGGACTACAATGCAATTTTCAGCTATGAGGTTGTTTCTAGGGAAAAGAAATGAAAAATCAAAATCTAAAACAACAGTCCTAAAAGATCTACACATTTGACACGTAGAAAGAAACAGGTCAAGTAAGCTTACATAACAGTGTGAAACTGAATACATATTAATAAGATTCATTTCTTGTAGAGACAGAAGGGTCAGAAGAGGAAGATAAAGCTGAAGATGATAAAGAAAATGAGAGTACAGTTGAAGAGAAGGTAAAGAACACATGAAATGAGATTTCACGCCTGTTAATGAACTGGTAGATATTTTTTGTCTTCAATAAAAAAGTATTGTAACTGCATCTCCTGGCAGTATAGTTGGGACTAGGAGTTCAAAGTCCTGCTGTGCTCCCAAGAGGGATCAGTTGAGCCCACTTGGAGCACGCATATGAAGGTACTACACGCTATGTCACTCCTGCAGCATGGGAAAGCTACAGGCTCAAAGTGCTGCCAGTAGATCACTTGCTATTAATTTATATCTGAAAAACTGAGAAGAGCACCTTAGTTTGGATTTAGTTTGATGGCTCATATTTAATTATATTTAAAACTTCTGCAGAAGAAAACTGCTTCCATTTAATAAAGTGGTTGGCAGAAAGGACAGTGAAGTATGCTTTGTTCTATCCTTAATCTCTAGGGTTATAATAGGATACAGCATTTGAGCAGTCTTTCTGTGGGAAGTACCTGATGTACCCTTGACGTCTGCTCAATAGTCATGGAGATGACAAAGATAACTGTATAGCTATGATTAAATGATTATCCATTGTCAAAACATTTCATTTGATACATTATAAAAATGAAAAATCTAAAGGTTTTGTCGAATATAAAATTAATCTTTTGTTGCCTGCTTTATAAAGTATGCCTTTTTAACTGATTTTTTGAAACAAATTATCCTAGAGCTTGGTGACAAAATGTATCATCATGTGACAGTAGTTAAAGCCCACTTGAACCTTAACTTCAGTAGACATTACAAAAACTAGTCTGGATACTGCTTAAAGCAGGCATGTCCAAAGTCAGGCCCGGGGGCCAAATGCGGCCCGTTTACAAATTTCGAGTGGCCCGTGGCCTCTTCTCCTCACCGGCTCAGCCTGTCATGCATCCCTGCCAGCTGGCCCTTCCCCATACCAGATGGAGGCATCAGCTTGCAGTTTTACATTTTGCCTGCCCTCCCTGCCTCTGTCCACTACCACCCAGCCACCTTCGCAGCCTACCCGCCCCCGGCTCCATTGCTGTAGCATCCTCCCTTCCTCCTTGCATGTTATAGAGATTGTCCAAAGTCCAGCTCAGGGGCCAAATGCAGCTGAATGGTCAGCCCCCACACATTTTTCACCTCGCCAAATCTGGCCCTCCTTGCAAAAAGTTTGGACACCCCTGGCTTAAAGGAAGTATGTTGAATGTATGCATAACAATTATTACAGACTTGAAATACTTCTAGTACAGTATTAGTATATGCTTGATTATTCAGGTGCAGCTTGCAGTTTTCCAAATCTACACAAGACTTGTAGAGATGGGCAACAGCCACCAATTTGGTGGTTTGTTTGCCATTGCAACAGGTGTCAGTGGGTTTGGCACTCAGCTCAGAAGCAGTACCTGAAGGAGTTTGGACAGGGAAGTGGGGATTCTGCTTCTGGCAGGGTGCCCTTCAGAGGGAGTGGGGTGCTGAACCACCAAACACCCATTGTAATGGTAAACTAACTAGGATAAATTTCTGAACCAGTAGTTCACACCCATCTCTTAAGTTGTAGCTCTAACACCTTTTTTCCACTAAGTACACATGGAAAACCAATATCCTTAATCTATAGGGTTATAATAGTTTATCATACATGTTGGCTCTTTGAGGATTGACCAGCATGAGCAAATTAATTTAGAGAGCAGTGTTCAGGTCAACTTCTTCAAGTTGATCTGAGAGATTTATAATTCACAGTAAAGCATTTCATTTGATTTCCTGGTTTATTAACTTTTCTCCACAGTTGACTTGTAGTTGAAGGGCTCATGTAAACACATGTTTCTATGAAGTTGCTCTGAATAGTGTAGCCTGAAATTATAATGAACCTCTTTGATGTAGTTCCTAGAGATGCTAAATTAATTTGCTTATCAAACAAGATGTCAGTGGGTGCAACCAGGAACCTAAAAAAGCTTTTGAAGTGTGTCTCTGCTTTAGCAGTCTGTGCTGTTGAACTAAGCTCCATGTTCCTCTTTTTTTGCTTGCATTTCTAAGATAATAAAGATGATTTGGGGTGGAGCTATTTTAATAGAAATTAATTATTCTTGGTCTGTGGAAAAAAGGCCTCCAGAAATGGGTTAATGCCTTTCTTGGCCAAGAGGTTTCTGCATATGAGCCTGCTCCTGATTTCAGTCATCTCTGGAGAAGTTGGGAAGGATATAGGCATATTACTGCTTACTCTAGAGCTGACCATGATTTTCTTAAGTTTATCAGTTTGCTTCCTGTGAGTATGGGAGGATTATATTGTCTCTCAAGAGAAAGTTAATTTTTTAATTTTTTTCAAATAACATTGTTTCAGGAGAGTGAAGAAGATGAAGTTGGAAACTTAGAATTGGCCTGGGATATGCTTGAATTGGCAAAAGTAATATATAAAAGGTACATCATGGGAGCATTATAATTTAATATTGTTAATGACCAATTAAACATAAGATTAATCTTGATGGCTTTGTCTCTTTGATCTAGACAGGACACTAAAGAAGCCCAGCTCCATGCTGCTCAAGCTCACCTAAAACTTGGAGAAGTTAGCATTGAATCTGGTAACTATCTTTAAATTGTTCAGACATATAGGGGACTATATGTTCTCCCTGCACTAACAGCTGAAATCCTGTTGCTTAGCATAATAGGTTGCAGATAGAGTAGGTTCGTTGGATCAGCGAAACTTACAAAGGAGGTAACTCCCCAGATCTACTAATTCATTCAATGGGTTTATCTTTGCTGCAACTTACTGTGCTAAGAACAAGATTTCAACCAATAACTGAAGTGTTCTACTTCTCTAATAAAAATCACAAGTATTGCCATTTCAGTTTCTTTACTTTAATTTGTTTTATTTACACTGTGGTAAGTACCCAAACTTTAATTAAGACGTACATTAGATACTACTATTGCCTTGCCCAAGTGTCCTGTTCATTCATCTACATCAGGAGAAAATGGAAGAGTGGACTTGTGGTTTTGCTTTGTCTTGCAGTCTGAATACAGACGTGTAGACACAACACTCATAGTTCCACAACTAGAAACAAGCAAAAACCTTTGCTACCTTCTTTCCTCAGTTATCTTTTACTGCTTTAATTCAATCAGATATAATCTCCAAAGAAGTGAGGAGGTATGGAATCTGTCTGTTTTCTGACAAACTGATTTATCAAAACAGGAATTGCGCATCCAAACAGAGTCACTGATTCTAGCTGTCAAAATGCTGAGTATCAGTACTGAATTAAATTTTTTATGGAATTAATGCTGTGAACATTTTCCTACAGTATTCTATGAAGCAAATGATTCCAGTATATTTCTGTATTATTGTATAGAACAGAATTCATTCTGAATTCTGCCTGCTGTGATGTGAAAGTCCATTTTTTGATTTTTCTCTTGTTCTTTTATAGAAAATTACCTTCAAGCCATCGAAGAGTTCCACTCCTGCCTGGCTCTTCAGCAGAAGTATTTAGAGGCCCATGACCGCTTGCTTGCTGAGACTCACTACCATCTGGGATTGGCCTATCATTATAATAACCAGTATGATGAAGCAGTACAACAATTCAGTAAATCAGTGGAAGTCATTGATAAAAGACTGGGTAAGTGAAAATCTACTTCTACAACCTAGTACAAAAGAGCATTCAGTTGAAATAATTCTTATCCCAGGAATTTGTTTTGAGAACCAGAATTAAAGACATTATTCAAGTATTCATTTCTGCTGTTAAATAGTTGAGAGCTGGAAATCACTGGATAAGACCAGATGAGTTCCTTGACGTAGAACCAGATCTATCTGCTTACCCTGATCTATATAATCTGAAGCTTGTGTAAAAATCCTGGGAATAGGTATTTAATGAAATAAATATATTTACAAATTGGTCTATTATTGAATCCCCCGAAATAGCACTTTTTAATCTTAGGAAAATAAGAGCATTTTGTATAAACCAAGAGAGACAATAGCCAAAGGATGGATATAAATTAAGGAAGTAACATTTGCACTGTAGTACTCCGGAGTACAGCAGATCACATTGCAGGAAAAACTAACTAGTAAATTATATGTAGCTATAAGGATATGACAGCTGGATACTTTGGTAACTAAATGGTATCCTTTTATTGTATATATGAATAGAATAGACAATAAGGGACTCCTGGACACATAGAAATTATTAGTTTCGGTAATAGATTTGCAAAATGCCAATGGCTTTTCCCTACAGACTTTTGTAGGATTCTGGATATATTTATTTGCTGTGGGAAATGAATGGGTGGGTAGGGTTAAAAACAGATAAGTAATGCAGGATCTGAACTGCACTTTACCTGTTTGGATAACTGATTTGTTTTTGTTTGATGTTTGTGTGCTGTAAATAAAGTTTAAAAAACATATGATCTGAATCTTGAAGCAGAACTGATGTATGTTTTGTAAAAGGTTGCTTGGGGTGGGGTTATGAGTTTGCTAAGAAAAAAAAAACCGGAATGTGATTTTGCATAATTTATTTCCAAAATGCTGTCTAATTTTGAACAAAAGTCAGAGCTGTTGTCACTTTGTTAAACAGTACTAATTGCATCCATCATGTTTAACTATTCTTAGTAATGTTGGCTGAGCGACTAAAAGCAGAAGGGGAGGGATCCACTGATGATGAAAAGGAAATTGAGGAACTGAAGGAACTGCTTCCTGAAATTAGAGAGAAGATAGAAGACTCGAAGGAGTCTCAAAAGAGTGCAAGAGTAGCTGAACTGGCTCTGAAAGCAACACTGGTACGTTTCTGGCCTTATTCAGATGAAACTGGTGGTGTTGGAGGGGAACAGATTGTCTTGATTTTAAGCTTAGAACTATAAGCTGTGGTAGCAAGTTCCTTGAGCTTTAAGAAAAAGCACAGTATTTTTCCATATCTAAGACTATATTTTGTCTAAAATTGTTAGACTAAAAATTGAGGGTCATCTTAACACAGAGAAGGAAATTGAGAGAACTGTGTGGTTGCGAAACTAATTTTGGGTTGGAAAAGTTGGAGTCATCTTATAAAGAGGGGGGTTAGGTGGAAAAACTATGATGTACTGGAAGCTAGCAAGTACCCAACAGTTATCTGTGTTGGTGTTTTTTAATGTTGTATTATTAACCAGTGAATTAGCTACGTAGAAAAACAAAGTTTCACACAGACTCATTCCTTTGGTGCTTATTACATGTACTGGTATACGTTGCAGAACCAAATTGCTGCCAGTTGAAGAGTTGGCACTTGTATTCCTTGTTTCATGCCAAGCCATGTAACTGGTGTTCAGTGAGGAATACGAGTGGCACTTGGGCTGCAGCAATTTATACAGTTTCACTCAGGCAATTAAGTCTTAAGGTATACAAATCATGCTCCAAGTAGTTTATTGCAAGCATTCATATTTAAACTGCTTACAGCAGAGGAAAAACAAGTGATCAAAAGAGTCTAGTCTTCCAGACAACACTTTAATAGTGCTTTAGTTTTTGTGTCTTTAGTGGTCAAAGTGCTTTTAATAATGACTTCTGGATTTTATGTTTTCAGGTTGGTGGATCATCTTCTAGCTTTTCACAGGGAACTGACAGTGGTTTGGCTTCAGCGGTAAGTTACTCATATCCAATCACAAGCAGAATAAGACTACTATAACAATATTTCATAAATATTTTGTTCTCTTTTTTGTAATAGATTCCAGTCAGACAAGCACCTGATGGAGCCTCTGCGTGCGTTACAGATATCTCCCACCTTGTTAGGAAAAAGGTATGTGTTCCAACAAATATTAACAAATGTAGTGATCACTGGCTTGCTGTAGTTAGCTTCTTATAATTGTTTAGATAATCCTCCCACTACAAATTGGTACAGGTCCCTTCATAGGATCCTTTCCACTGGGATCCAATCAGTCTGGGAACCATCCAGCTTCCTTGGTAGCTTTAGATAGTTTTGTGCTGTGCAGCACCCACCTGACTCAACCTGGTTTGGTTTGAAAGCTTAATTGTGTGGGTCCTGCAGGCACTTGCAAACTTGGCTGTATAAAGCATGTGTGGAATTGCTAGTGGTTGAGGTTCAGAGGTAATATGAAGGTCATTGAAACAACTTCATAGCCAAACAGCTAGGCTGAGCTGGGTTCCCCTTTTCCCAGTGGAAATGGAAAATGGTTTAAAATGGCAAAGCCAGTCTGAAACAAGCCATATGTACACTTGTACAACTGAATTTGTATTGTGGGATTATTACATTAAATTGCTAATTAGTGCATCCATTATGATTCAATCACATCTCTGTGTAGTCTGTTAAATGTCTGTTTTGTAGACCACCTGTCTAGTCCTTGGTTTCCAGTCCTGGCAAATAACTAAAGCTTCTGACCTTCTTCTGTTATATATGGATGGTTTTATCTTGATTGTAAACCGCCCAGAGTTCTGTCCGGAAGATGGGCGGTATAGAAATACAACAAATAATAAATAAATAAATAAGTTCAAAGCTTATTATGTAATCTTGAAAGCTAGATGGCCTTTCTATACTGAAGAAAGACACTTTTCTCACAGTTAAAAAATATTCAAAGAGAAACAGTATACGCCTTGTAACGCCTCCTCTGATGCAGACCAGACATTGATAGTTAGTAATTCATGCCCAGTGATATTAGGTACTCTTTATAAAGGTTTACATTTAAATTTGTACTTGGTGAAGACTAAACAATTTTGTCTTCAGAGGAAACCAGAGGAAGAAACTCAACAGGGAGACAATGAAGCTAAGAAATCTAAACCAGAGCCGGCTGTCAATGGTGGTGGTGATGCTGCCCCCAGTGGAAATGAGGTTGCAGAGAAAATGGAAGAGGAGGTGGGCAGTTGAGCCAGGAGTCTGTGTATACTTTTCCCCTTCCAAGGCATATCTTTCCTGCCTGTTGCTAATTGCTTGCTATTCCTGTTCCTGGACTGCTTCAAGTTGACAATTTGCCCATGTCAGAATGCATGTTGGGAGTTTTGTATAAGAACTAGCAGGTAGCTTGGCTGCTAGATTACCTCTACATATTTGTGGATAGCAGGGTACACAGCATAAAGATACTTGAAAGTAGCAATCTTAAGTTCTATTATGCAGAAATTGCATTGTATCTGAACTGCAGCAGGATACACATCATTTAAGCATACCTTTATTAATAGCTTCTGTCATGATGCAGCCATGTTAGATTTGGTGACTTGTTAGACTTGCATGAATGAACTGGCCTAATGGAAAGGGGGCACAGATGCTAAAACAAACTTTTTTCTTCTTTGCAGACAGAGGGAAGGCCACACATTGGAACTGTTCAGAGTGCTGTATGATAGTTCTTTAATACTGGACACTCCCCCCAAGGACAGTGGGTTTTGTATATAATGTATTTTTTCACTTTTGGCAACTTTTTTATTCAATAAAGATTGTACCAAACATAGCATTGTGTTTCAATAAGGTTCAGTAAAAATGAATGCTTAATCTGTTGTCAATTGCCTAACCTAAAATGTTTCACTTAAATCCTAGCTAATACCAGCAGTGTTACAAGCTGGTTAGGTGGGTGGGTTTGCTCAGTAAGAAAAGTTTATACTGTTGAAATGTGTCCTGACAGTAGAGTTACAATCATTAATACAGGCTATGAAGGCATATTCCACAATTAAAATTTCATTGGTAGAGTGATGGCCTATCAATCCCCAGGGAGTAGTTAGGACTTTACAGGTCCTTCTGACATAACATATCTTAGTAGCATAAATTTTCTATAAGTGTGTAGTTTTGGGGCTGGAGTTGTACTGCAAATAACAACATGAAATTCTGAAAACAGCAGTACCAAAGCCACAAACTTACATGCCTCTAATCTCTACATATTGTGCCTGAGTTGTGCCATTAACTTACTACTCATTAGAGATATTCTGGTTTTTTTTTAGCACATTCAGTATATCTTTCTGCTTCTATTAGCCTGTACCTTCTCACACTCATAAGGTCTGTGAAGATTCTCAGTCATCCAGGTGAGTTTATCTGGAAGTTGAGTCATGGCTACTGGACTTCTTTTTTGAGAGATAGAAACTTTTCGCTGTTCATCCAAACAGCTTCAGACCGACACACTCGTAAGGGTTTTACAGGAAAACACAATACTTGCCTGCATGACTTTCAACAAATTATGCATCACTTTACATTACCTGCTTGGAGAACAACTCCCCTCTCCCTCCCTCCCTTAAATCAGTCTTTGCTAAGGTTCTCTCTGAGGTGTGCACATGGGGGCATGCACCTGTGCCCTCTCTGTGTAGGGCTTCGATGCACCTGCAGCAACCAATTTTGTCTAGGTTGCCCTGCACAGCAGGGATTAAAATTACAGGACACATTCTTTTTGACCTGCTAAGTTCATAGCAAAATTTGGCTCCCCCTCAACTCTGATACAGCGTCATTTATAATAAATATTTTTCAACAGTAATCTTGAAGAGCATCTCTCTATCCACTTTATTCATGCCCTGCATTATTTTGTACGTCTCAATCATATTCCCCCTCAGGTGCCTTTTTCCCCAGACTAAATGTTTTAGCCTTTCCTCATAAGGGAGGTCCCTTTGTACCTTTTCCAGTTCCACTATGTCTTTGGTCCCTTTGCACCTTTTCCAGTTCCACTGTCTTTTTGAGATACAGTGACCAGAATTGTACACTATACTCCAGGTGTGGCCTTACTATCATTTTGTGCAATGGCATTATAATGTTGGCTGTTTTATTTTCAGTCCCTTTTTTGATAATCCCTAGCATGGAATTGGCCTTCTTCACCGCTGTCACACACTGGGAAGACACCTTCATTGAGCTGTCCACCAGCACACCAAGATCTCTTTCCTGATCCATCACAGATAGCTCAGAGCCCATGAGCTGATAAAGTTTTGATTTTTTGCCCCAATATGCATTGCTTTACATTTTCCTACATTGAAATGCATTTGCTATTTGGCAGCTCATTCCTCCAGTTTGGAGAGATCCCCGTCTCCAGGTCATTTATGAACAGAACGAAAAGCACCAGTCCCAGGACAGATCCCTGGGGCACACCGCTTTTCACCTCTCGCCATTGTGAAAATTGCCCACTGACACCTACTCTTTGTTTCCTGGATCTCAACCAGTTCTCACTGCACAAGAGGACCTGCCCTCTTATCCACTGACTGCAATTTTCTCAGCAGCCTTTGGTGAGGGACTGTGTCAAAAGCCTGAAAATCAAGATAGACACTATCGACCAGTTCACACAAATCCACATGCCTCTTGACCTTTAGGTTATTTGCACTTTGTTATGTAGGATGCTACCAAGAGTAGAGGTGCAGAAGATTGGAGTAGGGTTGAGGTATAAACAAGAAGGTAAGAGTGTGTCGAAGCCAGAAGTAAAAAACTTCAAATATAAAGTTGTTAAACCCCCTGCCCAACTTCTAGTTAGATTATTGAAGTGATGTTGCTAGATGAACAATAGTATCGTGCAGTAGGTCTACATTGATATAAGTCAACTGCTAAGAGGGAAAAGGGGTTCTGAAAACAAAATGCCGTATCTTGCACAATAGTGGGAATTAACAGCATTCATTGGCAATGTTTGGTGGTTATGACAACGATTTGTGATGTTAGCTTCTTGAATATAGCAAAACAGTAACATCCACTTTAATACGATGGATGTTCTAAGGATAATCCATCCTTGTAATTCTTCTGATACATGACTGATGTCTTTTGGCTTAAATCTGTTCCAAAGCCAAGTGCTTTACCTGAAATAAAGTGAAGGAAATAGATAATTAAAGCTGGCCATCTTCACGGAAGATCTGGAGGGATGCTGTTCCTGAGCTGAAGCATGCAATGACTTATCTCCCATTGCCACCATTACATCTGGAAGGGGGGAGTGCTAAATGTCAGCAGGTGGATGTATGTAGCATGGCAGTGTACCAGGGAATAGGTTTCTGAATGATATGCTGATACTGATACAGGTTTGTAAGCATTCTGCAAGATGAGCAACTCTTTCTGATCAGTTCAATGAGAAATCTCTTGCAATATAAGCACTGGAGCAGGTCACATGATCACAAGCGAGCCAATGGTGGCTCCATGTTTGCTGGATTGTGGGTGATTGTCTGGAATGTTCCATCTCAGGCAAGCTTCAAAGGCAAGGAGAGGAGAGGAATGGAGGTCTCCCTTGCACCAGCCATGAAAGTTTTCAAAGAGTGCAGGTTAGGGATTTATTGTTCTTTAATGTTTTCAATATTCTTATTTTTCAAACAATTTCTTGTCATAGTCAACTGTATATGGCTACAAATTGCATTTTGTTATTGTCACATTAAAAATGCCAAGGAAAATCCAGGTCTTAGTCCCATGCAGAGCAGATTCCACAGCCAGGTGCTGAGACCATGGTGTGGATATTGACTTCTACCCAACTTTTTGTGAGTTTTCATTATTTCTTATGGGCAAATATGCTTTGCTATACGAGTGCTTTGGTTTACAAGCATATTTTGGTTTACAAGCATATTTCTGGATTATGTTCATAAACCAAGGTATTACTGTGCAGAAAAAAAAAGAAAGCATGGCTTATTTGATAGTGTCTAAGTTGGCCTTCATTCCTTGAACTTTGACACCTAACCTTTGTTGGTTTATTTGCTTGTTACTTGTTTAGAATAGTATTATTGTGTTAGGGAAATATTGTTATATCTTTTTAAAGCATGTGATATTTATTCAAGCAGAAGAGCAAGGGTGATCTTTTCTCAACCAAGGGAGCAACCCTGAGAATTGACTTTGCATTTGATGTGGTGAAAAATGCTGAAATACATTTAAAATGACCTGGATTATGCAATACAAGAGGGTTTTTGCAAGTATATATGGTTCACTTTAAATGATCACATATATGTACTTCCACTCTTGCCATCAAGATAGATTAATCAGATTTATGGAGGTATTTTAAAGGACAAGTGTGTTGTTCTTGGTGTGATCTCATTACAAACAAAATAAGGCTGCAGATCAATCTTTACCTGTCTGAGTGCTGCTGTCTCCCGTGGCATTAATTCTGAAATTTTTATTCCTGAAATTTCCTTGTTGTATAGATCCAGTGCTTGCTTTGGCAGAAATGACTGATCAATGTCCTGAAGCAGGAAAAGATAGGTCAGTTAAAGATGTGATGGCCATGTTAGAATCTAGTTCTCCATCGTGGCCTTCGTGAAGCCACACAGATGGGTTTCCCAGGCGCCCTTGCGCCAGAGGTTGGAACTTCCCTAGCAATAGGAAAGTTCGTTAGTCTCCGCCCCCGCACCCTGCGCATGAGCCAGGGTGTTCCCGCCTAAACGCCTCAGTTCCTCTTAACCGCCAACGGCTAGAGGTTCTTGTCCGTTAGTCACCTGCTTCTTCTAACCGAAAGATTTTTTTCTTGAGCGATTTTCTTGGATTTCGACTTGGATCGTCTCATGGCTAATGTCTTTCGCACCTCCCTTTAAACATTGTTCACGTTGCTGGGCTAAGATTCCTCACACAGACGGGCACGACCTTTGTCTTTTTTGCCTCTGTGAGAACCACCGCACCGATTCCTGCCCAATCTGTAGAGGTTTCTGCTCTCAGATTTTGGTCTAGGTTCTAACCTGTACTAGAATATTATAACAGTACTATAATGATTTTGCTGTTCTGCAATTTATGCAGTGGAATCTATCCTAGTACCCCCAAGGAGCAGGGTTAATACTTCTTCCCAAATATAAGTGGATGGTTAAGTAGTGAATGTTATGAAAGAGTGATTACTAATCTTGGCTTTGTTCTTGTCAGGGGAGCAAACATCCTTACAGGGGGTTGTCTTGCCCTCTCACCTTGATAGGCAGGAGCTTAAAGCCAATATTTTTGAGCTCCTGGCTTCCCCTGGTAGTGAGGACAGCCTGGCAGTTCAGTCGAGTTCCTTTCTCCATCTTGATAGCAGTTCATTCCTTGTCTCCATGGTTTCTATTTTAATTTCTCCTTTCTCCTTTCTTAGCTTTCCTCTTACCTCGGGGACGCACCTCTTCCATGTTCCTAGATGCGTGTTACATCAAGAGAGCAGCCTGGGGCCCTCAGCGGATCTGCTAGCTCCCATGAGGGAATGTACCCCTGTGCCCAAGGCAGTGTGTTGGTCTGCCGTACCAGAGAGAGAGAGTAGACCAAGGCCTTGTTTAGATTGTGCAAAGTGGTGTCCCACACACTTATAGAGGCTTCTTAGGGGCTAACAGGTGAAACCAAAGCGCCTGAAATACCGTTCGGTAAAAAATCCCAACCTTTGTTGCTGCCTGCATTACTGAAGACCATGTCCTATATTCAGAGTTTGACTCCAAGAGATTCCTAATATCTTGAGCACCTCAGCTCTTCACTTGGCAGTATCCAAGAGGGAGCAGTGATCCTAAGTGTATGAGGGGAGTCCCCTCGAATCCACTTTCCCCAGTGTTTTTGGGAAGATGGAGGAAAAAAATACTGTGACAAGGTAGAGAGCCATTTTCCCTCAGCAACGCCTCTGACCTCCATAGGTCTTCCAGGAATGCAGTGGTGAGGGAAATGTGCTTCTTCTACATAATAGCCATTTTTGAGAGCCCTTGGAGGGTTGGGGAGCTGCCATTTTGATGTGTGTTGCCTCTGATGGCATTCCAGGACAGCCAGAAATTGTTCAGTATTTTCCATCCTAAATCCCAGATCAAGCGGCAATAGTCTGCATGGTGGCAGGCCCCCATCCATGGGAGGGAGATAACCGCAGCCAACATCTCATGGTACGTGCCAGTGTTACTTCAGTCTTCCATTACTCTGTATGCTTGTGCTCTATGTTCATGGAGGGATTAAATAAGAAAATAGCTTATAAAGAGTACAAAGCAAAACATCTTATACTCATGTGATGATTTAAACCTATTCATAATGCAATCTTTTCTGAAAGCACACTTTTACTTGCAAGTATTAATAGCTGCCCTAGCATTACATACCCATGGTGTGTATCTCATTTCTTCATCCCATCTTCCATCCGCAATACGCACAATCACAGATGCACCTGGCACTAACTGGATCTGGAAGAAACTTATTTTTTAGGGTTAGATTGTAAGTGCAGGGTCACTTTTCTAAAATAATGGTGTATAGAGAAACAAGGTGTGATAATTGACAGGTTTTTTTTTTTTTACCAGGTAGACCCCAATGGGTTTCTGTGGTTTTGAGTCTGGATGAGAACAGAAAGGGACTGGTATCATAGATGGGTTTATTGTATATCTGGTTAACATGGATGCTGCATGATATAATATTTATTATTTAGTAATTAATGTTATATTTTTTTCAATTTGTATATTCACTTACCATTTTCTTATGGATCATACTATTCATAACCGTGCTACATTTCCCTTGGGATAAGGAAGCCAGGGCAATCTGCTCAAAAAAAGAACACACTTTGAAAACCAAATCCAAGTCTTATGAATTATTTGTGCCCTATAGGACTTCATTTCAATTAAAGGAAGCATAAGTTTGGGTCATTGGCAATCATTGTTGACCTCAAATCCGGATTATCTGTAGTAGGTTTTTAGACTACAACTCAAGAATATCCCATCCCCTGTCATTTCTGAAAGAAGTTGGGTTACTGATTGGTACGTTATGGTAGTGAATAAATACAGTATAGGGGTTAGTAGCTGGTGAGCTGTGAAACATCCATTTCTAACTAAGCTGCAGATAACATCAAGATAACAGTTGAGATGCAACAATATGGTGTATATGAGGATATAACAACCCTCTGTGTTGGTCCACATGGCACAGTTGCCGTTTTTACCTCTTAATTGCTAATAAGATGGTATTTGTAGGAGAATGCTGGGGAGTGCACTATATTTTGAATGGTAAGCCGGGTCCCAGGAGTTTTGCCATAACTATGGCTGTGCAGATTCTCAATATACCCCTTGTCTCAAATTAGATTATAATTAAGAGTGATGATAAAATCTCACTTATACCTGGCTGGGAGCTCCTTGGTATAAGGGCAGCTGATAAACACCTGTGATGCAGTAGCCTCTAGAGAATACATGAAGAGCAGTCCATGCCTCAGTTTCTGCATTGCAGTGTAGCTGATCTTCCTTCAGTGTGATTGTTCTCTTTGCACCTGAAGCATCTGGAGTTACGTTCACCACACTTTCATACAGGTGGATAATAATTGTCGAATATTCATGGTAGACCCTATGGGGACAGGACTGAAAAACATATGTTATAGGTGGCCTTACAATAGCCAGCTACTGTAGGAAGTCCACAGTGGAGCCTATAAATTATATAATTCTCACTATTCACAGAAAATAAAACTCACTACATTCCACCATGAGAATAATAATAAAATGTTTTAGAACATTTTACCAGACACTGGAAAAGGAAAGCATGCATTTCTCTTAATATGAGCATGCCAAGAGGCAATATGAAACTCAGCAATTATGTGTGGATTCCTGTTTAGGTCTCCATTATAGAAGCCTACAGATTCAATGTAGATGAGCAATAAGGTACTATCATGTCTAATTTCAGTGCTTAATAACTGTCAACTTTTGATTTACTTTTCTGGGCCTTATCTTAAAATCCAACATACCACCTTCCATACAAGTCAGTTTAGTTGATTAGTGTTATCAGATTTGAGAGGTTTTTGAGCAGCTTTGCTAAATCTTGACATTGTGATTGGAAATTATGCATGCTGTAAATTAACACACTTGGTGGGCATCAATATAGGGGAAATGGATGAAGCAAAATATATGGAAATATCCCCAGTGCTTTAATATAGATGGCTTCACTCCCACAATTGTGAGAAGCCATTCTCAGAGTTTTGAAATATGGCATTCCCAAGCTCTGCTTTCAATGACATAGGACCTACTTGTGTTTCAGTGAATGGAAGGTTCAGATTTGTATTTGGACTGCAGTCTAGGACAAATCCAGTGCTGCACTAGAAACTGCAACAGAATTTTGTTCTCTTATTCCTTCTACAGCTCTCTCTAGTCTACTACCTGAAAACCTGATCCAGAAGGTTTCCTAGCCATTCAAAGCTGTTTTGGGGTGACGTATGGAGAGCCTGCAATGGTGAAAGGGAGTGCCTCTTGTCTTGGTTCTGCTGGATTCCGTTATTCTGCCCAAAAGAATATATCTCCTGTTTTTAAATTGCATAGTACTGTAGTCTTAGAGCAAATATGTATGTGATACCTTGAAGCCATCAAGCCATGCAGGACATTTCTGGAAGCTGTTTACATCAAGCTCCTCAATGAAGATAGGGTAATCGTGCTTCTGCCATTTTCTCCCACAGTAAAATGCTCCCGGTGGATTGAAGCAGAAATGGGCCTTTGTCAGACCTGACCAGGGTAAATTCATGGCTCTGTCCAAAGCAAACTGGAGCACAACAAAGATCACTCTGGATCAGCAATTCCCAATCTTCGGTAACCTTGGTGTTCTTGGACTGCAACTCCCCAAAACCCCAGCCAGGCCAACTAGCAGTGAAGTCTTCTGGGGATTTTTAGTTTTCTCTTTACTACAAATATTCAAGTTATTACCCACCTGTATGGAAATGCAATGAATCCATTCCAAGAGCCTGCATCTGTTCTTAGAATGGTTTTGACAAAATTTGGCCTAGAGTTCTCAGTCAATTGCACCCACCTATTGTCCCCTCCCCCAAACAATATAACTACTCATCTCTCGTTTTCATACAATCATTGAAGACAAAAGTTGGAAGGGATCTCAGGGGTCACCAGATCCAGCCCACTGCCAAAGCAGGAAATCCCCACCTAAAGCATCCCTAACATGTTGTCATCCAGTATCTGTTTAAGCACCTCCAGCATGCTGGAGAATCCACCATCCTACAAAGGAATCTACTTTGTTATCCAAACAGCTCATACTGTCCAGACATTCTTAAATTTTGATGCAAAATTCCCTTCCCTGTTAGCTGAATCCATTACTTTAAATCATCTACTCTAGAGCTACAGAAAACAAGCTTGCTTCATGTCTGTGAAGATTCTCAGTCATCCAGGTGAGTTTATCTGGAAGTTGAGTTGTGACAGCTGGACTAATTTTCTTGAAAGACTGAAATGTTTTGCTGCTCATCCAAACAGCTTCGTCTGTCTGAGGAAAGCTAGTTGGGAGTCCTCCATTTTATAGTTCACTTTGACCTCTTGTCACTCTGGTCTGAAATAGGCTCATAAGATGAACAATTTCATCTTATAATAAGATGATATAATTATCATTATATAAATAAATACTGTATTATAATAAAATAAGATGAAAAAATGTTTCATAGCTTCCTTCATCTTCCATGTGACAACTCTACAAATATTTGAAGTTGGCTATCATACCACCTTTCTTCTCTTCACTAAACTAGACATGCACAACTCAATTCCTTATGTGGCTTGGCTTCCAAATACTTTGCCACTGTGGTTGTCCACCTCTGGACATGTTCCAAACCTCTGATATGCTTAAACTCTGGTATCTAGAACTGCTCACAGGATTCCAGTCATACTATTGTTTTTCCTCGCAAAATTACTCATTGTTGAAGCTAAAGGTTTAAGACAAGAGTTCCTATTGATACTTTTTTTTAAACTTTCTCTTTGCTGTTGCTATATTTTTCATCTCATACCATTAGTTGTGTGTGTGTTGTGTCATTACAGTCGTGACTGACTCTTCATGACCCCATGTCCATGGAGTTTTCTTGACAGGAATACTGGAGTGGTTTGCCAGTTCCTACTCCAGGCACCTACAGCACCTGGTATTCCCTGGTGGTCTCCCATCCAAATACTACCCAGGGCTGACCCTGCTTAGCTTCGGAAATCAGGTAAGATTGGATGTGCTTGGGGCATCTAGGCTGTGCATACCATTAGTAGCAAAGTGCTTAATGGCCTTTACCTTTGTCCTAAGACAGTGAGAATCTGCTTGTCCTCTCGCTGATTTCCCTTATTTCCTATGGATAATGCTTACAGTGTACAAGTTCTGTTCCATTTTTAATAAGAACTGTGTAGCAACTAAGCTGGCAGGACAAATGTGCAATTCTCTGGGACAAATTGAGGGCTGGGAGAGTAAGAACAGACAAAAGAAAATATTTTTTCACTCAGCGTGTTGTTAGTCTGTGGAACTCCCTGCCATAGGATGTGGTGATGGCATCTGGCCTGGATGCCTTCAAAAGGGGATTGGACAGATTCCTGGAGGAAAAATCCATCACAGGTTACAAACCATGATGGAGATGTGTAATCTCCAGTCTTAAAACCAGGGTACTTCAAGGGCTAGATGCAGGGGAGTGGAACCAGGAGACAGATATCTATCTTCGTGCGCTCCCAGAGGCATTTGGTGGGGCCACTGTGTGAGATACAGGAAGCTGGACTAGATGGGGCTTTGGCCTGATCCAGCATGGCTCTTCTTATGTTCTTATGTTCTTAAGAATACATGCAAGTAGAGTTGTCAACTTTTCACTTTCCACCAGGAACATTACCCCAGAGCATGGAGAGAAATCCTAGTTCCTTGAGCTCCTTGGCATCTGAAGGTGCCAGCCACAGAGTCTGGCAAACATCAGGAAGAAAAACTTCCAGAACATGGCCAAACAGCCCGAAAAAATCACAGCAGCTACTACCTCTATACTTAAGTCATTAGCCTTTGATTCAATGCCATGAAAGACTGCCCAGCTAATTCTTCCACATCAGGTTGCAGTAGAATCTCACATGGAGACAGAGGTTTAAAAGCTGGCAACTAAGTTTTCAAGTACAGGTTTTAAGGTTCATTATATAGACTCATTATATAGGGGTTATAACCCAAAGTGGACAACAGGAATCTTCTAGGGGCACAATTATTGCCCCTAGCCACCTGCACATGTTTAATTTCTTTTTACAAAAATACCCAACTATTTTTCTCTAGGAGGAATAGAGAACAATTATGCCATATTTACAAGGCATGTTCCCTTTTTAAAATTAAAAAAAATGAAAGTCTGGAGAGAAACTGCCACACCTCTGACTGAGAATCTTCATAAACATAACACACCTCTGGAGCTTGCTCATCTCTGATGTAATAATGTAGGCAGGGACTTACTCCATATGCTCTAGCATTAGAACTTGATCCTATGCATAATTGTTTATTCAGAAGATCTTCACACTTCACACAATCCTTGATCTACATTTGTATAATTGCACAATACAGTACAGTATAAAAGAACACATACTATTCAGAACATTTCTGCAAGTATGACTGCAATTCACCTTGACACCATAGGTTGAGATATATCTGGAGATATAGGTGAGTTTGAAGGCCTGTGGATTACTCTCTGGTACCCGGGTTAATTTTTCCTGGATCCAGGTGTTGATTTCCTCATCTGTGCTCAGGCTTCTATTATATCCAGCAAGTTGATGAACAATTTCCCGAACTGAAACAACTGATCTACATGGATCAAAAGCTGTGAATTTTAATGTGGCGCAGACTGAGGACATCTGTTATACATTCAACATTATAGTCATGTAATTCTCTGTAGTCTAAATAAGTTGATCTATTTTAAAAAGCATCTCCCATATTGCTTCTATTCATATAACTTTAGTGCAAAATCAGATTTAAATTAAATATATTTTGTAATACTCTATTTTTATAATAACATTCCATTTCTAATTCAGATAAAATAGCATTCGTTCATTTTGTATACCCTACCTTTCTCCTCATAAAGCCACCAAGATTATGATATTTCAGATAATCCCATTATGCTTTTCTTGCAACTGGGCTGATTATGACAGTTATCAAAGACTTACACTATTTCTTAAAGAATTGCCCATAACCTGTCTTACATTGGTCAAGTCATTCTGCTTTGTTTTTTGGGAGTCAAAGACTTTCTTAGTGGGCATGGAAGAAGCCTTTGTGCTTCCAGACACAATTTGAAGTGCTCATTTTAACCATTAAAAGCACTCAACAGCTTGCGTCCAAGCTATCTCAAACACCATCTCTTCCTAGATGAGCCTACCTAGGTGTTAAGATCTCCCAGAGAGGCATTTCTCTCAGTCCCACCATCCTCATTGGTGTGTTTATTGGGGAAATGGGCAAAGGCCTTCTCTGCCACTGCCCCCAGACTCTGGAACTCCCTCACATGGGAGGCCAGGTTGGTTATGATTCTGCAAGCAGGCAAATGCATTTCTCTACAGTCAGGGCTTTTTAAATAACTGGCTATTTAAGAGAGGTTTTAAAATGGGATGGTTTACATTTTGCTTACTTTTGAATCTGCTTCAGTGCTTTTACCTAAGATGTTTAATACAGTGTTTACTTACATCTTTGTACATACTTGGATAATTTACTACTTTTGACCTTTAATATCTTGTTTTTGAATTATTTAAGCCACCTTTTTTTAGGAGAAAGGAGTAAAATATTTGAAATAAATAAATGATGCAGATAAGAGTTTAGTTGATCTCCTTATTTATTTATTTATTTATTTCCTGCACTTATATACCATGCCATTTCCAGGAGGACTCTGGGCGGTTTACAAAAAAAAAAAAAAGAAAACCAATAAAATACAATTATTAAAACGTATAGTAAAAACAGTGGCGGGGGAACAACGTTAGGGCACTAGTCAATAAAAAGCCCTCAATAAAGGCAGCAGGCGAGGAGGGAAAAAAAAAGAGCAATGAAAACTAAACAGAAATGAGGTCTCCATAAGCCTGCTTAAAGAGCAAGGTTTTTAAAGCCTTTTTGAAGGCAGGCAGGGATGATGCAAGGCGCAACTCACTCGGTAGCTGATTCCACAAGGAAGGGCCGAACACCGAGAAGGCGTGACTACGAGTTGTCGATTTTCATGTCTCCCTTGGGGTGGCCACCCTGATTGAGCGCGCCTGCGACATCCAAGTGGGCCTGGCCTCAGCTGATCTCTGAGACATACGCTCTGCCAGGTAATCAGGTCCCAAGCCTTGGAGGGTTTTGAAAACTAAAACCAGGACCTTGAACCTTATCCGGAGGGCAACAGGCAACCAATGCAGGCCGGCCAGAACTGGGGTGATGTGATCATACTTATGAGCGCCCACCACCAGTCTGGCCGCCGCATTCTGTATCCGCTGCAACCTCCGGACAAGGGTCAAGGGCAACCCCACATAGAGTGTGCTGCAGTAGTCAATCCTTGATATCACAAGGGCCTGCACGACTGTTCTCAGGGAGGACTCATCGAGGTAATACTCCCCTGCAATTTTTAGTGCTGTTGTTCACATTCTTTGCTATTTTATTTTAATAAATTGTTCATACAGGCTAAATAGTTAAACATGAATATATGTCCTTTAAAACCCTGGTCTTAAAACAAGGCAGCAACAGAGAAAAGCAAGATAGTATAAAATAAAATTTTAGAGCACTGGGACATAAAATAATTTCAAAACAGATCACACCAAGGGGCTGCCAGACTAGGGTTATAGGGATTTCCTGAGGCAGGGGATTCTGTGTTGTGAATGCCACAATGGATAAGTGCTTTGCTGCAACTGTAGTTCAGAGGGTGGCAGTACATATAAAAGGGCCTCTCTTTTTACTTTAGCAGGTGGGTAGAATCCATATTTTATTGCTCTCTTGCTCCAAAAAAACTGCTTATAGCTTTTAATAGGAGTTACTAGCATTTGATGACATAAGCAAATAGTTACAGGGCCGTGCTCTGATCCACAAGATAATGTATCAGGGCAAGTACAATATCCTTAGTTCCACTCCAGCCCATTCTTCCACTGTGGGCTTTTGTGAACATTCATGTTACCAACCTACTAAAGATTGTATATGTTAATAGCCCACATGTGAAAAATGTACAACATGGAGATTTGACTTAAAGGATATTGATAGCTACCTCTTAATGTTAAGATGACATTTTATTTCTAGTACTGTAATCCTAGAAACCAGGTATCCCCAATCCCTGGCCCGCATACCAGTACTGGTCCACAGCCTTTAAGGAACCCGGCCGCAAGGTTTCCTGTAAGGCACCTGCCCAAGTAGGCAGGCATGCTTCTTCCTCTCTCTGTGTGTGGCTTTTCTTCCCCTGTACACCTGCTGTGGCCATGTTTTTGTTTTGGTCATGGCAGAACCAGTGATGAGGGAGCTGCACATATGTGCCCACCTGAGAAAAAGGCCTGTGTGCATGCACAAACACCCGCAGAGAAGCCCTGTGCAAGGATAAGGCCAGGGATCACTGCTATAAATATTCATAGAAACACACTAAGCAATTCCTTTGGGAAAATCGGGCAGTAAATAAATAAATACTGTAAATAAATAAATAAATAAATAAATCACCTGTTCATCATGGCTTCATAGAAGTAAATTTCTCCTGCACCAGGTTTGGCTGAGTCTGAATAATATACTCCCTCAGAATAGTCCGGCCTAGGGCGGAAGAGGCCCATCTGGACGCAGTGTGCCTCGGAGACCATGTTCCTCTGCAAAGTCTGGTGTGTGAAATCTGTAGGAACCTTGAAAACCCTTAGCAGCAGGGTAGCACAGGGCACATGCCTATAGGAAAAGTGTTACTGAAAATGGAGACTGATTATGAAATGAAGGAAGAGATGAAAATCATACATAGGTGTGGAGGTACTTACCGTCCTACTGAAGTCAGAGAACTGGAAGAGAAGGGTTGATCCGGACAAGGTTTGTTGTGAAAAATTCGGAGCTGGTGTGCACCATCATTTAAAGAAACCTGAGAGAAAGATAAATCAGTTGCAATAAGAATCTTGGAATCACACATTGAATATGAGCCAACAGCGTGATGTGGCTACCAAAAAGGCAAATGACATTTTAGGCTGCATTAACACAAATATAGTCTCCAAGTCCTTCAAGGCACTAGTTGCCTTCTATTCAACACTGGTTAGGCCTCATCTTGAGTACTGTGTCTAGTTCTGGACTCCACACTTCACTTTAATTAACTGACCTGGATCCCCTTGGTTCCTGGTTCAGGGGCCCTGAATGTGCCAGATTCCACAAACAAATTGAGAGCTGACCAGCCAATCTGAATGAGCCTGGAGCTCAAACTATCAATGGAATAAACCTGTAAAAGAGCAGGATACATTATTTCAATTTTTAATGCAGTCAGCATTCACAGTTGTTTAAGTTTTAAGTATTGCCATTCAATAGTACCAGTCTTTGTTTACCAAACTCCAAGACTGTGAGTATGCTAGATTAGTGACAGGAAGCAATCTAGTCTGGGTTGTTTCAAGGTGGTTTGGAATGGAGGGAGGGGCTTGACTAGATCACTTCTTCAGTTCACATGGAAATCATTCCTGCAGCCATTGCAATTGCAAACTAATCAACTACATGTTAGTGCAGATTGCTCCATTTTGGTCCCCACCTCCTGCCTTCTCTATTGCAATAGTTGTCAGCCAGTTGGGAAACAGCCTGTTTCTGTCTGCTTGTAAATAGGCATTAATGCATGTTGGGCATTAATGCAGAGGGTAGGTCCTAAGTTTTGATAAGTGATGTAACACTTAAGTTATACAGTGCAATAATGGAAAACTATTTTAATATAACATTAAATTAAAACAAAAATGCCTTTGTTCACTTTAAAATAGGATGGAGGGCACCATACACAGTCACAGGTAGACCTCACCCACCTCTACACTTACCACTGATATATTGGAAGGAGGCATCTAGGCACAAGAAAAATATGTTTGTTTGGACTGATCCTAATCATTCCAGATAAATAGTAGGCTTAACCCTAGGCCACTCTGGAATTGATTGTCCCTATTAGGGATGGGCTGAAACATTCTAACAAGAAAGTTGTGTGGTGAACATTTTTAGAGCAATCTCAAGTGCTCCAGCAGGAGACTTCAGAGTAGGATAAATCCCCATGTACCTGTAGCCAGTCTCTGGTGTTGTCAAGTTGGAACCAAGGAATGATTTTAGCAGTTTTTTTAACCAGTTTTATCCACACATTTAGTGGATTTCTATGGCTAAGAAAAGATTTGGGCTCAGGTTTCCTGAGTCCTAGCCCATCAATCTATCCACTACATCACACTGGGTATAATCACCCAGAGATCCAGACCCAGTACAAACCTTCAATAGCAGAGTTGCACAGGGTGTTATGTCTGGCTCTCTGATTTCAACAGAGTAGCTGTAGATTGGGTCAAATATGCTGCTATTTAAGTCGATCCCTGTAAAAATGTCTGGGCCAATTCTGAAAAAAGAAAAAGCAGAATGTTTCCTCAAGAGTTATCATTATCACGCTACTTTGCTGTTGTAGATACCTTGAGCTGAAATGTTCCTTTTGGTGAGGCCAGAATTCATCAATGGAGGTAATAAACATCAAAAGAAATGAAGTCTGGATTACACACTGGGCAATGTCAAAACAGTCGCAAGCAAGAGTTGCCTTTAAAAACACATGAATATTTGTTGAATGTGCTGTGTAAATCCATAATCTTGAGCAGCTTTCTATAAATAAGCGAGCTGACAACGATCTGAGGGTTGTTTCTTTTCTGATGACTTTCCGCATTATGCTATGATTCCAGCGATTCTTTGTGATTGTTTGATATATTGAATATCAGCCGAGTTTTTCAGCCCTTATTTTTGCCTGAAATTTTTGCCCTTGGCTTATTTTTGCACGTAAGTTCGATCACATCACCCCCATCCTGGTTCGCCTGCACTGGTTGCCCGTTGCCTCCCGAATAAGGTTCAAGGTGTTGGTTTTGGTTTACAAAACCCTCCATGGCTTGGCCCCTGTCTATCTGGCAGAGCGTATCTCCTGACGCTCAGATCTGGCCCGACCCACCCGTTCTTCCCAGGCCCTCTCGCTCCGGATTGCCACACTGAGGGAAGCCCGTAAGACAACCACTCGTAACCGGGCTTTCTCGGTGGTTGGCCCGTCTGTTTGGAATGCCTTGCCGGTCGAGTTGCGGCAAGCTCCATCGCTGGCATCCTTCAAGAGAGCCTTAAAAACATGGCTATTTAAGGACGCCTTTGGTAACTTCCAGGGATAACTTTTTTTCCCCCTCCATTCGCTGCCCTTCCTACACTGGCTTGCCATCCTGGACACCGCTGTTGATTGTTTTATTGTTTTATCTGTTTATTTGCTATGGTATTGTGTAAACCGCCCTGAGTCCCCTTTGGGGAAATAGGTGCGGTATATAAGTTTGAAAATAAATAAATAAATAAATAAATAAATATTCGAGTGGATGTAAAGTTACCACAGTTCCACCACGTCCCAAGTGCTCGTCCAGGTTGGAGAAGGCAGCGGAGGGCAAGTCCTGCCCATTCCGCTGCCTCCTGAGTGCTCGGCGGGCTTGGTGAAGGATTGTGGGAGTTGTAGTTCACAACTCAATAGCCACTATCACACTAATTAGCTCCCTGGGTGAACACTTCCCCAGCCCGTGGACTGGCCACAAGCTCCTCCGCCCAGTTTTTTTTGTGTGGTAAAATTAGGTGCCTCAGCTTATATTCAGGTCAGCTTATATCCGAGTATATACGGTACTAGCATTCCACTTTCTCTGACAGAAAAACTCATGGTAACTAGACAAAAGAAGTGAACTGCAGATTATGAAAAATAATTATACAAAAATCTACAAGGGGTAGTGGTGGATTGCTTTTACAGGCAGAAAGAAAATCAGATGGATTACACTGGAAAGAGTCACTTTGCCAGGACCAACCTCCCATAAAGTGACCCATCCATCCATCAGGAAATTGCTTCACCCCAGCCCTGAAAAATAGCAGGCCTACTGCAGGTCCAAAACCATCTAGCTTGGGCATGGATCAGGGTCAGGCTGCAGAGGTATGGTTCATAAGTCATGTGATTAAATGGATAATAGTTTGTACCAAACCACACCACAAGTAGTCCATAGTGCAACCTATCTGCTCACGTGATCACATCCTCGTCATCTAGCCAAGCAAATCTATATACTGTATATATATTATTGAGTTGATCCACAACATTTTGCTAGTAGTGGTGAAGGACAAAAGGTCATGTCTCTCCCCTTTCTATGAACAAACATTAACCTGACTGGCGTCTGGCACTTCAGCACTTCAAGTCAGGCAGAATCCTCTGCTGGCCTTGAATACAGCAGTCTAGATCAAGAGGCTCAGAGTAATCCGCACAGCATATATAAACCTGTCATGCAAGACCTTACAACCACTTTCTGCCATTTATCTTCTGCTGCCTGAGATAGCTGTCTCACTCTGCTCACATTCCATTTGATAAGTATTCACCTATTGGATTATAAAAGAAGGAAGCCCTGCAATTGTGCGAGGGAATAATTTTGTTAAATTGTGATAATATAGAAGTGCATGCTTTTCATCCTGATATAATAATTCACAGACATTAAATTTGGCTAAGTTTCTAGAAATAGCCATATGACATATTATTCCACAGAGTGTAATACTTGGGGCCATAAGCGAACAATCAAACGGCATAATCCTCCAACATATTTTTTTTTTAAAATCATTGTAAAACTACATTTCAGAAAGAAGACATCTTTCTTATTTTTTTCCTTTTTCTGCAAGTTTTCTATTTTCCCTGCATGGAGTATGCATCACTCATGGCAGCATTATATTTACATTACATTATAAAGCCATTCACTATGGTTCCTCCTTGTACCACTTAGATAAATATCAGAAGTTATATGCCACATGTAAAAAGCCTGTGGCATAATACCTTCTGCCACCAGCATCTTGAAGATAGCAGAACACTGGCACAAAAGGTTTGTCATGGGCTTCTTCCACATGATCTGGGACTTCTGGCTTTTATTTATCCAAGCAGCTCCAGTCCTCTGATAGTTAATTATCAAAACAAGTCCTAAAAACAACCACAACAGAATGGATAGAAAACGGGGAAATTGGCATTTTACAAACAGAGCAGGAAAAGGGGAAAAGACTCGCTCCTCCTTACTGCTTGTATGTGCTGGTGAAGATGCGAGCAGCCACCCTGGTAACAGTGACCCCATCAGGAAGGAAGCGGGCTCCATCAATGTACAAGTCAAAGCCATCTCCTGCCTCAAAAGATTCCACAGGCGGCATTTCCCGGACATGATGAATAAAGGCTTCCTGCAGGAATTAAGTCCCAGGCCATAAAGCTTTAGGACGCACACTGTGCAAATTGGTTTTGTGATGCGAACTGGAAGGCTACCACGAGCAAGGGCCATTTATTTTTACAGCAGTGAATTTTCTCAAGTCAAGGAACATAATAGTCACAAATACATATGTTGTGACGCTGTCTGTCCACACATGTGTCTTGATATGTGTGCTTTTAAAACATCCCTCAGGTCTTATACAGTACAAGGATTTCCCCTTTGATGCCTAACAAAAAGGGCAAAACTACAGTATATATTATAGTCTTTCAGCAAACATATATCTAAAACTACATGTAAGGAGTATGGGAATGGGAAGAAGGGGCACCTTCGTATTCTGTGTACAGGAGATGAAATGTTTTCTCTCTCCTGACTCTCCAATCCCTCTACCAGATGTCTTTCTCTCTACTCTATCCATTTTTGGGGGCTGCTCTTTCTTTCTTTACTTTTAGCTTCACAGCCATGCTAAAGTGGCAAATATTACTGGTATTTGAAACTCTTTCTAAAGATTAAGGAATGTTATGAAGTGGAAGGGCTAACTAAGCTATCAGCTGATTCCTCCTTGCAAATACCCTTTGTTCCTATAAAGCCATTATCAAGGAAACCAGGGCTAGAAAGCATATTTTTCTCTTCTAATTTACATATAACTGTGCCCTAAGTAATGAGGACTGAGCACTACTGACTTGCTGAAAAGCTTTCAGAGAGGTATCTGTCAGTGTATAGCAATGACAATAAAACACACAGAGAAAAACTTAGGGAATAACTGGTTTTAGCAAAGGCTAAAGCAGACTAGTGTCTATTGCCTAGAGCAGTGGTGGCGAACCTTCGGCACTCCAGATGTTTTAGACCACAACTCCCAGAATTCCAAGCCTGCGTTACCAATGACAAAGGACTGTGGGAGTTGTGGTCCAAAACATCTGGAGCACTGAAGGTCTGCCACCACTGACCTAGAGTTACAGACAAATGTGTGCGCTAAGCTGAGCTGAAACTTAAACCAAGTTTTCCAAGATAGCACACTATTCTGGAATGGAACATTAAATTTCCATTCCAGAATAGTTGCCTAGGACCTACTAGGCAACATAGTGTTAACTCAGTGATAATGGTGGAAAGATAAGCCTCTACCCTGCTAGCTTCTGATAATTTCACCAATCTCTTTTTCAGGAAGGTTTGTCCCAATCATTCCAACCCATATAGGAATGACAAAATACACATTGACCAGTACTCACACAGGGCCAGGGTTTTATAGGATCAATTGGAGATGGTGACTCTGGTGGAAAAGGTTGTTCAGTTTTCTGGGTGCTAAAGATGTGTAGTCTTAAAGTAGCATCACCATAGGCCTTGAAGTATTTCTGTTCTGTTGACTGGAGGATGCATTATCCAAGTACATATGGGGGACAAAACAGGAAAGCATGAGCAGTTCTAAGTAAGAAACAAATAATCTACATACAGTTGAATGAAAACTCGGCAGTTGCACTGAATCCTTATGAAATATTGCTCCATTAAAACAGATTGAAAATTCTCAACTGTAGCTGTCAGAAAAAAGCTATCTTCCTTGCCCGTGCTCTACTGCTCTATTTACAGCCTTTGTTGCAGCTGAAGATTTATTCAAGGTCGTAGTTTCCTTGTGGTGGTACTGCAGCGGAAGTATGGAACTACTGGGACAGGTGGACATGTAATGAAACCATTTACCCATTAGTTTCAACTCCAGGTGCCTACAAATACTTGCTAATATTTACTGTTACAATGAATGGCTGTAGAATGACAGGTATTCTGTCTCATGGAAAAAATGGAAATGCTCAACTCTTATTGAACAGTCCAGAATTTAGTCTTTTCAGCAATTCCAAAAAAGCATTGTTAGAGGAAACTAAAACATGCTGCTTTGTTACTGGAAAGCACATTTCTTACTCTCTTCCTTTAATGTGCTCCAAATTGACTGTAATGTGGAAATATACATGACTTTTCTTTGGCCAGAACTGCACATTCACCTCCAAACAGTGTCAAAACTAACTGACTTTTATTTGTTTATTTATTTATTTATTTATTTATTTATTTATACTTTTATATCACCCTCTTTGGGCAAATTGAACTACCTGGGGCAGTTTCTAAATTAGTAGTCCATCATAAAATACAGTAAAAAGTCATATATAACACATTGAGAAACAGTCATTGACAAGACACATTAGATGGCAAACACCTGTCCCTGCCCGTTGCGAATTTTTAAAAATGAAATAACCCACATTTTTTGGGGGGGGGGGGGCATAATAAGAACCATGGTAAAATGTGCCTCTCTTAGATGACTGGTGGAAAGAAAAAAA
>JAHTLZ010000129.1:50168630-50255623 GCA_023846285.1 Phrynocephalus versicolor
GGTTTGGAACTGCATTGGCTGGCAGTAGTTCCCTAAGATTTCAGGCATGAGTCTTTTCCAGCTCTCTCTGGATGTTCCAGTGAAAGAGCCCAAGACTTTTATTGCTCTAACTGAAACATGTAATTTACCACCAAACAAAGTTTGTTGTGAAATATGCGCAAAGTGTGGAGAATGAAAAACCACTGAAGTTAACACAAGCAAGCAGAATTGGGGGAGGGGGGGAATACAATGAATGCTGAACACAGATGTCTCACATCCTAGTCTGAGACCCTAACTATTGTCCATTAGCTTTAAGAACATAGGCATACATTTATTTCGTACCTGACCGCTCTTCTGATGGTAACCTGTCAACCGGAGGGCCCCATCTCCAGATGGGGCACCTTTCACTCTGTCAATGATGAATCCCAACTGTCCTTTGTTCTGCTGCCTGAAATTCCCCTGCTGGTGTTGGGGTTTCAGTAGTGCCATTTTACCCCCACTGAAAAAATTAGATACCAATTAACATAGCCCTCTTGACTGTTCAGCTCAGGTAACAAATAGCATTTTCCCAACAGAGAGAGAGAGAGAGAAGCAATGGACATGCAGTGCATTTCAATGGAACCTACCTACCTACAGGTATGTCAAGCCAGATTCCTCCTCTATGATCATTGCATTTGATGCAATGTGCCTTCTAGATGTACTGACCTGTAGGATCAGCTACTTAAGCTATCAGGGTAGCAGTGCAAAAACATCCCCAGGCTCTTCCCCAACTAGCGGACAAAGTGTGTGATTGGCAGCCTTTTAGACTAGCCAAAAAACTAGTAAAATTTAAATGCCAGTCTAGTTGCATCTTTTTTTAAAATGTAGACTTGGGACTGGGACATCTTTACTTCAGGCAGCCCAAAACATTCTGGGCAAAGGCAGAGCTACTCTGTGGTTGAAGCCCTAAACATGTTTATTAAGACCCCAGATATATTGCCAATGCCATACATACTAAAGAATAAGCATAGAGAAACTCTATGCAGATCTAGTTTTATAGATCTGGAATCTGGAACATACTTCCAAGTGCCGCTTAGGCTAGTATCCTAAATATGGAATGGAAATTGCATAAATGCCCCACACCCTCCTACTAGGATCCTGATCGTGTTCCCATTTTTATATTAGTTGGAAGAATGAAAGAAGACAAATGATGAATTTCCTTTCTGCCCTGCTTTTAGACAAAATACCATGCTTGCTCTGGAGGTGAGCAAGTAGAAAGTTAGATTTTTCTTTGTTGTTGTTGTTGATGTTGTTTGTTTGTTTTTGTGGGGTTCTTTGGCAATATTGGGGTCTGCTTTTGTGATTGCACATGGAAATGAGAAAGGCAGTACTAGAACAGCTGTGTGGGGAGAGATGAGAGATCATCTACCTGTGCTTGCACACAGGGAAAGCCAAACTGAAAGCTAAACTGTGTTTTGTTTTACCCGGAGGGGTATGGAGAAGGTTTTCAATCTTGATTTCTGGATACTGGCAATGCCACATGAAAGGAAAGGAGGGAGGGAGGAGCAAAGTGGGGCGAGTTGCTACATATACAGTACGCAGGATGCAAGGCAAAGACCAGAAAGGTTCTTTAAGAGGTCCAGCACACAACCTAGCGTCCACTAAAGGAAACCCATGTGGACATTAGGAAGCGTAGAAGAAACTTATAAGTAATTGATCGTAAATGGTGTATGGGTATATGGTGAATTGTAAAGGTCATAGAAAGGGGAAAATATTACTAGTATTAATTTTCATGTATTAGTGTGAATCAATCGCTGTATTTCATTAGCAACCTATGTGGCAACTACATAATATGCCAAGCAAGGCCATATAAAAGAGTTAATAAGAAAAAAACTAGAAAATATGTGATAACCTAAACTGAATGACAGAAATTAAAATAGAATCAGCCTAATTATGGGTACTGTATACAGTATCTATATTCTCTTAACACCAGTGGACACCTCTACCTCTCTACTAGTTGACTTGAGTGTGGAGCTTACCCACCTCAAATAGTCTTTCTTGTAATCTAATGCACAGGGGAGGCACTGAGTTGGGAAGGCTTTTCCAAGAGGTGTAACCTCAAAAAAATATTAATTTTGTCAATGTTATCAGGATCCTAGCTGAGCACTTTCTGGAAATTGAGCTTTGGTTAGTATAAAAAAATCTTCAGTAGTGATACATTAAAAGATTAAGGCTACAAACCTATCTGTACCCACCTGGCATGAAATCTCATTGAATTCTGTACAATTTACTGTATTTCTGAGAGACATATAAAGGACTGTGCTGTCATGTGCTAGTAAAAACACAAAGCCTTCAGTGTTTGCTGAACTATGACACCCATTGTCACACATCATTAAGAATATGGCCAAGAACTGACAAGAGCTGCAGTCCAAAAACCTCTGGAAGGCCATACAATACTGCCATTCTTCTCAAGAACCTCAGTGTATAGAATCTATCCTTTGGGTGTGTATGGCTGAGTCATTATGATAAGAGAAAGATAAATTTAACAGTTTTGCCTTTATTTGACAGCAAGCAGGTAGCTTTTGGTTTGTAGGCCATGTGTGTCTGGGAATAATGATATTTATTTTATAACACATTTGCTAGAAACAGTCATTCAGTGTACAAAATGCAGGACGTTGGAATATTTCAGCCACATAATGTGAAACAGAAAGTCAGATTGTTACAGCTGGTCACTCAGGGTAAAATCAAATGGGGAAAGATGTGCAGAAAGAGAATAACCTTTTAGGTGGAAAGCCTTGAAATCTGCTTTGGATGCAACACAACATACGGTACTTCTCTAGAGCTGCTGCAACCCAAACAAAAAAATGTCCATAATACTGTCTAACCTCCAGAATGAGAAGAGGCAGAACAGCAACAATTAAAAAGCGTGCCAACCACTGTCAATGGAGATTGTTTGAGTTCTTAGAAGTTTTTTTAATGAAATGAATAGATTAAAAAGGGCATTGCATTATATTCACTCCAACAAGAGAGGTATGCAGTGGAAACAGCAAGAATTGCTATTTTATAGCACTCAATAATCTGAGTAAGTTAGCATATCTTAACATGGGATATTTAATTTTTGTTAATAGTCATGATGTCTAAGACATCAAGACTGTGTGACACCATAGTGGTGGGGAAACAAAGACAACAAGGAAGAATCTGGAAAAATAATTATCTAACAGGTGACAACTGTCAGCCTTGACAGCTTTAAGAAAGGATTGGACAAGTTCATGGAGAACAAGGGTATCAATGGCTATCATTATGGATGCCTAAGGACAACCTCCGGGTTGGAGAGATAGGCAGGATATCTCTCAATGCCATTTGCAGGGAATTGTAAGCAGGTGAAGACATCTGCTTGGGAATACCCTGAAGCAAATGGTGAGCCACTGTGTGAGACAAAATGCTGGATTGGATGGGCTGTGGTCCGTTCTAGCAAGGCTGTTCTTATGTTCTTATGTGTTGGAAATTTGCCCCTCTTACTCTGCTGCACAAATTGTGCTACTGTTGTGTGGAGACATTGGATCAATATTTTACCACAGAGGACTGTGCTCAACTGTAGACCAAGGCAGAATGCTATCTCCTTCTACAGCATAGATGTGTCAGCACAGACTGTTAGTTGATATCTATATTGTTTGCAGAGACTAGAAGTGATGGGTTACGGTAGTTGATGGACACAGATAAATGTTCAAAAGTAACTTTTGAATCAAGGTTGTTGAAAGGTCAATTTTCTTCTGTAAATGCCAAAAAATGAGAGGTACGCAATAACACAGAGTAAATAATTTGAAAACAAAGCACACAGAGATTGAAAGCACACAGGGATTAACACACAGCGGTAGACACCAGTGTTTCTAGGCTGATTTGCTTTAATCGGAAGGAAAGTCTTGCAGTGAGTGAGGCAGGCAGGCAGGCAAGGCAAGCGATCTTCGTCTTGCCTCACCTTGCATTAGATTTGTGCTGGAGAGGCTGCTCCTCATTTGGAGGAGGGTCCACAAAGCCAGTATAAGGGACAGAAAAGGACAGGCTGGTGTGGGCAGGCTGCTGGGCCGGAAGGAAGTCTGCAGGGGGAAGGGTGGAAGTGGATACCTGCAGTAGAAAGAAAAGAAAACAACAGGATGAAACAGCTAGGAAATGGAGAGCATGGGCAGGGGGATCACTAGGGCTCTATTCTCACTAGACCAGCTAGGGCTCTATTCTCCCGATCCTACCTCTCAAGGTGCTATAAGAGACTTTGTTGTTGTTGTTGTAAAGGACTAAGGGTCAAAATGTATGTTACAGGTTTGACAAGTATTCCTCACCGTAGGGATCTGTCAGCTATCTTCTGTTATTTGCACAAGCTGTCTTCCTTCTATCCACTGTGTTATGAATTAAATACATTCACATATCATTCAGCTCCATTAATCATTTGAAAGTGAGAATTCCTACTGCTACCCAGTGGGCAGAAGCAAGGGCAGAGCCTTGTTGTGCCTCGCTCCTTTTGCTTTTAACTCATTTGCTACGATGGTAAATGTGAGACTGCCAAACTGGCAGACTGGTGGTTAGTCATGAATCAGAAAACAACAGTAAAAAATTGTACAGCTGGACAGTGTTTAGGCATCAAGCTCATAGCTTGACATGGTCACAGGACAGGTAAAGAGCCAGCAAAGGCAAACAGGAGGGCCAGGAGGTTCTAGAGATCAGCAGTGGGCCACCTAGTGCTGGTTATGACTGCCCACGGGTACCTAAAATCTAGATATTCCTTATAAGAAGGAATAATACTCAATGCGTTCTGCAAGGGGAGTCCGCTTATACTTCTTATTAACCCAGTCCAGTGAGGAAAGGAGGAGGGATAGCAAGAGAAACTTTTTTAAAAATGGCAGCTGCCAGAGAATCTTACTGTGGGAGGGTATTTGTACAGGGAGGCATTGGCAGGATGGATCTCAGCCAGTGACTGCACATCAGCATCTCTTGCGTTTACCAGTCTCAAGTAAAGTTCAGCTTTGCCAGCCTATAAGATAAAACAAGATCTGCTCTGGGTAAAATTAAAACAGATGAAAATTGATTTATGGGAGAGGTTGAAATAATAGATCTTGTAGGGTTGATTAAGGATCAGATGTTTTCAGGAAAAAAAAATCTGCATGTTGTTCTTACTGGCACAGACTAGCATGGTCATCTCCTTTGGAAATGGTTACTCTGGAAAATTATCTATTGAGTAAATGAAATCTGGTTATAAATCTATTTTGAGGGATACTGATTGGGAAAGTCACACTGAATTTAACGGTTTGGAAAAAGCTTTTTGAGAGCTCAAGTGGAACAACATATTCATGGGAGATAAGAAAAGCCATTTGGACATGAAATCTCCTTTGAAATACCTGAGGCACACTATTCAACTGTTCAGTTGTAAGGCCTGGCTTCACAGGAAGCACTCGGATAGGGACTTTCCAGCGCCCACTCATCACTTGATGCAGGTGGTCAAAAATTTTGATTTTGGCCCATCCTCTTGGGACCAGATTCTTGATTTCCAGCCCATATGCATCAAAGCCTCCAGAGGCTTGAATTTCAGTCACAAGGGCTATAGAGGTTGAAGGAAGGGCTCTGAAAAGCAAGTAGAGAAAGAAGCAACACACACCAACATTAGTACTTGTATTCTTTCCAGTCCTGTCACAGGATCCACTGTTTCAGAAATTGTTGCGATATGGAATCTGAAGCTTAGATGACATTAATTTGGTGCAAAACCTGGCATAAGATAAGGGAGAATCTGGCAACTTCAAAACTGCAAATTTCAAAACACACTACTTCCCATGGCAAAGTATCCCAAGATTGTGCATTATATTCCAAGCTGAGAAACAGTGATCATTGGACTATAGCTCTTAGAACACAGTGGTACCTCTACTTACGAGTTTAATCCGTTCCGAATGAATGCTCATAAGTCGAACAACTTGTAAGTAGAGCAGCCATATCTAATTTTTTTAAAAAATTAAAAAAATTAAAAAAATTGTAAGTTGAGCAGGCCGTATCTAAAATTTGTAAGGCAGCAGTTAAAACACCAATGGCTTTCTGCTCTTTAGTCAAATTGCTCCTAAGCAGAGCCGCTCATAAATAGAGGTACCACTGGGTTATGGCCACCATGGTCATAATTATGGCCACCATGGTTAGAGAACTGGGAATGTTTAGCCTTACAAAAAGAAGGCTGAGAGGGGATATGATAGGTATGTTTAAATATTTGAAAGGATGTCATATTGAAGAGAGGACTGGTTTGTTCTCCATGGCTTCAGAGACTAGGGCGCAGGTCAATGGTTTCAAACTACAGGAAAAGATATTCAGTTTAAACCTTAGGAAGAACTTCATGACAGTTAGAGCTGTTCGGCAGTGGCATATGCTGCCACAGAGGGTGGTGGAGTCGCCTTCTTTGGAGGTTTTAAAGCAGAGGCTGGATGGCCATCTGTCGGAAATACTGTGATGGGGGTTCCTGCATGGCAGGGTGTTGGACTTGATGGCCCTTGAGGACTCTTCAAACTCAATGATTCTGTGGTCAGGGACACAAAATACAAAGACTGGTGGAGCTTGGGGGAAAATGAGTGAGCTGTAACTCCCAGAATTCACTAAGTTTTATTTCCAAGTTAGGGGATTCTGGTAACTATTGCACAAAAAGTAAGAGTTCCAAGCTGTGCTGTTTGACACACTGGTGAACTAGAGAAACAAGAAACAATAACAGGAAGTGTACCTGGCAAAAAATTTAAGGGTTCAAGATAGAAGCAACTCATTAAGCTTTATTGTTTAGAGAAGAATTTCTATTGTTGTATCTGCTTTGAGCACTATCTTAAAGCATCTACATACTATATACTCTGTAGATCTTACAAATAAAAAACTAAGACATCTGGTAACTGGGAATGGCTGTACAGAAGTGAAGAAACATCAGACATGGACATACCTTGGTACTGGTTGCCTAGCTGCTACGATGGCACAGCACCCTCTTTGTTCACCCATCGCATACTGTGAGGACAGGCCCATATCTGATGAGACAACAGGCAGTGCGGTGGGCTTGCCCAACGCTTGCTCATTACGATACAGGCCAGAGACTAGGCCAACTTGGTAAAATGTGGGATCCAGGCCCAAAAGAAAATCATAGAATATCACAAAGCCAGACCTGGGGAAAGAGGATAATTTGTCAGAGTCATAAAGCAGCTTTTACTGCTAATTTCTTATGGCTGGCTAGAATCTGGAATATATAAGCTGGTGTAGAAGCAATTATAATAGGACAGGAAAAGCAACATATGATTGTGGTCATGTGACTGTCAGAACAAACATTCCACGCAAGAGTAAAATCTAACAGTAACCCTGTTAGGAAGGACGGTTTATACATATGTTCCTTGCTCACTGATAGTACGGGGGGGGGCCCGGGCGAGAGAACATACGCAGGATCATATGGAGCTGGTCCAAGGGTGTCAGAGGGATCCATAAAGTACTGGCTTGTGGCTGTGGCGGATAATCTCCTGGGGTCCTGTAACAGAAATCAAATGAATTTAGTCAGTGTTTTCATATTCAAGTGATGAAGCTTGTTATTCGCAGGAAAGTACCATATTATCAACAACAAAATTCATTCCAGATAACATATTTACCTTTGAGCTGGCATCGTTGATAATGACAGAGCATTTCAGTCTCCCCTGGATACATCTTTCTTCAATACAGCATGAATTGCAAACATGTTTTTTATTCCAGATCTCTCAAGGTTAACATGAGTGGAGCTGGACTTTTCATGTGAAACAAGTCTGCTACAGTTAGTTATCCTGAACCTAGGCTAAATGAATTCTAGGAGACCCATTCTGAAACCCCCTGTGAATTGCACAAAAATCTTAAGCATTTTGTCTCCTTCTCCTTGCCAGGACTTTTATCATAAAACTCCAGGAGAGCTTTTGATGCAATACTGAGCCTGAGTCATGACATGCCAAAATGGAATCTTAGCAGTTCATGTTTGCCACTAGTTTGCCACTGATTCTTAACAAATTGAGTTCAGCATCCAAACCCAATTAATAGGTCCCAGGGCTCCCTTAATATTTAACAATATAACAATGGGAATTGCAATATGGTCCTCTGGTTACCATGTTGGGAAGCATTTGTATGACTAAGCTCTGAGCTAAAAGAAAACCTAAGGTCCTCTGGTTTCTGAAGGCCTCAAAACCATAACCAAGGGTCATAGCATTTAACAGGCCTGAAATAAGGACAAAGGTTTACATGTTGCCAATTACTGTCCAAAATCCTGTTACTTTGAGTAGTAAAGTACACAGAGTAGACGTACTGAATCAATGGATATTCAGTGAATTCTACTCCACTGTAAATTCCACCAATCCAAATGGCGCCACTTGAACTGCAATTTACTTCATCATACTAAATCACAACTGGAATAGGCCCATTTGAATCAATGGGACTTATGGAGGAGATGACTTACTAAATGGTCATCTATTCTGGAGTAGCAGCAATTTACTACTCTAATAACAGGATTTCGGACATTGTTTGGGATGCTGGTGAGGAGGGACATTGGCCATGCTTGTTTCCCAACAATATATTTCCCATGCCAACAGAATATCTGTGGAGAATAAAAAGCTACTGAGAGTAAAACAAAGAAGTGGAAGTTAGAAAAATTATTTTGCTGGATATGACTCTCAGAATTCCATAGCCAGCACGAGGACCCCACAGCACATGGCTTCGTATATATTCAGTACAAAAAGCAATGCTTCTAACACGTGTGCAAATATGGGCACCAGAGATGACAGAGATGACAAAATCTTTTTGATGACAAAATCTGAAAAAGGGAAACAATCCTAGAAATGAAGAATATTTCAACTCTGTAAGTAGATATTCTGTATGAGGCTTCTAGGAACTGTCCATAGAGATAAAGGCACTCACCATAGTGTTAGCCAGAAAGGTAGGGTCTGGAAGGTGATGTGGGGGAGGAGGTGGCAGAGGGGGAGCAACAGGAGGTGGCAGGAGGGGTGGGGTTCCCCTCCTGGGCCAATGTGTTTTCATCCTCTCAGTGTCATGCCTTAGCCTGTCAATCTCTGCATGCAGCTGGACCATCTCTGCCGTATGTACCCGCTGTAACTTGGCCAACTCTGTGTCCAAAGATCCTGAGAGAAGGAAGATGCCATCTCAGTAATGCCATGCAGTATCCATCTGTTGTGAGGGCTATTATAGAATTCAGTCATAAACACTTGCCAGTTCCAATGCTTGATAGAGAATGGGGGGACAAATAGTTAATAGTCAATATGTTGTTCCATATTTGCTAAACAAGAATGGCCTACAATTGTCACTGCATCTGCAAAAGTACATAGTGGTTGCAATAGCACTGCCTATCCTGGGCAAAGTTTTGGTGGAAATGTGGTCCATCCAAGCATTTCAAGAGGCCTATTTTGTCACTTGCAACCCCCAGCAGAAGGAAGCCTGGATTCGGGCACATGGGAGATTCCTCAGCAATAGAATGCCCATGTGAGATGAATTAGACAGCTGAGCTAGTGCACTGTAGCAGAACACAAAAGCAATTTCTCCCATCTTTCAGGATTTCTTGCAATAAGAGATCAACATGGAAACCAAACTTGTTAAGTGGGAAACTGGTACGGACTCACTGAGAGAATCAGGGGTCTGGGCTTTCTCCTATGTTCTTTTGGTATTACTCATTTCCTCATTGTCACGTTCCATGGTGATTACTATTGTTGCTAGCTTCCAACAGGCTGTCTCCCTACTACACTTGAAGCAACTGACAAGACTTGCCTGAAATTGCCACAAGTGTATTCCTTACATTTTCCTTATCTTTTCTCCACCTCTATGTTGCAGTTGCACCAACCTTCTATGCACACATCCCAGTCATACACCACTCACTTCTGGTTTGGGTGAAGATGTAATAGGCAGGGCTGGTGTGAGTGGGTTAGTGTTATAACTAGTGAGATTTGGATCAATAGATTATTTATGACTGAGCTATCAGTATAGCAAAGAGAATTAGGTATCTAGCTGCAGAGCCAGAGGTTGGGAATTTAATTATCCACTGTGCAAAAGCCTATATGGCCTTGGTCAAGTTGCACAGTCCCAGGATTTTATTTTATTTATTTTAGAGTATTTTTACCCCATCTTTCTTCTTGATAAAGGACCCAAGGCAGCTTACAGTAATGAGGGACAATTAAGACATATTCAAGTTTGAGAACGGGGAATTGAGGGACATCTTACAGCATTAAAAGACAACATTAAAGCTACAAGAGAATGTGAGCAGTTAAAGAGAGAGTAAAAATTCAATGTAATCATGCATGGTAGACCATCCCAAAGTTATGCACCCAGAAGAAGGGAAAGGTAAACTACTTTGGAGTATTCTCTGTAAAGAAACTGAGAAATTGGGAAAATATGCATTGGGAACATTTATGAAAAATTCAGGCTGTTCCCATTGGCTGGGAAGAAAGTGGGGGCAACTTTTGCCCATAAGCGAATGGGAGCACCACTGGTGGTTTATCTTTGGGCAAATACTTCACGTCTTCAAGCCTCCAACTTCAAGTCTGAGTCAACTTGTTCCATTGTACAGTACTGTACTAACTGGGAAATGATTTCAGCTGAATAAAGGGGAGGAGGCAGAAACCTCTCTTGTCTTTGTAAACATTCAAGGGAACTTGAAGCCTCTTTGGCAGACCATCCTGAAGGATCTAGAAGGTGATGGATAAGGTATAAAAAGAAGTTCAGGAGTTACTACAGTTGGCTCTTAGGAGACATTATGCTCAGTTGCAGTGTGGGGAGGGATGTACTCTACATATGCTCTATGCTCATGCCACACTAGTGTGTAAGTATGATGTAGTTTACTTAGCATTCCTATTTTCTTTTGTGTTTGATCTGTATTGCTCCTTCCTCAGACTTAGACTATTTGCTCCAAAATATTTTGATGCCTTTTTGAAACCTTTTGACATTTTCTTCTTTTTTTAACTCTCTTTATAAAAAAAATATCCTTTCAATTGTCTGTTTTTTGGCTAAGAAGGTTTGTGGTATGTAAAATCAGGTCTTTCTTTGACCACCTGCTGGGAGTTGGTAGATTTTGTGGGTCTGGTGGCAGTTCAACCCTGCAGTATTGGCACAAACACCAATTAAATGCAACATTGCCGGATGGAGATCCAAATGCCAGGAAATGGATTGTGATAGCCCCACTGTAGTTTCAATTGCTGCTTTTGTGCTGATATGAAAAATCACAGCTTAACCTCATATTATGACAGCCTACACATTGCAACATAGTATGTGTTAGATCAGCAAGCTGCAAGATCAACAAACTGCAAATGACATCCCTTTTCCAAATGATACCCCACACCACGATATAACTCCTGTCTTGAATCTCCCCTTGTCTACATATGTGATTGATGGGTGCTTGCGCTCACCCATAGGAGGGTGGCTCACCCCAAAATTACAGGTTCAGGTGCTCCTTCACTTGGAGCATGGGTTGCCGGTGGAACATCCTGTCCTTCCCACTGACATTCCAAAATACACTGTCCCACAGTCAGCAGTTTACATAGAGGAGCACTGTGTGTCAAGGGCCCTAATTATAGAAGTAGCTGCCTGGATATTATAAAAATTACTTTCCCACTGCAGCATTATTGTGTGTAATTACAAAGATGATTCCTGACTTCTTTTGCTATTATTTGTCCCAACTTTAGTAAAGCAGGATGGGGGCGTACCATCTTCAATTCTTCTTCTGTCCTTCAGGATCTTTAACTTTCGTATTTCATCTTCCAGCCTCTGATTCTCCAGCTGAACAGAGAGGAGTTCAGCATCCAAGCCCTGTGAGTAGGTGTTGGGGTTACCTTCAGGTTCTGCAGTGGGAGGATGGAAAGCCAATGAGCAAGAATTATCTGGAGAGCTACCCAAACAGTTAAGCCTTCTGGGTTCACATACTTGAAGAACAGCCCTGTGGCATCTTAAAAGACATGCATATTTCTTAGAGGATGAAGTTTAATAAACAAGCCCTTATCACAGAAATGAAACACATTTCCCCATAACAGAGCAGTGGCCATGCTAGCAGGGAGAATCTGGGAATGACTATGCAACTCAGGGGTGCCCCACAGAAGAAGGGTACGGTAAACCACTTCAATTACTTTCAATACCTAGGAAACAATGGAAAATGTTGCCATAGGTCAGAATTGTCTTGACACCATGTAAGGATTATCTATTAGTCTGTAAGCAACAAGAGTTCATAGTTTATGGTAAAAGGTAAAGGTCCCCCCCCCCCCCCCGCACATGCATGCTAGTCGTGTCTGACTCTAGGGGTGGTGCTCATCTCCATAGTCAAGCCGAAGAGCCAGTGTTGTGCAAGTCCATGGCTACGTGGCCGGCATGGCTGCAAGGAAACACTGTTTTTACCTTCCCGCTTTTTACAACGGTACCTATTTATCTATTTGCGTTTACATGCTTTTGAACTGCTAGGTTGGCAGGAGCTGGGGTTATCAGCAGACGCTCACTCCGCTGCATGGATGTATAAATAAGGACCCAATAATTGCGTTGGCCTATGATATAATACCTAAGTGTGGGGAGGAAAAGGCGGAATGCTTATCTTACTCTTCTTCCTGGCCTTGTGTTCAGGCCTTCCTTTAGTTTTCTCCAGCGCCACAGCCTCCACCTGCAGCTCATACATCTGACGGAGGATGTTTGGGTCACTCCCTCCACTCTGCACATATGCCAGGTAGACAGCCCTGCAGGGACACACAAATGTATTGACAGGTTCCAGAAGGTGTTGCTGAGCGCACGCACGCACACACACTGCGGGGTGGGAGGGAGATGATAGGCTTACTGACTACCTCCATGAGAAAAAAAACCTGTTCCTTTCTTATCCAGTAAAAAAAAATCTGGCTTCTGTCGCTTTGCTACACAATTTCTGGTACTTTGACACTCCCCAAAATGAGGCAGAGAGAAACTTCCACAAGTGACAGTGAAAAGTAATTCATTAATATCCACACTAATTCCCAGTTTGCCACCGCTCTGGTCTCCGTCAGCCTTGCAGCTTCCTCCAAACTTACTGTATCTCTGATGAAAGCGGCCCAACAGCAGTTGGAAACAGCATTGACTTGAAAGTGGGCTTTTCTTCCACCTTATTTGCAGCACCTTCTGTTTTTATCTTGGTTGGAGCTTCTGATTTGTTTCTAGAAAGAAACCCAAGAAGGAAGCATAGAGAGGTGTATTAAGTGCCTCCTTGCTTTCTTTAGTCAGTGAGGATGCTTGCTTTTTCCTAAGCACCATTTAACATTTCTTTGTTTGGCCCAGCCAGTGGCAGGGGATGTAAAAAGTGTGTGCGCATGTTAATGTGATTTGCTGAGTACTCATAATTAAATGAGATAGTACAGTGGTACCTTGTATAAAGGAATTAGTTCATTCCAAATGAAATATGGTTAAGCAAATTTTCCTTTATACAAATTTCCCATAGGAATACATTGAAAACAGAGTAATTCCCTAACCGTGACTGTTTTTATGTTGTATGGATTTGCCCCATAGACAATTCTGTTAAGCAAATTTCCCCTATCTCCAGAATTTTTTATGTTGTACAGATTTAATGTTATACAAACTGTTTGTTATACAAGGGTCCACTGTATTAGAGACTGAACAGATCTATGTGGCATTCTTTCTCTGATACAGCACTCCATCATCAGCCATAAGGAACCTTAAGGAATCTGTAGTACCTGCAGTATCATTGTCATCTGTGAAAGGGCTTTGGCTCGGTCTATGGCCAAAATATCCTCCTTCCCACCATGAAGAATCAGTGCAGCAGTTTTATGGAACACGTCAATGGAGTAAGCTGTCAATTCAGCCAGACTTCTGATTGCAAACGTGTGAATTTCCTCCACTGATTTTTTTATCCTCTGGTGCATTATCCCCTGAACCCTGCTGTTGGTCTCCTTCCATTTGCCTTCCTTGTTTTACAGTCAGCACATTGAGACTTTTGACCAATTCACAAGCAGAGTTCCTTGCTTGGATCAGTTTGGCTGGCTTTGTAGAGACTGGAAGGAGATCAAACCTATCCATCCTGAAAGAAATCAACCCCGAATGTTCACTAGAAGGACAGATTTTGAAGCTGAAGCTCCAGTACTTTGGCCACCTCATGAGGAGAGAGGACTCCTTGGAAAAGTCCCTGATGTTGGGAAAGATTGGAGGCAAAAGGAAAAGAGAACGACAGAGAATGAGGTGGTTGGACGGTATCATCGATGCAACCAACATGGATTTGACCAAACTCTGGGAGGCAGTGGAAGACAGGAAGGCCTGGCGAGCTCTGGTCCATGGGGTCACGAAGAATCGGACACGACTGAATGACTGAACAAGAAGAAGAAGAAGAAGAAGAAGAAGAAGAAGAAGAAGAAGAAGAAGAAGAAGAAGAAGAAGAAGAAGAAGAAGAAGAAGAAGTACCTGCAGCTCTATCCCTAGAAGCCTTACCTGCTTTCTGCTGCTACCTGCAGAAGCCCCACCTGTTTCCGCAAGGCATCCAAAGCCAGTTGGTTCTTTTCCTCCTGGGCATTCAGTTCCAACAGCAGCTGCTCTATGTGAGTTGTAGCTGAATTCCCTTGTTTAAGCTCCAATAGGCGCTTGTGGATCTCTGGATGAATGCAAAATTGCACACCTTGCATTGAAACACCAGGTCCAAATCATAGGATTTCCACAGTTTGTCTGAACTGCATATGGATGCATCCTTCTTTCCTTGGTCATACTATACCAGAGCTTAGATCCATCCAGCTAGGAACTCTTCACACTTAGTGGATATGCATACTTGTCTACAGCTTAGTTTTCAGAAAAAGCAAATCAGACAAGTAAACCTGTCCCCTAACTTTCCAGTAAAGGCTCCAGGTAAGTCTTCACATAGGAAAAGATTCCTGCAAAGTCTAGCATCTTAGGGAGAAAGTGAGCATGGAACTCTCCAACCAAAAACGGCCATTGTATATGTACAGATGAACAGCCTGAGATGGAGCCTAGACACATGTACAGTATTTACTTACAACATCCAACTCAGTTATTGAGTTTAGACATAGATTTCTTATTACTAAAACATACAATATTTTGACTGTTTTTCATACACAAGCATCAAGAGTTATTTATAAATATAAAAAATGAGCCAGTTCCTCCCAAAAGATGAGGGCCAGTTTTACCATTAGGCAGAATGAGGCAGTTGCCACAGAGAGCTCATCTGGGACATCATGAATGAGCAGAAAACTATGAAGTATTCAAATTACTCTACCTAGAATCTGACTAACACAGAAGAGTAAGTTGTTTGTGAGATCTTGTGTTTCATATGTCAAAATCCTGTGGCTGTTTTGGGGTACTATACAAATTTAAGAGTCACTCCTGCCTTCATCAAATACACCCAACAGCTGAGAAATCATCTAAATACAAAACAGACTGCTAGACATACTTACAGACAGAGTCTCTGCCTAGCTTCTCCTTCCTTTTGCTAGAACTGGTGACAAGATGAGACCTATTTGCCAGTCCCATCCAGTGGCACCCACTGGAACTGAATGAGAGTCAAGGCAATTTCTCTGACCTGCTCTGCTTAATTCTATAGCACAGGAAAAGGACAACCATCAGGACTGTAGTCTAGCTTTCTCTTACCATCCTTCTGCTGCTCTAGATGCTGGCTTCTGGCTTGGATATCAGCCAAGTGGCACTCATGTGCTTCTGCTATCTGTTGCTGGCGCTGCCAGTATTCCCACTGGTGCAGATTTGGGTTGTTGTCATCCTAGGGTTCAGGGAATGATGACAAGTCAAGATGTTAATGAGTTCCCAGGTCAGTGATGTAACACTTAGTTTTATGCTTCCTTATGGAGTAGGAACTGGCAAGCCACTCCAGTATCCCTGCCAAGAAAACTCCATGGACATGGTGTCACAAAGAGTTGGTCACAACTGACGACACAACAACAATGATCCCCACTAGTCAAACCTTTTGATAAGGCTACATGTTTTTAAATATGTTTTGATGCTTGCAACAAGTTTGTATAACATACTTAAACAGGTTTACCTCAGTCGGGAAGGTTCTGAATGTTGGAAGTGTGTTTTCCACTGACTTTCTCAGTTTCTGGAACTGTTGATTAAAAGACTTGATTTAGTAGCAGACATGATGTGTTAGTTGGAATATTTTCTGATTATACGCAGAGCTGAAACATTAGTTTGCTGAGAAGAGCCTGAACTTGGAACCGAGAAAGAGTTTACCTAGTCATTCGCAGCCCAAAATATGTTTTAAAACTCTGCTCAGTCTTCAACAACTTAATCTAAATTAAGGTCTAGGAATTATGAAGTACCAGGATGGGGAATATTTATGTGTAGAGTGGGAAAGATAGCAGCATCCCATTTCTTGAGGTTTCAGGCAAAGTCACAGAAGCCAGGACAGGTTGAGAATGACAAGCAGGAACTACTGAGACAACTGATTAAGGAAAGAGGGATGGAGAAAAGTCAGGCAAATGGGTATAGAAACGGGGTAAACATGGAAGGTAATACAGCAACTCATAGCCAGGATGAAAATATTTGGGGGCAGTTGGACACTTGGCACCAACACATAGCAGCTGCTGTGGCTACTGCTACTCTTACTTGGGAGCTCATGTCCCATGCTGACAGTACGCATGCCCTGGGAGGAGTTTATTTAGGCCCCGCTGTGCTGCTTGCTGGAGCTTTTGAAACACTCAGCACCAGCCACAGGGAGTTTTGTTCTCCCAAGCCTGTACAACTGCAGCCAAAGCTGATGCAACAAGAAGGCTCACAAGGTGCGTTGTTGGTGCTCCATTCCCAGCCTTGCTTGCTCTAAGTGGCACAAGCCCACATTCATGTACCCACTGGCTCCCTGCTCAGTCTCCTCCTCAATCTGGACCAACACTGTACAAGTATCAGACTCATAAGAACACATTTGCGGTGAGCTCTGGTGCCAGTTGGGAACAGGTGAGAATGAATGCCCAGGTTTCAAAGGAGTCCTCAAACTCTTGTGTATATGCATACATATACATATACATATGCATATACATATACATAGATATACATATACATATATATTTCAACTCATCCTAATCTATTATGTCCTTTCAATTCACATCCACATACAGTGACCCTAATAGGGGTTTCTAAGTATGTGAGATATTTAAGGAGTGGTTTTACTCTAACTACTTTGCCCCTACACTGAGTTTCTATGGCCAAGCCTGGATTTGAACCAGGTCTCCAGAGTTCTAGTCTGCCACTCTATCCTTCAAACCCATCAGCTCTCATAGATGTCTCACAGCATGCCTCAGAAAAATGAGGTGGAGAGTTGTGGGCAGCCCAGATACCATAAATATATGAAGAATATCAATATGGCAGCAAGATGGTTTTCTGTTGGCAGTAAATCTCCAGTGACTGCCCTGTTCTTAAGTATACTCTCAGCACTGGTATTCATTCAACATAGATTGCTGACTATAGCTTTTCAGTCAGAAACCTTAAATCTATCCACCACCATAAAATCACAGGCTCTGTTGCTGCTGTCTTAGGAAAAGAAGTGCAAATAAATATGTAAAGGTAGAATCTAGTAAACAAATAAATTTTGCTTTCACAGAATGTTTTATGAGTGGGGCTTAATTTTTATTTTTTTAAATGATGAATTGATTATCAAGAGTAAAATACCATAACCTCTTTTTTTAAGATCAATTTATTCAGCGCAGTTCCTGCGCAAACAGCCACTCTGAGAAACAACCCTTGGCCCTGTTAGCAGACCAACAGGAAGAATGAGTTCCTTGGCCCTGCCAAAATCGCATACCTGATAATTTTTCTCTCTCTGCTATTATCCCACCTGGACAAGCAACAGTTCCCTAAGACTTCCGCTGATACGATGAAAGATAGTAAAGCATGGAAGTCTTGTTGCCAAAGTAATTCATGTTTTGCCACTTTTTTCTGCTGTACCTCTTCAGTCAGTTTCTTCAAAGCCTGGTTGTCGGAAACACTTCCTGCATAGTCAAGGCTCCTCAAATGGCCCATTTGTTGTTGCTTGTATTCCTCTTCTTCAAAGTGTCTAGGTTGGTGCCACTTTGGTTTTGGTGCTTGTTGCTCATGATGCTAATCCACAGAAACCCAGAACCAGGACAGAAATAAAACAATTAATGGTCTGGAAAATAAATTGTGGCTGAAGAAGCATTTCATGAAAGTTGGAAAGATTTGCTTCACATTCTTACCTTCTCTGACTGATAACGGAACAAGTTTGTAAGGCACAATGAGACTTGTGGGCCTCTCCCATGAAAAGCAATGATTAATTGATACAAGAAGCGAGAGAGAGAAAAAACCCTCAAACCATACAGGGAACCCTGTGATTTCAGACATTTGCTAACGTACTTTTCGTGCAGTATTCATAGCTATTCATCAGCTGTTGACAGAATCCACGTTTTCCTTTAAAGTGTAACTTGTTTTGTATTGTAAAAACAACATTTTTCTCAAAACCCAAACTACAAAAGTGAATAAGAAAGTGTGTCAAAAGCCCTCACCCTCGTATCTAGTGAACTTCTAAACAGTGATAAGGAATGCCATGCCAAATATGGGAGTGCAAATGTCATGAGCACGTCGTGTCCATAATATTGGAATTTATGACTAAAGACACTCATGCCCACTTCTTGTTTAAGCTAAAAACATAAACATAAAACGAAAAACAATAAGCCTCTTGTGATTCAGAGCCCTCATATTTAAACGTGGGGACGTATGTGCACCTGTTATACTACCCTGAGCAACCTGTTACTCCTTTCTGAGTCTTTAGAGGTCATGAGACTTACTATACATGGCAGGAGCAATAGAAGCCCCAGGTAGGAGCTTTGCATCCAAAGATGAGAGTTTGGAAAGGTTATGGCTTTAGATGGCAACCCCCCCCCAAATACCCCAGTAGCAGTTCCAGCCATTTTATAGATAGAGGATGCTGTGGATTCCAAAGAAGTAATTTGTTAAAGCATTGCACAAAATTATTTAAATTGTAGATTTAAAGACAAAACTAGGAAGGAAGGAGCAAAAATCTATCTATCTATCTATCTATCTATCTATCTATCTATCTATCTATCTATCTATCTATCTAAACAAAAGGCCAACTCAAATCTTAGTAGGAAGGGCTGTTGTCAGCCCAATCAAGAGTGTAGTCCTGCCAAAGAGGGACAGAATAAAATATGTATACAGTATATGGGACTGCAAAAAGATGTACATGTACTGTGTACAGGATCAGAAGCAACAAAATGTTTCAATATTCTGCCTCTCACTATTTATGCCTTTTGTTAGGTGGTGTCTTCCCATATTTCTGCACAGACTCTAGCAGATATTTCATGTATAGATAGTAAAAAGAGGTAGAGCAGTGGTTCCAAACCTGGGGGTCGGGACCCCTTTGGGGTTGAACAGCCATTTCACAGGGGTTGCCATGAGCCAGTGAAGAAAAAGGCGCAAATGGCTTGGTTCTGGAGAAGGGGGGGAAGAAGGGGGGGAGTGAGTTACAGCTTGATAGGTCAGTGGCACCGGAGGCTGCAAATGGCTGAGGGTGCCTGTAGAGGGAAGTTCTCTGTGGCCTGCAAAAGGGGGCTTATGGCCTCTTCCAAGCAGGGTAAGGGGTCACCACAACATGAGGAACTGTCTTAAAGGGTCGTGGCATTAGGAAGGTTGGGAGAGGATCTCAGAAAAACTAATTTGCTACTTAATAACAGTATTTGTGTGCCCTCATGTCAGTTCCAACTTATGGCAACCCATTCTAGAATTTTCTTGGCAAAGAATACATAGAAGTGGTTTACAGCATTCCCTTCTTCTGAGGACACCCTGGGATTGTTCAGCTTGCCGATGATGACCTCGTAGCCTGGCTCTTCTAGGAATCAAACTCACTGAGCTTTCCAGCTGGCCTATCTGCTACTTACTGCAAGGCCATTTTCTTTGTTCTTCTTGCCCCTTTCTGATCACAAAATGTTTTTAAAGGATATTTTTATATATCTCAGGAAGCCTTATATTTCATCTACTAATAAAGTCATTGTAACTGAGGCCCTTTAATGTCACCTTCCCACACTAACTACAGTACTGCCAAATACGTATAGGACTCTGGGCCATATATATATTTTTGATCAGTCCATAATCCAACAAAGAGTGCCTTTCTTACCAAGCTGTCTGGTGTGTCTGTTTTCCTGGGCTCTTTCCTCTTCTGCATTGGTTGTCTGTTCTGGTGTTGTTTAGCACCAGTTACAGTTGCTGTTTCTTGTCCAATGCAGAATCTGTCCATGTGTTTTTCTAACAGCCGCCTGGAACGGAAGCTCATCTCACAGCTGGGACAGTGGAAAACCACTGGATCTGTCATTATGAAGAGTATTCCACCCAAGATGAGGCTTATCTGGACACCAATGGTCACTTATTCATTTGTTGCAGGAAGCAGCTAAACTGGGCACCTGGAGTTTCCAGTTGCTATGTTGGTAACTCAGGGGTGGTGCCAGCCTGACAAAAACAATAGAGAGTAGGGCAGTTCGCCGAGTGGCTGAGACCATCACCATGGCAGTGCCTAATGTTTATGTTAGCAGGAGTGGGTGGGGATTAGTAGTGCCTAGGACTTGTAAGTCAGGAGTTTGCTTTTTAAAAGGCCTTTTATCAGGAGGAAGCTGGTTCGTATACCAGGATATGGAACATTGTTATTCTGTTTACCACAATTGCTTAAAGTTGATCACCTTGAGAAGTCCAACAATGACCAGGAGTGGGTGGGAATGTTCTTCATCCTCTTGTACACATAGAAGTACAAGCCTCTATTCATTCTCACTTTTTGGGGACTAAGGCTCCGAAAGCTGTTGGCTGCAAAGTCAACAGGTCGGCGGTTTCAATCCCAGGTGCCACGCAGCGGAGTGAGCTCCTGCAGTTAGCCCCAGCTCCTGCCAACCGAGCAGTTCAAAAGCATGCAAATGCAAGTACTGTAGATAAATAGTGCCCTAAAAAGTGGGAAGGTAAAACAGTGTTTCATTGTAGCCATGCCAGCCACGTGGCCATGGACTTGCACAACACTGGCTCTTTGGCTTGAATACGGAGATGAGCAGCGCCCCCAGGAGTCAGGCATGTGTGCGAGGAACCTTTACCTTTTACCTTTATAGTGTTACCACCCTGGTCGCAATGCCCTTCCACTGTGAGGGCAGTCAGCACGGAACACAGGTGGATACATTAAAATAATAGAATAATAAGCAAAAGTAAATGTGAGGTCCATGTAGCTGAGTGCTGTCAAGTTGATTCTGGTTTATGATGACACTTTCCAGGGTTATCTAGGCAGGGGTACCCAGAAGTGCTTTGTCATTCCCTTCTTCTGGAGGAGCCCTGGAACTGTGCAGCTTGCCTCTACCTGGAAGTAAACTCTGCAACCAAAAACCTAGCTCATTGTGAAGGGTGGCGTGAACTAAATATACAAGAACCATTACTGGAAACCTCTCTATGTAGCCTGTGAAGGGTGTACAGTATACCATTTATACAGTATGTCCCTTTGTTTATATGCTAGACTAATGTCAGAAATGAGATTAGCTGTTTCGCCCAAACATGTCAGCTTGCTGCAAGTATTATGCACCGATATGTCAAAATAGAATAATAATTTAAATTATTACATTCAATTTACTGTTACCTTTTGAAACGTATATTTTAAAATATGTTGTATAACAAAACAAAACAAAACAACCCTTTGCCTCTCCATCGGTTTTCCACTCATTACAGTCTAAAGAGAATAATGCCCAATGGAACTTCCACTCCTTTAAACTACTTTTTTTTTCAGGAAAGAGATCAACTATGTTCCTACACTCTCTTCTTCCTATTCAGTGTCAGACATGGGACAACACACAATTGGGAGGAACAGATATTAGAAGGGCAATGAGATTGATATGTGGCTCACTAATTGGTTTGCATTTGTTGTAGTTTGGGCCACCCTATTTTATGACAATCGCATGTGTTTTGAATAAGAATAGCCCACTCCACCCTTGTTGAAACTTGTCCCACTCCTTTTTGGCACAGCACTAGGGCTGAAGTTCATTTGGTTTTACACTGTGTCCAGTAACCATAAGGACCAACCAGACCACAGAAAATGCAGACTTCAAGAATATCCTTCCCTGCTTTTACTATTGCTCCAATGCCCCACTAGGATGGAAAACATTTGCACCCTGGGAAGTGAGCTGCCTTTCCCCAAGTTACCAGCATTCTCTCGCCTGGCCCTCCACCCATTAGCAAGAAATGCCACTGATACGCAGCCGTTTCAGAAAGGACCTGTTTTCCTGTTCCATATCCACTTCAGTACCATCTGTTGATGACACGGGTGTGTGTGTGTGTGAGTGTTTGTGTAAATGTAATGTGGAACTGGATGAGAGTTTTGCAGACAACCTGGACTCCAGTACCGATGAACGAGTGGCCGCTAGATCAAATCCAGACTGAACTTTCTCTGGAGACAAAAATTTTTTTAATGAAATGAGCCTGTTCTACATCATGAGAAGGCAGGATTCTCTGGAGAAAAAAACAATAATCCTGGGAAAGGCTGAAGGAAACAGGAAAAGAGGAAGACCCAATAGGAAATGTACCAACTCTACAAGGAAAATCACAGGCTTGAGTGTACATGAGCTCAGCAGGGCAGCTGAGGGTGACACATTCTGGAGTTAGCTGCTCATTCATGGGGTCGCCCTACATTTATTTGTAAACAAACAAACTGGGTAACCAGTTAATATTGCAGTACACTTCTGGTCAACATCTGCAGCCTGCCACTGTTAAGCTACCGTAGGGCACTGAAAACCAAGCAAACTTATCACATGAGCCACATTTTTGTGCAAATTTCTTGTCTGGTGTATGGTTCGACCGTTAAGGTTCTGCTCCCTGTTATTACCATAAGATGTGAATCCAGGTCATGGTGTGCTCCTCACTATTCCTGTTGTTTTGCTGGCAGTGTGATTCTTTGCCCCCCCCCGCCCCCAATCTCCCTTTTCTTCCTGCCTCTTGCACCCGAAACCCATCAGCATAACACCTTCTGTACTTATAACAACTGCAGCTTCCAATAATGCACTCCACAGCAGTATTCTTTTTTATTCTACAGTGTGAACAAGATGTTTTGTTTGCTTGTGGGATGCCTGCCAGGTCCCATGTAGGACATGAGGGTGTGTGTGTGTGTGTGTGAGAGAGAGATTATACTCAGAAGCCATTGCTCTGGTACTTACTCCCTACTTTCAGCATCCAGTAGTAGATGGCTTCTATTACCCTCAGCAACTGGACAGGTTTAGGAAGCATTAAAAAAAACTGCAATATGGGGCCTACGCCCTATTCTTGTTTCTGAGACACCAGTCATGTAGCTTTGAAGTTGAGAAAGACCTCCCTTTCCCACCTATAGGACTGCTACTCTGCTGTTCGGGAGTGAAGCCCCCAAAATTGCCCATGTAAACGCAGGCTTGTGGCCTCCCTTGCGCCCCATGGGCAGCGGAGCGGTAGAGGCACTGGGACCAGGAGGACCCGTGAGACCCCAAGCCTCTGCTTTTCATTGTTTACAAGGACCTGCACGCTGCAAGAAAGGAAAACCAGAAGGCCAGAATAAATTTGGGGGGAAAATGTTCATATTTATTCAATATAACATTAATTACTCACAAAAATACAGCGGGGGGTAAAATAACTAGCTATGACTCAACTTCCAGATAAACTCACCTGGATGACTGAGAATCTTCACAGACAACCTGCCACCATCTTACCGGCCCTTCCAATTTGCTTTCAGCGGAGACGGGCAGAAACCGTGCCCATTACCCCTCCGTCGGCACCCCTCCGTCGGCAAGAGCAATGAGCACCCCCCCCCCCAAGCAAGCGTCCATCCACGGTCAGGGGGAGGAAAGAAACAGGCGTACTGTAGTTTTGGAAGAAGGGGGTCTACTACACAGCCTTGCACATATAAGCCTCCCCCTTGGAAAAGGCGATCCCGGCTCTCCTCCAGCCTTTCTTCCCGCCGGAGCACAGGAAAACTGGAGTGGCTGCCGCTTTGTATCCTGGATCAGCCCTTGAAGTAACATATCGATCACACGCCCCGAGCAAGAACCAGTGTTTCTCCAGGGAGGATCACATAACACGAGAGCCGACGGCTGCAGAGAGAGTCGCCCGGTAATCCCAAGCGAATCACTTCCCCATTCCTGGCCAAGAAGGGGGGGCGGGGCGCAAAACGGGAGGAGTCAGCCAGATGATTTGTTTTTAGTTACAACCATGATGCATTGCGCGCAGGAAATAATTTTCTCATATATATTTTACTTATTTTATATGTTAATATTAAATTTGATTGCCCTAAAAATAGGTTGAGATTTATTTTCTACATATTTTGTAATGCTAATAAAAACTGGCACAGACATGAGCCGCCGGTCATTGTTACCTAACCAGTAGGCGCGGATCGCCTGGAACTCTTTCTAAAAGTCTACCTGTAGTTCAGTTCGTCTCCGACTCTTCAAGTTGTGTTGTTGTTCGTTGGAAGATATCAAATTTTTGATTTGTTTGTTGTTGACAATTTTTGGAGGTCCCTTCCACGGGACTGCTTTCTAATGTTGTAAGAACAAGAATGAGCTTGTAACAAAGAAATCTAGCAAGCAATAGATGCTTGATAGCACATAATACCTAATTTTAGAAAACTTACAGCCAAATCAATACTTTTTCCTGTTGGGCTTTACTCTTTATGTCAAGAGTCCATGATGTTCAAGAATCTATATTGTCCTTCAATTGGTGCCCTGACTGATCATTCTATCTATGATATTTTACATAGCTCTGAAAATTTTTGAAAAGGGCTGCTCATGTGATCTCCAATACAAATGTAGGAGCAGGTGATATCAGACCTCAAAAATCAGGTGAACAACTGACAGCTTGCTATGAATAATTCTGTAGAATAGCCAATCAGGAATTAGATCTATTAACCTGTGAGTGCAGGATGAACAGGTGTTTTAAACTCATGAATGTATTTCTGGAATAGCTATAGTGACATGCACAGCATGTGTACCTGGGTTTGGGGCACCTCTGATTTACACAAGTTCCTTGTACATGATGTCAAAGACATAGTGGAACCGGAGAAGGTGCAGGAGAGAGCTACTAAAATGATTAGTGGCCTGGAGCACCTCCCTTATAAGGAAAGGTTACAGCATTTGAGGCTCCTTAGTCTGGAAAAAAAGGCGCCTGAGGGACAATATAATGCATGGCATGAGTAAAGTGGATAGAGGAAGAACTAGAGGACATCCACTCAGATTGAGGGTTGGGAGAGTGAGAACAGACAAAAGAAAATATTTTTTACGCAGCGTGTTGTTAGTCTATGGAACTCCCTGCCACAGGATGTGGTGATGGCATCTGGCCTGGATGCCTTCAAAAGGGGATTGGACAGATTCCTGGAGAAAAAGTCCATCACAGGTTACAAACCATGATGGAGATGTGTAATCTCCAGGCTTAAAACTGGGGTACTTCAAGGGCCAGATGGAGGGGAGTGGTATCAGGAGACATATATCTAGTCCTGTGTGCTCCAGGACACATTTGGTGGGGCCACTGTGTGAGATACAGGAAGCTAGACTAGATGTGCCTTTGGCCTGATGCAGCATGGCTCTTCTTATGTTCTTATGATATTAAGATTCCAGATTACATGAGCATTAAAATTATATTTTTAAACATAGGTACTGAGCAACTACTGTATTGTTACTTTAGCCTTTTTATAAATATTTGGCCTCTTCGGTGGGTCAAAAGATGATGACATGTCAATACTGTATCATTAAAGAGATTCAAGGCAAAACACTCCATGAAACAATTTTATTACAAAGGAAACAAAAAGCCACACTTTTTGTATTAGCTCTTTGAGCTGTAGTAAAAAAACCTCTATAAATTGTGGAAAAAAACTAACCCTTTTAAAAATATTTTTTTTCTTTTTATAAAAGCATGAAAAAACAATTATGGGAAAACAGTTTTAAAAGGGAGGTCATCACATTACATAAGAATTAGAATTCACTAATTTACATAAATAGGCCATACCAACATTTCACAATGACATCTCTGTTCAGTAAGTCCCCAAATGATACTGCAGAGAAAGCCTTTTTTAGTTTAGCATATCAGCCGAAAATTAAAGAAAATAAATACAACATGCATGCAATGCATCTGAAGAAGTGGGCTCCACGAAAACATATATTTTAAACAGGCTCCGCGAAAATTTCTATTAAAAAAATAGGTAGTCTTAAAGGCTTTTTGTCTTTTCTTGTTTCATTGGGTTTTGCCTGATATACAGGACTTGCACGTCCTCCTTCTCCAGAACGACAAATTCCGTTTAGACAAGCCTTCAGAAAACAAGGCCCCCACCATGGGAAGGCGGGGCGGCCAGTGCCGCAGAGCCTTCTGGGGAGTGTAGTTCTGCCAGGTTTCCCCCCCACCGCCATTCACACGTTGTTTCCCGGCAGGCTTTGCGGCGCGCCCCGTTCAAAAGGGAGTCCGTTGGTTCCACCCGCCCCCTCCCCTCCCAGTGGCGCGGCCTCGGCTTCTGAAAGGAACGGTGCGGTTTCTTGGAGGACGCGGCCGGCTTTCTTGGAGCATGGACCCCAGTGCTTACCGCTGCCTCCAGCCTGGAGTGTCTATTAACATTCCTCGTAGCAACGGTAAGGCCAACCTCAGGAAAGGAAACCTCCTTCGGCGAGGGACTTGTTCAGGGGCGTCGAGTGAGGGAGGGGCTCATAAATAGAGTGGTACCTTGTATAAAGGAATTAATTTGTTCCAAATGAAATTATGTGTCCTTATTTTGTTGTAAACCGCCCGGAGTTCCTTCGGAAGACGGGCGGTATATAAGCGCCAAAAATAAATCAATCAATAAATTATGTTAAGCAAGTTTTCCTTGATACAAATTTCCCATAGGAATGCATTGAAAACGGAGTAATCCCATTTTTATGTTGTACAGATTTGCCCCATAGGGGTTATGTTAAGCAAATTTCCCCTATTTCCGGAATTTTTTATGTTGTACAGATTTTATGTTATACAAACCACAAGGGTCCACTGTATTACCCAAATCCTTCACGGGGCGGCGAGGGTGGTGGTGGTGGTGGTGGTCCTTGCTCGGACTAGCATTTTTACATTTGTATCCCAGTTTTCTCCCCTTCCAGTGGAATATATATTGCATACAGCAATGCAATAGTAAATGAAATGGGAACACCTGCCCAATTATATCCGTAGGAAGCGGAGAAGCCACTCCTTCTGCTTCGGGGACATCTGCTTACGTGTCTAACTTCTGCTCTTTTTGTCGCTGTTATGCGCCACCGAGTCACCTCAAGAGTCGTGGCCACCCCATGATAGAGCGACCCCCAAAATGTCTCCGGCCCCCAACCGGCAAACTCAAGGCTGCGGCTTCCTTTGCGAAGCCAGCCGGTCTTGTCTTGGGCCTTCCTCTTTGCCGTCTGCCTCCCATCTCTTCCAGCATTCTTGTCTTTTCCAGAAAAATCTGGCTTCTCGGGTCCTGTTCCAAGTAGGACAGCCGCAGTTTCATTTTTTTTCCTTCCAGAAATAGTTCAGATTTGATTTGATCTAAGACCCACTTGATCTTTTTGGCAGCTCAGGTTATCCACCAAACCCTCCTACAGCACCATTTTTTCATTTGAATCTGTCTCAGGGCCCCCCCCCCCAGCTTTCTTAATTGTTTAGCTTTCACACCCATAAATGCTGAGTACAGCCTGGTGTGTATGTGTGTATTTCAGACCCTGGGTATTTCAGACCTGAAATAGGCTCATAAGATGAACAATGGCCTGAATAGGCTTGTTAGGTAGACAAAGGGCACTCATTCAAATATGAGGATGTACATATTAATTTAACAGAGAAGATACCTTGTTTGAGAGAGGAGTCAGGGAAGCCATTAATGGGATCATTGAAACACCCTCCCTCAACACAGGTGGGGGCCTCAGGCATAGCCTATCTGCTACTTATCAGAGTGTGCTTTCAACAATACCCAGAAATATCAGAAAGCCTTCACCACCAAGGCCATTGCTAATGACCCATACTTTATAGGTTTCACCTTTTAAGGTGAACATAGGCCATTGTTCATCTTATGAGCCTATTTCAGACCAGGGTGATGAGGTCAAAGCTGACTATAAGATGGAGGACTTGCACTAGCTGTATTCAGACTGATGAAGCTGTTTGAATGAGCAGTGAAACGTTTCTATCTCTCAAGAAAAAAGAAGTCCAGTAGCCATGACTCAACTTTCAGACCTACAGTGATTAAGCATGGAATTATATGCAGTTTAGTTGGCTTTGGTTTTATTTGTTTCCCATTTTATTTTATTTATTTAGAAAATTTACTGTATATCCTGCACTCAGAAACAATTACTTTCTAGACAACTTGTAATTGGTTTCAATGACAGCTGCACACACAATTATGAAATTCTCACCAGTCAGTAGCCCTTAGTTTCCTAGAGGGAAAAAGTATGCTCCTCAGCTCTATAATCTTTGAAATAACCACAACTGTAGGAGTCAAGTGTTTTTTCTAGCAAGGAGGAAGAGTGAGCACTTGATAAGCAAAGCAAAACTAGAAAAGCAGTGGAGACATTCAGGTTTTACACTTTGGCAGCCACTCCCAGATAAACATGATGTGCATTATTTGTTCTTCGGTTGATATTTATGTCTCAGAAAATTAATGTGTTTTCCTTGTTTTGTTTCTGTTTGATGATAATACTTGGTGGTTCAGCCTATCACCCTTTCTAGTTTCTATTGTAAGTGATTCAGGGAGTTATTAATTCTATTGAATGCTTTGAAGGGCTACCAGGGAGCCTTTTCTAAAGATAGATACTGAGTTGTGGATGCAACAGTCACTTTTTTACAGGTTTGTTCTGAAGAGTTGAAAACTATTGGTTATAGCTTGGAAGGTACAGTACTGCTTGAAAATCACTCAGTATGCCTAGCTAAGCCATAACCGATCCCGTTTATTTAAATGGGTCCTCGTACCAAAAAGTTACTGGCTGCATTAAAAATAAAATATAGGCTGCTACTTGGTAGAATATGCTTTTGTCCCAAGCAGTTATATATCATAGTTATGAACAATAAATATATAAGGACATTAAGAAAGTTGTTAAGCCTCTTAAGACATATCAGTTAGAAAAGGAAAAATAGATATCTATGATATTTCATTACTCTTTTTTTTTAAATTTGAGGTGAGTGTCACTGAGTAACTTCCACTTCTGTGTAGATCACAAAAAGTCACGTGCTTCTAATACATGTTTCAGATTAGGTGAAAATTCAAGTCATCTTCCATGTCTTTGATTTATTTGATTTGATAAATTAACACCTACCTCAAATAGCATAAGCAGACATTGGCTCTTCTTTTATTTAGGTGCAGTTCATGGTGCTACTATCAAGACAGTGAATTTGGAAAAAATGACTGTATCAGTAGAATGGACGGAAGATCAAAGTGTCAAAGGAAAAGAGGTGACAAAATATATTGTTATCTGCCATTATATTCAAGCAATGGAAACCTAGGCTACAATGCTATGCACCAGCCTCTGCCAACCAGGCATGCCCCAGATTTACTGGACTACAATTTCCAAGTTCTGCAGTATATATAGATATGCCGGGTGGTTATCATGGGAGTTGTTAGCTACACTATGGTTGGTTGGAGAAAGTTATCTGTATTTACCTAGGATTATGTTAATCTTAGTGCATTCAGTAGGGTTGATGTCTGAGATGTTGTATAGCATTGCACTTCTAAAGTCTAAGCTGCTTATCTGGATTTCTACCCCCACATGTAAGGCACCCAATACTGTGTATAGAATTTTTATGAGGATTCCACCTCCTCTTGTACATCTTTAAAGATTTGTTTATCAACAGTCATTCTTTTCAAATTTCACAGTAGATGGAACATTTTCTGATTTATTCTTCTTCCTTTCTGTGATTCCTACTCAAATGAATTGCAGGATAAAAGGCTTACCTAAGGCAGAGACAGGCTGTTTCCTTTTTAGAACCCTTATCCTATCAGTACATATGTAAATATAACACCTAATGCACCACTGAAACCTAAGGCATGATTAATCTGTACAGTATTTAATTGTGCCTTGAATATATATTGTAATGGGGTGAGCAAACCTCAGGGTTAATTTTCTGCAAACAAGATGGAGTGAAGGCAATGTCACTTCCCCACATGAGAAACAGAAGTGGCCAGATATTTATTCTTAGTTTCAACACCCCTCTTTTGGGCTTGTACATAAATCAGCATAAGGGATCTCCAACTTGTTTTGAAAGAGACTGCTCCTTGGCAATTAAAAGTGGACACTCATTTTTGATCATCATAATTTAGAGGGTTGCAGAGTGGTCTAAAGGTCCTAACTCAGTCAACTAAGACTGCACAAGTGAATTTTTCTCCCTTGTTTTACAGAGGTAGTTAGAGAAACAAGGTGGTATACTTCAAATTCTCTCCTGGATTATAGTCCACGTTCTTTCTGCCATGCAGCTAGGGCAGGGTAGCATGCTATATAAAATTTGTACATTAGACAACATTTAAACAAAGTTTATTGTTAAACTTTCACATAGACAGTAAAATAGACACTTATTGTGTGAATGAATGAGAAGTAATCTGTTATGTATGTTACTTTCTGTATGAGTGCCTAATCTGTTGTGTGTGTTAGCTCAGGAAAATGGCTGTTGGAATACTGCAGCACTAGCAATAGGATTATGATGTCACTCTAAGGTCAAGTGGGTGGACTAAGGGGGCATGACTTGTTCAGTCTACATCTGCATTGCAGAAAAGTAAGGGAACAGCCAATTGCATAGCACAGGTGATTAACTAGATTTAATAGTAAATGTTTTAGTGGCAATTGTTAAATTCTGTTTCAATAAGTAGTAACAGGTATACTTGTACAACAGAAACCAGGAAATGGCAGGCTGTACTGAGATTAGCTGCTGGAGATTAAAGCATCTGTAGCAAATGTGCTTTTCTAGGTTTTTGAAATACTTTGCAGCCTTTGAAACTATATAGTGTAGGATAGAGCTTATAGGTAGATTGTTTTAAGAGTACAGTATCTTTAATTTTAGGCCAAAGAAACAGTGAGGGAACTAGTCATCCTTTTGACTTATTGTGACAAACAATTGACATGGATCTACTGATATCTGAGGTGATGCTTAAGTAGTTACTCTTTTTATTCTGGTTCATATGTATTTGGTCCTCTTCCCCACACCCGTTGTAGGTTGACATTGATGATGTGGTAGCAATAAACCCTGATTTATTCAGAACGCCAGTTGCTGCTGACGGAAAAGAGAGCTTCCCTATCAAGGATAATGTAACCACAAAGGTAGGTGATCCAGACGGTTCATATTGAGTCATGCAATAAAATGCCTGAAACATTATTGTAAACATGGTTCAAATTCGATGAGTGCTTTTTTAGCTTTAAGGACTTCGTTGTTTTATGCTTGTCTCTATTACCTTCAAAATGTCTATAAACATTTATTGAATTATTCATTCATATGTTAACTTTCATTGCATGATTAGTGGTAATTCCTTTATAAGTTTATATATATATATAATACAGCATTGGCAGAAGCACTACTCATGTATTTTCCTAGAGGTATGTTTTGCTGCATGACATGACTATATTGTCCTGTAGAAGTACCAATTGCTGCTTCTCTTTGTGAATGTCTGAATGCAAATTGCCTCCATTGTGCAGTATAGCCTGTGGAAAGGTATGGGCGGGGGAAGTCAGGAATTGGCTGATGGAGTCTTTTTAAGGTTGCACCGTGGAAGAAACAAGATTGGGACAATTCAGAAGAAAAGTCTGAGCATGAGAGAGAAACAGTAGGCTAGATATGTTGAAAGAGCAACTTGGACAAAGAATGATGTCTATGGCAAATAGCTTAAACCAAGAATGGGACCTCAGGCTCTATTGTTCAGTCTAGTTTTCTTGAGGTCTGAATCTAATCCTCTGTGTTTCCTAAGATGATTATACCCCTTCCCCCACAATACTATGGTGGTGTTTGGTATGTATTCTCCACTGTATGAGGCCGAACCCTCTCCTACAGTGGGATGGGAGGGAGGTAAAAAAGGTTAGGGAAAGGAAAAAAGTGCCCTTCTTGAGCTCCCAGTGAAGTACCTCAGATAGTAACATCCATTGACTAAAATCCCACTCGTAGAGTTGCACTATATAAGAGGCTGGTGATATTAGCTGGGGTGATTTTTTTTGTAAATACTGTATTTTTCAATCTATAAGACAACCCCATGAATAGATGACCCCCTGTTTTCCAACCCAAGTGTACCAAATATAATGTTCACTAGGGAAGACACCCAAGAAAACAGGCTGGATTTCCTGGTTTGTGTGGTTATCTTTGGACCTGACTGTGGCCTGGAAATAGAAGTTTACAGGAAACTACACACACTGGTCAAATTTGACTCCCAGCATGTATTACAACACAAATTAAGAGTTATCAGGACTCTAAACCACAGTGCAGAGAGCATCGCCACGTCCACAGAAGCCAAGAAGAAGGAAGGCAGACACCTGAAGACAGTGCTTAAGGCCTGTAGATATCCAAAGTGGGCCTTCAACAAAGCTGTGACCCGACCCAGAAGAACAGTGGATCAGCCTGAAACCCAGAGCCTGGTCATTCCTTACATGGCTGGAATGTTTGAAAAGCTTAAAAGGATTTTTGGCTAACGCCACATCCCTGTTTACTTCAAACCCACCAACACACTAAGTCAAAGACTCATCCACCCAAAAGATCTGACGCAACAACACAAGATATATTATATGATGTCCATTGCAGTGAGGAGTCTGCAGATCTCTATGCTGGAGAAACCAAAAAGCTACTAAACAAGATGATGGCCCAACACAGGAGGGGCAACAGCTCAGGACCAGAATCAGCGGTGAACCTTCATTTGGAGGGCAAAGGACGCTCATTCAAAGAACGGAATGTACACAGACAGAGAAGATAGGTGGTTCAAGAGAGGCCTCAGGGAAGCAATTCATGTGTGTATTGAAAACCCCTCTCTCAACAGAGGTGGGGGACTCAGACACAATCTGCCTACTACTTATCTTGCTGCCCTTTCATCAATCCACAGACAAATCAGAAGCACTTCACTCCTCTACCAGCAAGCCCATTGCCCACTTCATGAACCTATTCAGACCAGGGTGATTTGAAATCAAAGTGAACTATAAATTGGAGGCCTCGCCACTAACTTTCCTCAGACTCAGGAAAGTTGCTTGGATGAGTAACAAAACATTTTGCTCTCACAAGAAAAGAAGTCCAGTTGCCATGACCCAGATTCCATGTACAAGATGACCTTTAGTTTTTAGTCTAACAATTTTAGACAAAAATATAGTCTTATACATGAAAAAACACTAAAACATTTTTGATTACCAGTAACCTCCCCCAAAAGGATCATGAGGTGCCCATAGACTCCTTTTTGTTTTGCGGAAGCCATTGGGTTCTGTGGTGAGGGTCAGACTTTGAGTTCTGAAATTTGCTACTGGCAGTAAAATTTTCGTGGTTTTTTATGTTAAAAGATGAAAGGCCACAGCTTGCAGATGACCATACTGAAAAACAAACAGATATAGGAATTTGTGAGATTGTGAATGGCATGCATTCCAATTACAAGTTCAGAGTTGGCATCTCTTGCTCTGTTCAACTCTCTGTATCTCTTATTAGATCTGTTCTTGCTAGTGAGTAGAATTTTCAGGTTGGATTGTAAGTAAATACAGGTTTGTGAAGAAGAACTGTCTTCTTCCAGATGTACACCACTGGTGATATCTTGGAGTGGTTCTGGTTGGGAACTGTAAATGGCAAGAAGTGGCATTCTGTTTTTTGTTGTGGCGTTATTGAATAGATTATTGATTGCCTGTAAAAACACCAGCCCTGCTAATTTATTTTCCTTCCTTCCTTCCTTCCTTCCTTTTGCTTTGCTTTGCTTTGCTTTCTTTTTCTTTTTACTTTTCCGTGATGGACGTTGTACTCTAAAAGCTCCTTGATTTAGATTTCTGTGAGGCTTGGCCATATGGTACCACATCATAGGGCTTGGTTTGTACATATTGGAAAGAATTTTTGTATGCAGTACTCTGGCTAAGAGGTACCTGTCTTCCTTTGTATGGAAGCCGCGGAGGAAGGAAAGACTTGATGGCATGTAACACTCACATCTTCTCTGGTCTTGCTTACGATGCTGATACTTCTTAATGTTCTTGACAATATTCAGAAACCAGCAGTTAACTATCTGAACTGAAAACATCTTTAGAAATATTGTTGGTTTATGTATTACATGGCTAAAATGTTGTTGATGTTCTTGTAACTGAAACTTTCTTTTTACTTCAGAGGCAAAACCGTAGGACAACTATCTCAAAAATCCCTGCTCGAAGAGAAGGTACAGACTGATTTGTGCTGCTCTGGCATTTTGCACGAAAAGTAAAGTCCTGTGTTGAATCTAATTTTATGCAATTTAGTGCTACCATTGAACTGGTGGTACTGAACATCTAGGGTTTTAAGTAGAATCTGTTCCCCAATTTATTTAGTACTCATAGTTTTTTCATCTTTTTCACTTATTTATACAAAAGCCTATATCCCATCCATTTGGTGTTTACACAGAGGTGAGGTCAGTTGAAAGCCACAACAAAATAAAACAAGTAAAAGTGAAAAATGATGGAAACATGAATCCCTAATAGAAAGTCCTGATAGTAATGCTTCAGTTACTGAGCATAAATCTAGCAAAATTCAGAGTCCATTTAGAGATATGACTAGTGCACTTGTATATAGATTAACCAGTGTTGTTGCAGCAAAATTGATTGACTTTGGACATGAGTGGATTTTTTGCAAGCAGATGGCAAATTGACAAGATGTTTGGCCTGAGGGCTAGTTTAAAAAGGAATTTTATTAGAAATTCAGATAAACCATTTGATTGAGTAACTAGTGTATAGGTAGTTTGGAGTTCGTTGGAAATAAAAAAATTGGTGTCTGGAACATCCACCCTTCTGTTTTCAGAACAGCCTGTTTTTTAGCTGTATTTCATTGTCCTTAATTCCAGCTCTGTATCTTCTAAAATTCTTGCCAAAAGGATTCCTGTAGTAATCTGTATTGATTACTATTTGTAATGATACACAGCTTATAGAGTAATATTTTGCCTTGCTTTCTTAGGTCTGCGATTACAATCTAGCAAAATGTCTGTAATAGCAGAATCACAGAACAGCCCTTTTGAAAATGAGATGGAGATAGAATCGCCTCCTTCTGTACCAACACGAAGCCATTCAGCTCTTCCTGGTGAGTTAGGTCAGATGAAGTATGATATGATGTTATAGTAATTGTGCATAAATGTCTGTAATGACATTTACTCTGTGCTTTTAAAGAAATTGTCAACTTACATTTTTGCCATGGAGGTTTTATCCTGCACCCCTGCTTGGGTGCATCTGGCTGGAGTCTGCTGTTTGGGCTCCCCTTGTTCCTCCAGCCTGGTGCCGCATAATTGCTTGTTCTATTTGTTTTAGTAGTTATTCTTTCTATGCTATTGTATGTTTTATTATTTTGCTTTGTATTTTTATTGTATTTTTATATACAGTGATACCTCAACTTAGAAGAAATTTAATCTGTTCCAGATGCATGCTCTAAGTCGAACTACTCTTAGGTCAGGGTGCCTATCTAAAAAATTGAAAAAAGTTAAATAAAACACTGAAAACAATTGTAAGTCGAGCAGACCATATCTAAAATTTGTAAGGCGGCAGTTAAAATGCCAACAGTTTTCCGCTCTTAAGTCAAGCTGCTCTTAAGCCAGAGGACCACTGTATTTGATTCCCCCCCTCTTTTGTTGGGAGCGAGAGTGAGGGTGGAGTTGGTAGTATCCTTTGTTTCGGGGGGGGGGGCAGGTTGAGGTTGGTCTAGTAGTTTGTTTAGTGTTGTGTTATGTCCCTGTTTCCCCCTTGTGTCGTCTTACCGCAACCACCTATGCCAGTTCGGGCTCCTATTCTGGTGGTCTTGGATAGTGGGAGATAAGCTATGAGTCGGGGGATCGATCGGGTAAGAAGAATTTGGGACAAACAACTTGTGCCTGTTTCCCGTTCTGATCCTCCGACCCACTGCCCCATACCAGGGAGCTGCTCTGTCTGCGCCTCCGACGTGTCTTGCCTGCTGGTCAACGCCCAGTTGGTCCACAATAAGATTCGTATCATCCATGACATGATCATGGATGAGTGGGCTGACCTGGCCTTTTAAACCAAGACCTGGGTGGGTGCAGAGGGGGGAGTGTCCTTCTCCCAGCTGTGCCCCCCCCCCCGGGTTTTGTGTCCAGCACCTTGGCAGATCGGAGGGTTGGGTGGGGTGAGGTGGCCATTATGCACCCCATTTATGTCAGTAAATCTGTGGCGTTGGTGTTTCCAGGGTTGAAATGCCTGCACCTATTGGTGGGACAGCAGGATCGATTTGAGATAGTGCTTGTGTACTGTGTTCCCCGCGACCCTGCACTGTCCCTCTCAGAGTTCATCTCAGTGGCACTGTGGAGGTCCCCCTGCCTGTTGGTGGACCGGATCGCCCCCAAGTGCCTTATCCGTTGCCGAGCCTGCTCTTTGCCATGGTTTACGGTGGAGTGGTGTGAAATGAAGCAAGAAAGGAGGAGGCTAGAGGATGGAGGAAGGATCGGACAGCATTTAATTGGGCTGTGGTTTGTGCTATGACCAGACGCTACATACGAGCGATCAGGGATGCTAAACTATCTTTTGCTTCTCTGAGAATTGGGGGGGCCTCGAACCATCAGGAGGAGTTGTTCTGGGTGGTTTGAGACCTCACCAATCCCGATCCGCCTGAGCCTCTTCCTAGTGATTTCACTAGTTAGTCCTTCACACCCTTTTAAAGTCTAAAATAGAGGCCATCTGTGCTGACCTGGACTCCGGTTGCACTGATCTATCCCTGACTATGGCAGGTGCTGCACCCCCCCCCCGGTCTCCTCATTTTGTTGAGTTTGGACCTATAACACGAGCAGATGCCGCTAGGGCGTTGTTCCGCTGCAGGCTGACAACTTCCCCTTCCGATCCTTGCCCAGCTTGACTTATTAAAACCACTGCAAAACCAGACACTCATCATTTCTGTGGGTACAAATGGGAACAACTGGAGTATTCTTGAATGGACAAAAGAATCCAAGCCATCTAAAGGGACAAGCAGCCTTGCTCTCTTTCTCTGACCTCACCACAGCCGCAGGGGTGAGTGGCCAGTACGAGGGTGGGCAGATGCAGGACAAAGCCGCAAATACAATTATTCTACAAGTCAGTGTAGCCCCTCTCAACTGTGTTACAATCCATCTTAAAAACGGATTAAAAATTTTCCTAAGAGGATGCACACTGGCCAAATTATCTGTGACTACATGATTTATAAATAAATTCTATTTAGAGTGGAGCTTATTACAATGTAAATGTAAACAAGCCCTCTGTGAAAATTTAAAATTACAGTAGGACCCCCGTATCTGCGGGGAATCGGTTCCAGGACCCCCCACTGATACGGAAATCCACAGATAAGAGCTAACGCTCTTCTCCAGGGTGGCAGTGCTGGGGAAGTGAAAGGAGGTGGCAGTGGTGACCGGGGAGGTGTGAATGAGCAGCAAAGGCCCTCTCGGCCTGCCTGTCCACCCCTGCCCTTAATGCCAGGCCAGTACAAAGAGTCTCCTTAACAGGGAGGAGGAATTCTCAGCAGCTGTTCCATGGGCCATGCAAGTAGCTCTTCTGCCACTGCTGCCATTCCAGGAGGGTACCTGTGGGCCATTTGGGAGCCTCTTTTGCCTCCATCACCGCTGTCATTTTGGGCAGGCTCCTATGGGCTGTGTGGGTGCTGTTCTATTGCTGTCACCATTCTAGGCGGGTGCTCTTTTGCCGCCATCGCCATTCCAGGTGGGCACCTGCAGGCTGCACAGGTGCTTTTCTGCTGCTGTCACCATTCCTGTAAGTCCCCTTCCTCACTGCCGTGACTTTCTTAATACGTTTACCCGTGTGCCCTCTCCTCTTCCTCCTCCTCCTCATGAGACCAGAGCAAGGTGAGGGAGACACCACTTGTAGGTCTGCCCTCGATTGGAGGGGGAGAAACTGGGACACCCTTACACGGCACGGTTAGCGGGATGGCAGGGAGGCTGCAGATGCCTCATGGCCACCTGCTTTGTGGCTACAGTACTCAATTATTTTTATATATGTATTTTCCCCTCAATCCGTGGATAAGTGAATCAGCGGATATGGGGTCCTAGTGTATTTTATTATTTATGTTCTGAATTTGAATTTGTCACTATTCAGAAATGTGCACATCTTAGATCAAGTCTATAGTAGAGGCACCCCCTAAACATTTATTTATCTTTCTATGAATTAAGTGCAATATGATCATTTTTTTGTGGGATCAGTATCCACAATTTTACTTATCCTTGGTCTGAAAATATTAAAAACATTAAACAAACAAACAAACAAACAAACAAACAAATAACGAAGATAAGGATTTCCATGATGAAATTACCAGAACTGGACAAAGCAGAAACAGATCTGTCTGTCTGTCTGTCTGTCTGTCTGTCTGTCTGTCTGTCTGTCTATGGTTCACTCCTATCAGTGGTTTTCACATCCATATGTAGTTTTGGAACCTGTTCTCTGTGGATACTGTGGTCCTACTGTGGTACAACCCATCCTGCTATTTCTTGTGTTTGATTGGGAAGTGATTTTAATTTTTAGTTTCCTGTTCAAACAGTTGTACGTGCTCGATCTCGCACTAGTTATTCCTCTGAGGAATGTAATGTGCAACCAAATGGAAATGAAATGACAGAAGAACCTCCACAGTCTCTCAGAATTGTTTCTGCTGCAATTCAAGGTAGATGATTATGAACAGGATTATTTTATAAAACTTTGAATCTATCTTTTAATTAAATGTATTATGTCTGAGAGAATGTTTCCTACTACCATCCTATCTACCAGTTCTTTTGATGTAATTAGTGAATGGAGTAGAGGATGAAGGCTGAAGCCCAGTTAAGCTGGGTTTCCTCTCTGCTCCTAGGTGGATATCAACTTTGAAGTGCAAATGATGGTGATACAAGTAGAGGTGTAAAATTTCCAAAACTTTTGAAGCTTGGGAAAAAATGTTTTTCCTGTGTTTTTTTTTTGGGGGGGGAGTTTTTGGAAAAAATGAAAAAATGCTACATTAGCACTCCTCACCCCCTTTTACAGCTTGGAAGTCATTCTGTTACTTATTAGGACCATAAAATATGATTATGGACAATTTGACTGCATCAAATTATCACAACTAGCATATTTGTATCCTAACAATTTTTACAAACAGAATTTACTTTTTAAATAATATTTATTTGTAATTGTAAGTAACAAATGGAGTAACAATCTCCTGAACTGTTTACTAGTTTATGGGGAGCAATAAAACCTCTACAAAACAATGTTTGGAAATCCAGAATTAACAATTCATAATTCCTCTTTACAGCACTATATTAAGTAAAAATAAAAGAAAAACTTCATTCTGGTAAAAATAATTGAAGAGGGGGGAAATATATAGAAGGAAGTGGGACCAAGTTTCAATGAACGGACATGAAATTTAAGCAGAATCATTTTTGTTGCTCTATATTTTCTTTCACTGCTTTGAGGCCTAGTTATGAGGACAGAATAGAACCAAACATACCCACCCATATGCAAAAACAAAAGTGAAACCTTTTCCTTGTGACAGTATCAGCAGCTCCTAAAGGACAAAATGCATCTTGTTCTTGCATTTGATAGTTCAGTTTGTAACCTAGGACTTGCTTGTCCTCAGCGCACAGAAATTAGAATAATCTGAAATTATGCGTATTTTTTAGAAATTATTTGGAAAATATTAGAATACACTGTCTTAAAATATTTTATCCATCATGCTAAAATAAAACATTCCATTATTATATTTCTTTTTTCAATTTTTCCATATTTTTGGGAAAAAAACCAAAAGGCTTTCAGAAAAAAAAGGAAAAAGCCCTTTCCCTCCCCAATTTTTTCCTCCCCCCCCCCCCCCGGTATTCACATCTCTAGGTACAATTACGTCTTGGTGTTGGTGGAGCTCTCTCTTCTTGATCAAGTAACCGTAATCAATTTCTGTGCATCTGTTGACTGATGGTAGACTTTAGGCAGTTTTGAACAATGCTTGTGGATAGTTTTACTAAATGCCAATAAATTATGACCTCCTAAATCAGGGCTGTTCAACTTTGAACAGACCAAGGTCTACTTTTTCTGTCCCAAAGTGCCTGAGGGCTACTACACTAAAACCTCTACTTACAAATTTTATCCGTTCCAAGCACATGCTCATATGTAAAAACTTTTGTAAGTAGAGCAGTGGTTTCCCATAGGAATGTGTTGAAAACCAATTAATCTGTTCTGGAGGGAACAGATTTCAATGCGCCATGCCCCTGAAACTGCCCTGCTCAGCTGAGACAGTGGGCTGGCAGACCCAGGACTTTGCTGGGGTAGTGGTGGTCCTTGGGATGGGGGAGGGAGGGGTGGAGAACTTACCCCCTCACTTTTTTTATTGATGGCCTGTGGGCTACTTTTGAACCCTTCGTGGGCTACCAGTAGACCGCGGGCTACCTGTTGGGCAGGCCTGTCCTAAATGATTGGACTGCTTTTCTGGAAGCCAAGGATAAAAGGTATGGAGGTATGCTATTTCAGTTCATTTCCAACGACAGCATGCTTTTCTCTTCAGCTCGAAGGAAATCTAACATTGTGAAAGAGATGGAAAAAATGAAAAGTAAGAGAGAAGAGAAAAGAGCTCAGATCACCGAGATAAGAAACAGGCGAGCACAGGTAAAAGGATGTAATGCTAAATATTTAAGTGCAAAGTTATGCAAAACATCAATCACACTTAATAAATCAATGCTATAAAATATTTTGTGTTACACTGAGAATTAGAACATTAAACAATGCTGCACATCTAATCTGGATAAAGTTAGCTATGTGCAGTGTGCACAGCTCTTCGTTCGGTATGGAATTTATGCAAAGTATTAATGAAGCATTATTCCATGTTTAAAATCCTAGTTTTTACTGCATCTTACATCAGAACTGCCAGAACAGTCTGAATTTTTCCATTTGTCAAGAGGGCAGCTTTATTATCTTATGTAGCTTTTATAAAGCGTAAGGTCTAAATCCCGTTATTGGTAATAATAGGGGAGCAGACCTTTTGAATCTGATGGACCTAGTCTCATTGATGTTGTGGAATTCCTATATAATGAGTACTAAAATTGGATGTAGGTATCATGGAAAGCATCATGTTAAACTTAAAAACTGGAGGAATGATTTTTCTTTGCTCTAAGTGAGGTCACATAAGGTATATATCAGTGTTACTAAGGATTTAATAGCAGAATAAATCTAAAAAAATTCTTTAGGGTTATTTCACTTTACACATGCTTCAAATATTGTTTTCTAACTGATACTTTACAGCAATCCTCATTTACCATTGTTTTCACTGTGGTAAGTCAGTAAGCTATTTACTATTTTGTCTTACAGGAATTTGACAGTAGCTGTCCAAACTGGGATTTTGCACGCATGGTAAAGGAATACAGAGCCACTCTAAACTGTCAGTCAATATCAATGAATGACCCTGTAAGTAAATATTTCCTACTAGGTTCATGTTGTATTCACAAATGTCTCCTTCATTTAGTATTCAAAAAATACTATCCTTGTTATCTGCCAGCTATTTTTAAAGGGACAACAAATCAGAGGTCAACACCGTGTTTGAAGGGTGATGCATTTATAATAAAAATGGAATCTCCATAAGCCAGAAGAGTGATTGAAAACTAAGTTTGTATAGTTCAACTTATTGTGCTTTTAATTTTTTTGCTTGTTACTGGGTTGTCTGTTAAAATATATGTGTTACACATAGATGAAAGAATAAAGATCCTAAGTTTACCTTAATGTGGTTTGTGCTTTTCTTTTCTTTTCTTAAGATAGAAGAGCACAGAATTTGTGTCTGTGTGAGGAAACGGCCTTTAAATAAACAAGGTAAGATAATGTCTGCAGAGTATAGGACTTGAACTAGGTTCTGTAGATTTTGTAACTGCAGAAATTATGATGGATGCGGTCAAGTTGCTTCAGAAATCTATTTTATTGAAAATCAGGGAGTATTAGGAGTATTATCAAAATGATAAACTTTCTAGGGGTCTAGCAAGTAAAATCTATTAAGTTCTAATTTTAAAATTTCCTTTTAATTTTAAGTCCTTTATTTCCATTGTTCCAGACTGCATTCTATAGCTGTCCCTTGCACCTCACTTGAATAGCAATTTTTTTGTGTAAAGAAAAAAGTCTCTCAGTTTCTGCGTCAGTAGTTATGCACGACTATTGCATAAGTTCTTACATGGCTTTTTATTATTAGGAATGTCAGAATTTATGAGATTCCACTTCATACTGCACATAACGTTTCTTCTCAACAGAACTTGCAAAGAAGGAATGTGATATAATCACTGTTGTCAGCAAGAACAGCATCCTAGTGCATGAACCAAAGGTGAAGGTGGATCTGACGAGATACCTTGAAAATCAGCCTTTTCGATTTGACTTCTCATTTGATGAAAAAGCTTCTAATGAAATGGTTTATCGGTAATGTATGTCTTTTGTTCTAGTGACACTGAGGGATCTAGAGTAGAGACAATTGGCATGAGTTTCATCAGCCAGCAGGCAATGTGAATGAATTTGCATGTAATGCGTCCTGCATACAGTCCTGCCAAAAAAGACTGGTGTGTGTTCAGGCATTTTATGCAGTAGCTGCCGCACTTTTAATGAGAGTTTGTAAGCTCTAGAAGGGGTCAATTTTCTGCCCCTAAGAATCTCCCCCATGCTGTACTAACCGAGCTGGAACATAGCTAATTTCTGCTTTAAAATATTTTCTGTTCTTTGGTATTTTTGACTTGCAAGTAATTTGCAACCACCTGAGTTTTGATAGGAGGTTTTTTTTAAAAAAAGCCTACAAAGAAGGGGTTAGAGATATTGGGGCTGTTACTCTTCTTTTGAAACAGAAATTAGGTTGCACCTGCTCCTTACCATGGGATGTAGGTGCAGTCCCCTGGCATAGTTCCATTAAAAAAAACAATTTAATAATGCATTTCCTGGTTTTCAAGGCACACGACTTTTCTGTTAAGATTCTTGGTACTCTGTATATGAGAGTAGGGATAGAATGACTTATCTATCACTGTGACCAGGGCAGGAAACGTGTGTGAGGCACATTTTTTTGCTCCCCTTTAAGCCATTGTACTACATCATCTCTAGGCTGACATAGCTGTAAGGCCATATGTTGTTTACATGTGTGGGGAATGAAAACTCCTTAGGATCTTGATGAATCCTTGATCTTCCCTTATCCCCAGAATGGCCCCATTTGGACCCATTTCTGGCGGTATCGTGGTGGTGGTGAAGTTTTCCTGCAGCCTATCGTGGCTCTGTAGCTGCCTTTCTACAGAGTAAAGATTGCTTCCCAAACGTAGAAAAGCAGCTGATGATATTTGACTGAAATTGCAGAATTCTTCATCTTACACTGCACTTGTTGTTGTGCAGATTTTTAAATTCTTAAACTTTCTTATTTTTGACAATTTTTGACAAGTGATTTAAATCACGACTTTTGTATGGTATTTTGTATGGTGAAGTATATAGTTGGTCTATATGAAAATCTGAATTCTGTAAATGTGTTTGTATTGAAAATCTCACTGATTCACTTACATTTCTTTACGTATGTTTTCATTATGCTCCTTTAGATTCACTGCTAGACCACTTGTGCAGACCATCTTTGAGGGAGGGAAGGCAACGTGTTTTGCCTATGGTCAGACTGGCAGTGGAAAAACCCATGTGAGTATCTTGTTTTAGACTACAGCTGCCACAATCCCCCACCATTTTAGATGGGGTAGGAGGATTTGTAAACCAAAATTTATGCAGGAATAGGGATAACCAACAGAGTAGGTTTTGGCCTTTTCATATGCTCACATTTTCTCATCAGTATCGAAGTTAACATTCTGACTAGTATTTAACATCTAGCTTGCATCTTAGTTATTATATTTTCTGTGAAAAATAGTGCAGGCATCACTGATCATTGCTGAAGTCATGGCTTCAATACCTGCACATGTGTATCTTAATTTCTGAGAGACAGTTCACAACTCATGTGTGTCGTCGTCTGCTCTTGTAGCATAGCAGATCTGGAAATCTTCATTTGATCTTCCACTCCAGCTTTCTAAAATGTATCTAGAGTAGATAGAACTGTGGAGGGTACATCCAAGTTAGAGTATCTTTGGGTATAATTTTGAGGGTCAGGAACAGACTAACAGTTACTCAGCTGTGAATATTTTTGGTTGATAGTTATTTCCTTGCTTTCTACTGTCCCTACCCAATAATAACTGTAAGCCGCCTTGGGTCATTTTCCAAGGAGAAAGGCGGGGTAAAAATACTCTTTAAACAAACAAACAAACAAACAACACTGTTTTAATGGTGACTATGTTTTATTATTCTAGGCCCTTGTGTGTTTTAGACAATATACAGCTTTTGAACTATGATTCAGTGCCTCAGTATGAAAATTGATTATTGAATTTGTCTGCATATTCAGAACTGGTGTAATTATGCATTTAAAATATGTTTTATTGGGTATAGGCTGCTTTTCATGATCTTGCAAGGTTTGGATTCCATTGGCATGAAAAGCTTGGTTTCCTAGGTTTTGAATAATCTGACTTACAGGTAATGGAATTATGTACCTGCCAAGACTTTGCTAGCTAATGTATGTATTCTTTCCAGACTATGGGCGGAGACTTCTCTGGGAAAGTACAAAAGGCTTCCAAAGGAATATATGCATTTGCATGTATGTATTATTTTCACTCAAACCTTAAAAAATTCAAAAAAGGGGATTTCCTTTAATTGTTCTGATTAAATAAGTTGTTAAATGGTTTGCTAATTGGTAACATTAATAAGAAATATTTCCAGTATGGTGACTTAAAGATGTCACAAGCTGAGCAAGAGCTTATGAAAAAGGGCTACAAAGCTTCTGAACAATACTGATGAATAGTTTTTGTTTTCTGATTTTCTTTCCCCAACTAGCACAGGATGTCTTTCTCCTTTTGAGCCAGTCGCGATACAAAAGTCAAGGTTTAGAAGTTTATGTGACCTTCTTTGAAATATACAACGGCAAGGTGAGGCAATATGTACTGCAGCAGAGTCAGTTTTTTTATAATACTGGTAGAAGGAATGATAAAGAATGCATCCAAAAAGACAATTCCACTGGATGAGGTAGCCATTCTGATTCTATCCCTTTGCCACTCTTTGCTGACTTGAGTTAGGGTTAAAACCCAGAGAGTGCATGAAGCAAAATCATGGGCAAGACTTCTAAAACCTAGATTTATTACTCTACTTAGTTTCAAACCTATAACCCATTGACCATGTACTTTGCAACCTTGCACACTAAACAGGATAGGTAGGAAACTCTAAAATAGTTCAAAGTAGCAAATGTGGCCAAAAAGTTAGGCACTTTCTTTGGGTACTCTTTCCTTTTGTTTCTCCAGTGAACACTCCTTGGTAAAAAGTTAAAAAATAAAATAAGATAAAAAGACAGTTGCACATTGTCAGTATTTCAAAGCAATGCATATTCAGGTCCTTAAGCCAGTTAGAATAGATACACATCTCTTTTCTAGTATTGAATCTAAGTTATTCTAAGTAATCTTCTTAACTAATCTGAGAAGCTGTTTCTGGCAAGCAAAGGCACAATGAAGAAGCAGCATTAAAACTACAAGCAATCAATCATTAACAGACTACAGTACCAAACTGTAGCTCAAAAGTCCATCAATCTAGGTGTTAACCAATCAATTCAGAATTCTTTGTTCTGTCACTCCTCCTCCAGAAATGAAATTCCTCCCATAGTCAAGTTCCTTAATTTCTCAGACAGTGCTGGGAACAGACATTTCTGGAATGTGTGTTATGGCTAGAGGCCTCTCTCTGAGAAACAAAACTTCCTTCTGCTTCTTTCTGACTTATAAGACACATGCAGATTCTCCTAAACCAAGGGTCCTCAAAGTTTTCAAACAGCGGGCCGGTCCACCACCACCCAGACACCACTGGGGGCCGGATCACAGTCCAAAAGCAGCTGTGGAGGCTGGCTTGCTCACAAAACAGGGGGTAGGTGGGTGGGGGGTTGCAATTGGTCCCAGGGGCCGGATTCAGGACCTTGGGGGGCCGCATCCGGCCCCGGGGCCTTAGGTTGAGGACCCCTGTCCTAAACCAACTGAAGCTTGAAAATTACAAACACAGAAGCTAACAACTTAACAATCACAGACTTCATTTCCTCCGATGAGTCTCTATGGCATTACACTCACTTGCATGTGTGCTTAGTAGTTGTGTATTTCTTTGGTCCTGGTCACTTAGTAAAATGGAACGTGGGCTTGGAGATGCAGGTTTGTCACGACTTGCCCCCCATCCAAATGTGCTTTGCATGTGCTGACTTGCTGTCATGGAGTAAATCTCTGCATGGTTCAGGTGGAATGCACTCCTGTGGATTAGCAAGCTTGGTGGTGAGATCTTTGGGATGCTTTTTGAAGCAGTCTATATAAAAAGTATTGATTTAGCTATGAGTGTTGTAGTGCTAGCTCTTCTTGCAACCATTTATTCTTAATCTAGTTATTTGACCTCTTGAACAAAAAAGCAAAGCTGCGAGTGCTGGAGGATGGCAAACAGCAGGTGCAGGTGGTTGGCCTGCAAGAAATGCGAGTGAATTGTGCTGAGGATGTCATCCGAATGATTGAAGTAGGCAGTGCCTGCAGGTATGTTGCTTTGCCATGACTCTGGCTTATGGCTCACATAGGATGCAATATCTGGCATTTTCCCCAAGACCCTCATAACTGATTCGGGAGAAAGGACACTTACTGATGCATAATCTGCATGACAGTCAGAGTAACCTTTAGTCCTCCTTCATAACATTAGTCTTCCAGAAGTACAGTAATATGTAACCAGGAGGACTCATGCTACAGGGACTTAACATTTTTAGAAACCCTATGCTAAGGAACCTAAAGTCTCTATGTATCTGTAGCAACTTACTAATTGAGACTGTAGAATATTTGGAATGTTGAATGAACATTTTATTTTATAATGCTTTTGTTACTAAAATTGAGGAAACAGAGTGATGGGTAGATGTAGAGTGTTGGGGAGATTTATGGGGGACCATGAAGAAATTCAATTATTCAGGCCATGGAAGCATCAGATATGGAACGCTTAAGAGCCTTTGACAAATGTTATAAAGATTAATGTCTGTCTTGATGCATTAATTTTTACATTGCAACTTGTAAGTGGAACTACTTATTGGAACACAAGATGGGATGAGATAGACTGGGTGATATTTTGGGGAAGGCCAAGAGAATGCAGAACTTTTGTTGTAGCCTTATATGTTCAAAGTCAGGGTTCAGTCATTTTGTTTGTCACATTGCTAGACAGGAACCAGTCTAGTGAGAGAGATGAGCCCAATTCTGGAATTATGGGCAAAGGGCAACTAATGTGACTCTGCCTCCCTCCTTCAGGTTACAGCTTTTAAATGTGCAGCCTTCCCAGTGTAGGCTGTTTGCATTTAGGACACCCCCTCTAGCAGAGAGGCCAAGTAAGCTCCTCACCCTGCTCTAGGTAAGGTGACAGGGGCAGCAGAGGCTTATCTTGCGCACATGCCCTCCATTAGCGTAGAGCTAAAAAGCAAAACAGGCCTTCTCTAACTTCTGACTACTCTTGAGATGTAGCATGATGTTAATGGTAGCACATTGTCTTCTGAGAAATTTTGTTGTCAACATTTGATGACAATAGTTCTTTTTTGTTGAGCCCTAATTTGTTGGCACCCTTTAATTCATGATCCAGTAAATGCTTCTATTATCTCTGCAGGACATCTGGGCAGACATTTGCAAACTCGAGCTCCTCTCGCTCCCATGCTTGCTTTCAAATTATTCTGCGCAGAAAAGGAAAACTTCATGGCAAGTTCTCCTTGGTGGACTTAGCCGGGAATGAAAGAGGTGCCGATACATCTAGTGCAGATCGGCAGACGCGGATGGAAGCAGCAGAAATCAACAAAAGCTTGCTGGCATTGAAGGTATAGAGCCGGAGCGGGACAGATATCAAGCTTGTGGTGTGTCTGAACAAGAGAAGCTGTCCTGTTGGCGCACAGGTTGGACTAAGTCAGGCCTATGTTACTGGCTGTATCCCTAGCACTGGCTGCTGCTTGCTCGAGCCCCATAGGTCTGAGCAAACCCAACACAAGACAATTGAACTTTGTATTTGCTTTAGAAGGTAGCAACATAACACTTCCATACTGTAACTGAACTTGGGGCACAATTACTGAAATATGTAGCATAGATGTAGGTCATAGCTTATTATGATGTTAGAATCTAGGCTGCTAAGGTGTGAGAACTTGTTGTTTTGTTTATGAAGATTCTCAGTCATCCAGGTGAGTTTATCTGGAAGTTGTGTCATGGCTACTGGACTTCTTTTTTGAGAGATAGAAACGTTTTGCTGTTTATCCAAACAGCTTCATCGGACCGATGAAGCTGTTTGGATGAACAGCAAAACATTTCTATCTCTCAAAAAAGAAGTCCAGTAGCCATGACTCAACTTCCAGATTGTTGTTTTGTTATTTCTAGCCTGTACAGTTCTCATGTAAACTGTTCTGTATTCTAAGAACCTAATGGTTTCAAGGACTGGTACAAAGCAGGGTAGAAGTGGGGGTATAATTTTTTGCTATATCCCAGAACTCTGGACATGTTGAAAGTTTTCTCAAAGGTGAATAAACTGGGTTTTCTGATATAGTATAAAATATTGTGTGTTAAATAGAATTTGGGTATTCTTTTTATTTATACTTTTGAAGTTTTAGAGCATCTTCTGCCCTCCTGATAGCTCTCTAATTATGAAGGTACTAAATTCAGCTTTCCTGAGTTAAATGACAGATGGGCCATCTTGTAAGAAGCATCGTGTAGCTCTTTCTTGTTCTGATAACCACAAAAGTTTGACATGATAAATTTGTTTTCACAAGCATGCCTTCTTCAGAGTAGCTTACAAAAAACAAGAAATATTTATGCCTCATAATTAAAATGTGAATACTGTAAATGAGAATGTGCAATATGCCTGTTGGCATTAATGTAAATATAAATAGTGTTGGTTATTTTTGTCAGGGCATATGCTAATTAATGGTATAGCCCAGTTTTGATTTCTGTACTTAATGGTGATATGCACATTTCCCCAGAGTGGCTTCTTCAGGATTTTGGTTTTAAAAGAGTGCAAGAAGCTCTAACTTTCCATGTTAACCATCTGAATGCGACTTGAGAATACTGCTTGAGAGCAGAGTTGAAGCTTTAGGATCGTGATGGCGAACCTCTTAGAGACCGGGTGCCCAAACTGCAATTCAAAACCCAGTAATTTTTTTTTTGAAAAGTGCCAATGCAGCAATTTAACCTGAATACAGGTGGCTGTGAAGGAGCAATGTTGGGTGCAATAGAAAGGGCTCTGAGTGCCACCTCTGGCACCTGTGCCATAGGTTCGGCAACACTGCTTTAGGAGATTAGCTTTATACCTTTTCCAAAATCTTAAAGCATTTTTCAGGCAAAATCTAGAAAACTGGAAGCTTCCTAGCCAGAGGGGTGGTGCAGTAGGTAATACAGCCTAATGTATTAGCTTCTGTAACTTTTCAGTGCAGTCCTAACTCCTTGATTACTTCTAGTGCTTTTCTTTAATTCTATATTTAGTGTTTAGGACCACGGCCTTAACTTACAGCTGGATTGTGCAAAGATGACTGTGCTTTCTCCCCCTGCCTCTCAGGAATGTATCCGCGCCCTTGGGCAGAATAAACCGCATACACCTTTTCGGGAGAGCAAACTTACTCAGGTGCTGAGGGATTCCTTCATAGGAGCAAATTCCAGAACTTGTATGGTAAGTTAAATTATTACAGTTAAGATAGGGATCTGCTGAGGTTGCTATTTAATCCTACTATGGTTTATCCTGGTAATAAGTAAAAATGCTTTTGCTTACATAATACAATGCAGAATATTATGGTCATGACGTTTCTGATGTAGAAATGTACTGTAATCTTGTTGATCTTGTTGTGTTGCATGACCTCATTAAACTGTAAAACTGAATCCTCTCCTCTTCTAGCTGGGCATTCTGTTACATTAAGCTTGGCAGTCTGCTATGTTTGATTGGTTGTCCTCTGGCCTGTAGCTATTTTATCTGCAATCTGCGGAGCTTGATTTCTCATCACTGTTTTATTTCATCCTCCCAATCTTTTACCCCAGTTTAAAGTTTCCATTATCTTGTTTAGTTTAAATGTTACATATTTATTACTTATTGCTGAAGATTTTTATTATATCAGAATTTGGATTGAGGTTGTATTTTCATATCCAGCATTAGACAGAGATACTAGATAGCTTAGTTCCCCTTAGAGCTCTTCTTGGCTGAGTTAGAATATAAGCCTGAGCACACTCCATTGCAAGACGTTTAAGCAGAGCTGGCAGCGATACAAGGAAACTAGATGGAAGTGACTACAGTTATGCAGAAAGAAAGAGCTGGGTTATAGAGACACTAATGTTTTTTTGGTTTTTTTTTTGTGTTCCTTCAGATTGCAATGATCTCCCCAGGCATGAACTCCTGTGAATATAGTCTAAATACTTTGCGGTATGCTGATAGGTGAGTGATTTCTGGACTTTAAAATATCACCCATAACACTCTGGTAAACTTGCTATGAAAGAGAAATTTGGATATAGTGTATCTGGTAAAAAGTAGGAAGAACAGCAATTGTGTGTGTGTGTGTTATTCCTAAATGGCCTTAGTTTGCTATTTCTAAATTTCATTCTAAATTTCTTAAAGGCCTTAGCCATAATAACTGATGCAAAGAATTGAATGCGATTTTCCTTGGCTTGTTTAAAAGCCAGACTGGAGCTGTTTCTAGACAAAGTTTTTCGCTTAGAATGTGTCTCAAGTATGGCCGAATTCCTGTTCATTCTGGCATAGTGTGAAACTGCCAGCAGAAGCATGCTGGGTATTATTTCCAGACAACCAGCATCACTCCGTTTCATTGAGCCATCAGTTGTGCACCCCCATTGTGATTGTTGTGTGGCACACATGCAGAAGCAAGGTGTGATGCTTATATACCACCCCATCGTGCTTCAAATACTGAGTTGTTTACAACATAATTATGCATGATATACATTGCCCTTGTTGCAGAGTCATGCAATAAGGATTTAGCCATTGTTTGATTATTGGATGTGGCACCTTTTCTATACACAATCAGGTGGAATTAGAGCAGACAATCTGATCAAGGTAGCTTTCAAAGCAAGGGAAGGAGAACCTTCTCTTAACGGTGTGGTAGCAGGAATTGTTGTGTTATATAACTGAGAAAAGCAAGCAGACATTGAAGCAGACCTCTCAGCTTTAGTGTGTTTAATATTACCCAGTGAATTATTATAGCAGTCTTAATGTCAAAATCTTTTCCTCTATTTTCAGAGTGAAAGAACTCCCTCACAATGGAACAGCCAGAGAGACACAGAACTCTATGGAAACTGAGAATGAAGAGCTGGAGGCCAGTGAGGAAGAATCAGACAACCTTCATGAGGTACACATCTATGTATAGTGGGGGGCAAGCTTTTGGCAGAAGCAGAATTTATGCTGTGGCTGTGCTAACACCTTCCCTTCGTGAACAGCAGCTTTCTGAAGATGAGCTGTCTCCTCATCTATCCAGTTTCCGTGAAGCTGTCACTCGGATTAGGGAGCTTGAGGAAAAGGCAATAGAGGAACTTAAGGAAGCCAGGGAGGTATGTATTCATAACTGATGTTCTAAACCTTTTTATTAGGCTCAGTTTACTAATGTGTTTAGTACTAGAAATTAAAATTGTGTAACAAATAAGAGGGTAGCTCTAGTAACACTTGTTGTAGTTCAGGTTCTAGTTTCCTACAATGTTTTTGAACCGAATGTTAACATTTTTTTTCAATCATATGAGAGCATCTGTGAAAGCCACTTTACTGCAGAAGTATACCCAGTTGCCTAACTCTCCTCAGTTCCACATCCAGAAAATGAATGATTGTAACTATCTACTGGACATTGCGGAACAACCAGAATATGACCTGGAGGCATTTGTGTACCAAGCCCAGAGCTTCATAAATGAAGGATCCAAAAGTTTCCTCAGTCTGAAAGGTACATAGGGGGTACATTTTTAACCGGGAACAGAAGATATTTCAAATGTCAAAGTGCTAGCTGATCCTGGAAGATGACCTTTAATTTTCTTGTAAATGTCCTGCTGAACTCTTTCCAATTATGTATTTAAACACCACATTGAAATTATCAAATTGATATGCAGAAGTTGTGCACTTTATATTAGCCACCAACGTTGGGAAAAGATGGAGTGAGATCTGGGGCCTTACAGTGAGTAATGATATGTAATGGATTTATATAGTTTTTGAATAGATAGCGTCAATTATACTAGCAGTGCTGCTATCCAAACTAGCAAACGAATCTCCTGTCTGTGGAAGTTTTATTATGTGCACGATAGCTTCCTTAAGCCAACCTATTGGCTCTGTCATACACTAGTTCTATTGAATGGGAAGAGGAGCCTTCTCCCATTGTCATCTTGTTCTACCCATGTAATGCTACTACTGCCCCAACCTGCCAGTAATTCATTTCTCTCAGATGAACTCTTTATGTCACAGTCACTCTTCTCCTTATAGCAGTGGATTAAAGAACTGCCCTGTGTCTTTGTCTTCTACTAGTTTCTCTCCACTTACAATTCTAATCATCTGTGAGATTCTGTAAGAATGTTTTACCCTGACTGATTTCTTCTACCAAAAGACAGACGTAGGATGCTAGCTGCCTGTAGCTCGGCATGTATTTCAAGTATCCTGCTTTCTCAGTTTTTGTATTTTAAATAATCATGTTGTGTACTCATGCTGATTTCCATATTTTGCTCTTTCTCCTGCCTACACAGACACACTGGAAGAATTGACCCTTGCCATGCAGGTGGAGGAACAGGCCAGCAAACACCTGAATAAGAGGCAATTTCAACATCCACCCAATTGTTAAATGAATGTTTCTTCTCACCAGTTGTCTGTCACTTCTTTGGTTGGATGGTGTTGTATTTTACATGCAAAAGCAAGGTTCAGCCTCTCTGCTTGAGAGTGAGTCTTTCCCCTCTTGCTGGAGATACTTTCCTTGAGGCAGGCAAGAGATAGTGCTCTTCCAGAACGTGGCATTTCTGTTCCTTTCTCAGCACTGAAAGTTAACAGAGAATAGGGTGCTTTGTATCCCTTGGTAAGCATGTGTATATTTGAAGTGTACATAATGTCTTGGACGAAATATGCTTTGAATGTTACCACTGAGTATAATCCAATGATTCTTAAACTGGATTTGCTATTGTGTAAAATTTTTAAAATAGGGTAGAACCTCAAGTTGGTTAAATAAACGTGTCTGAATTCATTAAGTTCTGTCTTACAAGGGCACTGAAGTTTTTCCTGCAAGTCTGTACATGATCTACTGTTCTGAAGGTAACTTAGTTGTAGAAGTGTGAAGAACATATGATGAGTATTCCCTGTGCAAAGAGGTTCAGTACAACATCTATTAGCTGGAAATCTTTACACATCAAGGCTGTTTCTGACAGCGCCCTTCTGGCCAGCAGAAGAGGTTTACTTGTCTTCCAGCCTACCTGTATTATAGCATGAGGATTCTGTTTCCTAACCACAATTTGTTAACAGCGTCTCTTAATTGGTTCCTGCTTTGTCTTTTGTGACCCTTTCATTCAGCTCACGGTTACAAAGGAAGGGCTTTGAAAAAACAGGATGGTCCCAGGCTGCAACTCCCAGAATTCTGCGCCTATAATGCCAATGATAAAGGCATGTGGGAGTTGAGATGCAAAACATCTGGAGGGCCAAAGGTTTCCTGTCCCTTGCTTAAGATTTTCCAGTAAAACATATTGCCAGATATTATACATGCTTTAACATACAGTTTGGTCCCGTGCAACTGCATGTTGGGATGGGTAAGTGCACACAATGTTGTTCAGTGTTGCCTGTGTGCTAATTCAGAAGAACACATTTGTAGAACAGCCTTCCTAACCCTGATAGTCACCAAACAATTTGGACTATGTGTCCTTCTCCTCAGCAAATGCAGGCATGGACAACATGGAAAAGCAAAGTGTTCTGCTTATATACCGCCCCATACCACTTTAAGTGATCTCTGGGCGGTTTACAGTTTTTAATTACAGTATGTAGGCTACATGTTGCCCCCCCTCCTCCAGCAAGCTGGGTACTCATTTTACTGACCTCGGAAGGATGGAAGGCTGAGTCAACCATGAGCCTGCTACCTGGGATTGAACCCCAGGTCGTGAGCACAGCTTTACCTGCAGTACAGGCATTTAACCACTGCGCCACGAGGCTAGCAACCTAGCAACAATGATGTAGCTGCCTTCTCTCTCTGCAGGCAAATAAGGTCCTTTGTGCAGGGCACAGAATACTGACTTGGTGTTAGTCCAGTGGCAGGTCAGTACAGTTGAGGGAGTTGTGTTCACACTCCTGACATGGCCCCATGAGTGTACATCCCCTACATTTGAATGTGTTGCAGTTATTTTTCTTCCTTTTTTAACACTGGAAGGGAAAATCTTGTGCACGAGGACCAGAGATTGGAATACACAGCTCTGGCACAGCATAGAAGGTAGTGGTTCTTTGTCTACAGACTCTTTGTCTACCCACTTCTACATAGATTTCTTTTGTTGACTCCTATTGCACATCTGGGAGTTCAAGAAGAAATTTCCTCATGAATGTCTTCTCAGAACCCAAGCCCAGCTGTACAATATTTGCTTTGTATACTCATGCTGTAGATTAGGCTGGGACTGGTGTTGGAAAAGCTGCCCACCTGTATTGTAAGGTACGGGTATGTGTGAGAGAGGGGGGGTTGAGTCATTTGATTCATTTCATATTTAAGAAATGATGGAGAATGAGAATAGAGGACTCTCAAATGATAAATATATTATTACAGTTATAGTCCTCCATCTATTTCTTATTGGGGTAGATGGAAGACTTGGAAAAGAGTAGGAAATAGGCTTAAAATACTAAGGGGGAAATAGAAAGAGGATGAAAATAGACAGCACTTGAGTTGGGTATCAGGAGGTTGCATCTTGAAGAGATGTATTATCTGCACTTTGTAGTTCTTCTTCAGGGCTTGATTCTGTTTCTGGAAGAGCAAAAGAGTCCAAGAAATGCATGTCAGCAACAGGTGAGATAGCCTGTTTTTAAAATATCCTCACACACGGGCATGTTCAAAACGATAATTGAGTTGGAAGGGGCCTCTAAGGCTATCAGGTCCAACCCCCTCTGCTGATGAGTACAGGAGCCCAAATCAAAGTAGAGCTGATAGTTGTCTCTTGGATATTGTGCAGAGCTCCGCATTGGACCAGACTCAAGCAACTATTCAGATGTCATAACGGGGTATTTGGACAGATAAAGAACTCAAAATACCACAGTGCAAATCGTATACAACTTTAAGAGATTTTCACAGCTCAGCTACTAGCTTTAATACAAGTAGAAGCATTTTCTGCTTTCATATAAGGCTATCATCCAAAAATATAATTAGAATTTTAGAGATTTTTTTTTTGTCTTACGACCTAACTGGCATTTGCTTTCACAAATACTATATGTGAGTATATTTGAAGTAAAAGTTTATAGAGCAGTAATAATTTTTTCAAGTGAATGCTGGACTTGAGCTGTGTGGCTTCTTCATATTGCTGTGAATTAACATAACTATATTGCTATTTTTCATCAATCCACAAAAGTCCTTAGGTCCTCTTGAGGGGAAAGATGGTTGGTAAATATTTTTTATAATAACAAAAATAATAATGTTAAATGAAACGTCAGCCTATAATTCCCCATCATTTCCATATTTGCCAGTATTATGTTAGTATCTTCACACTCCTTGTATTTTGTCCACTGTCCACAGCTACAGTGAACATACCTGTGACTTCCTCTTCTGCTTTAGCCAAAAAATCTGCTGGAATATTAACTATATTGGTAGCCAGGATATCAGCCTGTACAGCATCCATGTTCAGGTACAAATTTGTAGCATCTTGCTAGAGGAAAGAAAAAAGCTAGGTGTTAAGCAGTGTAATTGAAAGGGAGGAGCCCTTGGTAATAGTTCCATGGCAACCGTTTCATTTATTTATATATATATATATTTATATTTATATACTGCACCAATTTTCCCAAGGGAACTCTGGGCAGTTTACAAAGCAAGCAACATATACAGTATGTTGTTAAAACCAGCACAAATAAAAATCATACAAAACCATAAGGGAAAAAGAAAAGAAAAGAACCCGGCAAGAGACACGAGACAAGACAATACAATATCATGTCACAGGAGAGCACAAAACAAACATTAGCGATTGCCGTAAGCTTCTTTAAAAATCCAGGTGTTCACTGCTTTCTTAAAGGCTGTTACGGAGTGAGGGTGGTGGATCTTACTGGGCAATTTGTTCCATATGGACGGGCCGACCACCGAAAAGTTGCAATTGTGTGTAGCAACCTTACGGGCCTCCCTAGGGGTGGCCACCCAGAGCGAGCGTGCCAAAGAGGCTCTGGTGGGTCTGCCAGCACTGACCTCTGGGAGATACGCTCTGCCAGATATTCAGGTCCCATGCCATGGAGGGTTTTGTAAACCATAAACCAGCACCTTGAACCTTATTTGGGAGGTAACAGCCAGTCAGTGCAAGTGGATCACAATTGGGGTGATGCGGTCAAATCTGCCCGCACCAACCACCAATCTGGCTGCCACATTTTGCACCCGTCGCATCTGCTGAACAAGGTTCAATGGAATCCCCATGTAAAGAGCATTACAGTAATCTATCCTTGACATGACAGAAAAATGGATATACACCCAGGCCAAAGATATCATTCATGTATTCCTAAATTTATTCCATGGAAGCTAGATGGTGTCATCATCTGGGCTAGTAAAATTTAATTTAAAATAATTGACTGCTTCCTATTTGGGGAGCCTCAGGATTAGGGATGGAGGGGACATTTAACAGTCAAAAATTGACAACATCACAGCTACTAATCTGGTGGTAGTTTTGGCTATTAAAGGTTCTTCCTCTTTCCCAAGGCTTCTCATCGCTTTGGATGTCAAAAGGGAGACATAGGGAGCTTTGGAATGTTAAAGTAGGATAGAAAGGTTTCAATTAATTTAAATAAAATTGTACTGACCCAGATTATATCACCAAGTTTCAGCGGAGAAAATTTACACCAGTAGGATTTTAGCCACTGAGTTTGCACTGGATACACACTGTATCTACTATACTATGCCATGAAGCTATAGCCCTCCCCTTCAAGGTAAAATAGCAGTGGCTCTTACAGGATATATACAGAATGAAAAAGGTATGGGCAGAGGCAGATGAGGACATCTGGAAAACTGACTAGCATGAATTTTTGATCATGAGAACTAAATAACACCGCTAACAGACAACATACCATGAATAGTTGGAACAATTTTTCTCCCATGGCTGTCTTGACATAATTCTGAACCACTATGAATGTCTGTACAAAATACTGCAAAAACAAAAAACAAAACAAAAACAAAAATGTCAATCCATGGTAAAAAGTGTAATGGTCATTTTGTGTCCACTCAGAGCTAAGGAGCATAAGATTCTATAAACAAGGATTTTTAAAATTTTAAGTTACACTGGTATTTTCTTTCCATCTTTCCATTATGCTCGTTTAACCTCCACCCTCATATTCTATCTCACAATATGTTTCAAGTGAAAAGCACCTTTGATATATAAATTATAATGTTGTACAGGTGCACATTGTGGTTTTTTTAAAAAAATATGGAGACTATTCCTTGTATTACAAACTTTTTAGGACTAATAAGCCATACATGTAAAACTACATTACCTTACTACATCTTAATCTTGATACTTTTTTGTTTCTGCCACTAATCTTCCTTAATCCCATTCAATCCACCACTGAAATTAATTCATTTTGGTGCTTCCAAGAGGAAAGAGAAACAATTCACACCCAATTCCTCAAAGACCTCACCCAAAGCATCTTACCTCTAACGTGATGCTGGCCTGTCTCTGGCAGTTGGTGTGATCTTTGTTGCCCATGGCACACATGAGGCCATGTACCACATTCAAGAAGATCAGTTCCTCAGCTACTTCTCTAGACTCCTGAGCCAGAATACTATGCAGTCAGATTGGTAGTTGAGGAGTGGGGGAAGAAAAGGGAAAAAAGAATCCAAAATATTTATAACCAAGATAATTTCGTGCCTTAATGGTTCGATAGCAGCTTTCCTAGTTGTTGCAGTGACCTGTCTCAATGCAGCCACACAAATCCAGAATGTATCAGGAAATTAAGGTGGGTGGTGCCAGACCAACATATGTGAAGGAACAACCAGCTATGAAAGAAAATCTGCCTACTTTTGAAGGTACAGTGGTGCCTTGTAAGAAGAATTTAATTCATTCCATGGGTCAATTTATTTTACGAAAAAAATGTCTTGCAAAATGCGTTTTCCCATAGGAATGAATGGGAAACTGATTAATCTTTTCTGGAGGTTGAAAAAAGGGCCAAAAAAAGCCACACATCCCAGACCTCTTTATAAATTGCACTTTCAAGGCATGCAGAGCCGGAATTCACCACCCCAACCCCCCTCCACAGTGCAGTGCTAACATGGATAAAAGCAAGCTCCAAGAAAAACTCCAGGTCATTCCTGCTAAAAGTGCAATGAAATGTAAGGCAAAGATGATCAAAAGCAAGCTTCAAGAAAAAGTTCAAAATCTGCTGCAAAACAATGTCCAGAATGGCTCCAAAACTTGATGAAGAGACTCATCCCGCCTCTCTACAAACTATGGGGGTGCAATGCATCCTGGGTAACATTTCAAAATGCGGAGCAGATTTTCATCTTGCAAAGCATCCCATAGGGAATGTTCATCTTGTGAAGCAACCCTATTCCCAGACGTTTTATTCATCTCGTGAGTTTTTCGTCTTATGGGGCATTCATTTTAACAGGTACCACTGTATACAGAAGTAGCTCAATGGCTATTATTGCTCGGGATAGTATTTTACCTTTAGAACAGCTGCTTTGGGTGCCATTTACAGGATATTCTATTTACAGGGATATCCAAGTAACACAGCACTGGCTGAGAGGAACGTGTACTGCACATTAACCGAGCAGGTTCTTTGGACTTCACAAAGTGGCGTTTGAGACTTGGATTATATTGTATGATTTAAAGTAACCCGCGTAAGGTAGAACTGCCTTGCAGCAGAGAACCCTTCAGACGTGGATTACATATGTCATCTGACCATTCCTCTCTACAAAACTAGTAATGTAAACTAGGATGTGATGAATGTGCAGGTCTTCTCAAGGTTATCAGTGCAACCATGCAGAAAATAATATAGGTACACATCCTAGAGCTCATTAGTACAGGATTAAGATTTACACTGTTCTCTTTCTCTTTCCAAACTGCTACTGTTTTGAGTTATTTATGTTTGGAGTAGGATGATGGCTCTGTGATCTTAGTTGTGCCTTTAGAATTAGTCCAAGCTTCTCTGCTAGTGTAGGCAACATGAAATCTTGTCTTCCCTTGTGTATTCCCATATGCTCAGCAGATTAATGATCTACTACAGTATTTCCTTATTTCCCTTTGATATGGGTGACCATGTAAATTATACTGGACAATTTGCCCTCTGTGATATAGTATCAAGCAATGAGCATGTAAAACATAGCTACAAGAGTGAGCAGCAGTTGAAGGGCAATATAGAGCTTGCTAATGACAATTTTCCACAATGTTAAGTATTTTGTAGATTCCATCTGCTTGCCCCAAAGTAAACAAACAGTACCAAACATCATTTTCTCGGGATCTTGACAATAAGGTCCACCATGAATCATGATCTCTTACCCAATGGCTTTGGCTGCTGCTGCTTGCTGAATATAAGCTGGCAAGGACTCCATCAGTTGCAATGTGCCTGCTTCTGAATGTGGAAAAGAATACAGCAGAAGAATAAGGTGCTGTCACTCAGTCTTCCAATACTTTTGCCCTAAAACACTGGCCAGGAGATGTGAAGAAAATTTAGAATCCCAAATCCATATAAATTCTGTACTGGTCTAGTGGTGCTATCTGACTTTAGCCCATTATCTTCTGATGTTTATTTTATAAGTGAGACAGTGAATTAGATCTGGGCCTCAGTGTTGGGATATTTCCTGTGATAGGGAAGACTCCGTCTCTCCAAATGATGATTTGATGCAAATCCAACCAAATTTTTCCAAAATGGTAAGATAGTCTGGAAAACAGCCTGTTCCCAATGGCAGCATTTGGAAACCTCACCTTCCAGGAGTTTGGCATGCATTTTTGCAGTCTCTTGTCTTGATGGCTTTAACAACGCAACTAGTCCTTTCAGCAATGCTGGACGCACATCGTAAGCCATGAGATCCTTGATCAGTTGGATTGCTGGAAAAAGATTGGCAACAAGTTTACAAAAAAGCCCTGCCCTTACAGGGATAGGCAACATGTGGTTGCCCAGACGTTGGATTGCAGCTACCACCAGCTATAGCCAGCATGGCTAATGATGAAGAATGCTTGGAACAGCAGTTCAGCAACAGCTTGTGATCAATTCCGTCTCAGCTGTAGCTTCTTGGAGATCTCATCCTTAGTCTGGAGTCTCTCGTTGCCAGGAAAAGCAGAAGAGAGGGTATAGTAGCCTCTGTTTTGAAATAGCACAGTGCTAAGGAGAATCCCTTGGTCAACATTGTCCCTATATATGTTTCCATGGCAAAAACAGACTGCATGCATATACAGTGTGAAGTACTATAATTGGATGACCTATTTTTACACAGAAGTAGCCCTGCAGTTTCAAACACTAATTACAGATTAAAATATGTTCCTTTATGGAGTTCTGCAAGAAAAAAAATGTATTGTCTGAAGAAAAGTTGGACTATGAAAACTGCTAGGTCACCAGCCCCCAAAACAATGAATTCCAATACTGAACCTATATGAATTGACTCTTTTCTGGAGAAATTACTATTTAGCAATACAGTATAGATTTAGTTCCAAAGCTATGTGTGGGTTTTTAAAAGAACAAATATCATTTTTGGAAAACTACTTCAAGATTATGGTAGTCACCCAGTAAATTAGCCTTCCAGAGCCATCCAACTTTTCTGCAAGTCAATCAACAGTAAATCTAGGGAGGTTTGAACACTTCATTTTGCACACCAAGAGGAAACCATATTGAGAGAGGCAGAAGCAGATATGAAACTCTTTGTCTTGTTTGTACAGTGGTACCTTGTATAAAGGAATCATTCCAAATGAAATTATGTTAAGCAAATTTTCCTTGATACAAATTTCCCATAGGAATGCATTGAAAACAGAGTGATCCCATTTTTATGTTGTAGAGATTCGACCCATAGGCGATTATGTTAAGCAAATTTCCCCTATCTCCGGAATTTTTTAGGTGGTACAAATTTTATGTTATACAAACCGTTTGTTATACAAGGGTCAACTGTATTTTATATAACATTTGCTTTTTCAGATATAGAGCTGGACCTGTCATAGGGCAGTGTCAAGCAATCTTTTTGAACTTTTAATTTATTTGAATTCTCCCTGCCCCAGGATTTTGGGAGGCAGTGAAGTGGAGGGTTATAACTGTGGAGTCTTACCTTCATATTGCACCTCCAAATGCAAAGAGCGAAGTACTCCCAGCGTAGACTCTACAATGCTTGGGTGGGCTTTCCCCACAATTATCTGGCAAAGCAGAGAACCAGGATTAGATGACTGTTATTTCCACAATCTGTCTGCTACTTGCGGCCATTTCAAAAATCCCCAGACAAATCAAGAATACTTCACACCTCCACCAACGCCATAGCTAAGGACTCATACTTTATGGGTGTTAGGAAGGTTGTAAAGGTGGGCTGTTGCCCACCTAATGAACCTATTGAGATTATTGTTCACCTAACGAGCTTATTCAGGCCATTGTTCATTTTATGAGCCTATTTCAGACCAGGGTGACAAGAGGTCAAAGAGAACTATAAAATGGAGTACAGTACTCACAACTAGCTTTCCTTAGATTGACGAAGTTGTTTGGACGAGCAGCAAAATATTTCAATCTCTCAAGAAAAGAAGTCCAGTTGCCATGACTCAATTTCCAGATTTTTAAAAAGCATCTGTCTGTAGCCTACCTTGGTTGTACAAACTGAATGCATATTACCACAAACAATTAAGCACTAAGACGGGATGCAGTCTTTTACCAGTTCCACTCTCTCAGTGAGTTTCCATGGCCAAATGGCAATTTGAACCCTGGTCTCCAGAGTCCTAGTCCTTCACTCAATCCACTGGGTATCCTGTCTGACATATGCCATCTTATTTTTTTAAAAAAACATTCAAACAGCCACAAGATTCTTGGCAACTGTTTACAGTTTAATTTGAACTATATTCCCTGAATGAGGGACTACCTTCTATATGACTTTATGGATTGCCATACATGATTGCATTGACTGATTCCATAAGCACACTAGTGTTTTCCACATTGCTTTTCACCCCTCATAATGGATTTTTCTTTTCTTCTTGTGTGCTCTTTATAGCTTTTAATGTCCTAAGATGCCTCTTCAAATTCCCTGTTCTTAACTTGAATATGTCTTAAATGTTCTAGACTGTATATTGTCCCTCATTATTTTAAGCAACCTTGGGTCCTTTTCCAAGGAGAAAGGTGGGGTAAAAATAAAAATAAAATAAGTATTCAAGAATACCTCTTTAAGCCTTTTGCTGAAATTAGTCCCTTCCCCAGTGCTGAAATGTCTACCACCCAGTTACCTATTTGAATAGTGCAGTATCTCAAATCACCATGCAACTATATAAAGCTTCATTGTTCAAACCAAAACATGAGTGCATCTAAGGATTTTTGGATACGTGGAATGTAAGGAAATATGTCCTGACCATGCTATGCAATTATTATTGTTTTTCCCTGTTCTTGTGAGCCTAGTCAGTATTAGTGAGATCTCTTGCTCTATTTCCCTCCCTTTTTTGTTTGGCTGACCTGTATTGTTCTCAGTGTTTGTAGAGACAGTTGCTGGGCTTTAGGGGAAGCACACTTCAGAAGAGCAATGAGGCCTTTGTACACCTGCATTTGATATTTGGGGTTACCATGGCCCAAAGCATCCAGTAGAATCTGCACTTGTTCTTGAGTTTCTTCTGACTTGGAAGTGGCCAAAAACTCAGCAATTGATCGCACACCTGGAAAAAAAACTTTCTGAACAAGCAGGCTAGAAAGAGCCAGCTGGAAAGTTCCAGCTTTTTACTTACAGGACAATAAGGAAGCTTTAATATAACATTTTATAAGTAATATTGCATGCTCATATGAAACAGTACTGGTCATGCAGAGTACTATCAACATGGTAGGGACTCATTCCTTCTTATAGTTTATTGTGAAGAATAAAAACAAATCTGTTAGTCCTACTCCTAAAAGGGTTTTCTCCGATTCAAGGGAGTAGCTGAAGATGACCCACTCACTCATCTTAATAGCATACCATGCTATGCTGTTACATTTCCCACTGCCACATTTTTCAGTGGGAGTCTGGAGTTCAAGACTGGCACTAAATCAGCATTCCTCCTGTCTTCCAGGCTTGCAGAAAGAAAAGTAATGCTAAAATCAAACCCTGGATTGCCATTGAATAGTTGACATACTTCACCCTTTCTGCCAGCTACAAATGTCATGAAAGCATTGGTGATCAAAATTCAGTTCAGTGAAGGACCGAATATTGGAATGTTATCTACATTTTAGCACTTACTGTGGACTTTAAAAAAAGAAAAGAAAAATAGTACCAGTTAGGAGGAACTGATAATGATAAGTCTCTCATCAGGTAAGCAGGGGGATCTAATCCTCTTCACTATCCTTAACCTTTTACCTTGCTCTTGCCATTTACCTTGCTTTGCCATTTTTGGGGTGAGGCTTCTTCCTGCTCTAGTCATGAGCTGCCTACAGATGCAAATATCATGGTTGTTACATACTGTAGTAGTGAATGCCTTCCTAGCATGTACTTTGAAGTCAACTTCAAAGACATGAGAAGCTTTTATCAACTGAAGTTGGATCAGTGAAAGGTGGCCCCTGAACAATATTAAAAACAACAACAAAGCAAGGCTTTTCCATCAATGGGTCTCACTGGGATGGAAAAGAACAAGCCTAGCTCTCTGGGAAATACCCTGACTTGAGAAAACTGCTTCATTTAAACATCTGGCAATGTATATGATTTGACACAATTTACCTACCATAACTTTCACAAATAAGCTCTTTAAATTTTCTTCCAGAGCTGGCAACTAACTGAAGAAGCTTTATACACTCCTTTTTGTCCTCCTCTTTCACTTGCTTGAGACCAAGTATTTCCAGCAATGTAAGAATACCACCAATTTCCAAGAATTCAATAATGTACCGTTGGCTGTAAAAGTTTGGAAAACAAAGCAAACATCTTTCTAAAATTCATTTTGGGATCCATTTACTAAAGCAATGAAGCTGCCAAGGGAACCATGTTCCTATTCATAGTCATCCAAGCTTCCAGTTTTCCATTTTGTGCAGGAAGACAACTTACTGATCTGAAATAACCAGTCCTATCATATAAGTGGAAGGCGTAGGCTGCTATTTACTGCATCAGAAACTGGCCACATATATTCCCAAATCCAACTTGCTGTGTAATTAAGGAAAGGCAGGAGGTTTGGTTTTCCTTGGAATACTCTCTGGCCATCACTAAAATAATACCTCCACATTGAAGCTCTGCCAGTCTGAATATTGCATGACTTCAATATGGATAAAATCAACTACATCACAAAACTGCATTTCTCTAGTTTCAATTAGCTCTTCAATCACTATGTGAGTGTATACTTCCCACTGTCTGTGGCTTTGTGGGCATTTGTAAACAATATTTCCCCCCCTTGCAACAGTGTTGGAAGCTGTGATTTAATTAGACCGAATTGGCACAAATGTCAGACAGCAGAGCTTCCTATTCCTGTCATTTCTTTTGACAGCATAATTGCATTATGCCAAATACGAGCTCCTTATTCCCTATTTTTTAACAACCTGATATGCTAAAAATCTCAAGGTTCCCAGCCAACTCTCCTGTTTTACTCACCCACTTGCAGCTGACAGGAAGATGCCAACTGACTTCAGTTGTTGCTCTAGGCATGTTCCATACATATATCTGTGGTAAATTTGTTAAGATTTCAATTTAAAGACATTGTAAACCCTATGCCTCAGCTGAATTTGAACATCTGCAACCTATCCTTGCCGTTTTCAGGAACTCATTTTTTGCTTCATTAAAAGAATGTACCTCAACCAGGATTTGTCAAAAGTGTGTAAGTTAGAAGTTAGAAAATTGTGGGAGACGAACCTGAATGGCAAATTCTGCTTATAAATGGGAAAAAATGCTTTCAAATGTTATATTTTCAACCTCTGCTCAAGACAAAAATATACACACAATCTTGGTAGTTTCTATGGGAAAACACCGCCTCTTTACTAGCCTGGTCTACTTCCATTTGAGTCCTGACTCTCCATGAAACTGGATACGTTAGCTTCAGCCAGGCTGTTATGCGGGCCAGAAACAAACTGGCCCCCTGAGAGAACTCCATCTCCAATTCTGGACCGGTCTTGCCTTGGTTTGTTAGGATGAAATTTTCCAGAATGCGGCATCGAGCAACTTTGCCAGCGCTGTCCCATTCTTGTAGGAAACTTATTAATCTGCTGATAGCTGCCTGCTCTTTTATGGAAGTCATGGTTTGTACTGTTCTGTTGCTGAAATAAGAAGGAATGAATGCTTCAGAATCAGAACTCCTTTGAGTTAATGAGTTCCTAAAGTAACACTGTATGTTGTCTTTCCAAAATCCAGCTATAGATTTAAACATAGGCATAATGAAGGCATCTGAAAACTTGAATGTAAGTTAAGGAAACTGTCACTGTATTTACAACTGGCTACACAAGAGACACTTGAACATTTCATGAAGAATCTGAATAAATAAAACAATGCTCTTGAGAACTAAGACAATAGTCTGCTGGGAATGGATGTTAAACAGTACTTGAAAAAAGCCAAACATAATATTGCCTTTGTCAGAAACACATAATTAGCCTTCATTATAATGCACCCATCTCATTCTCGAGAAGGGTATTAAATATTTGAGAACTGACAGGTTGGCAATACATTGTACATATCTCCTGTTATCAACTAGTTTGATCAGCATTTGTAAAATTTAAGTTTTGCTTTTAGAATCATTTTATTAATGTTTATGTTGGTCATGCTTTATAATTTAAGAAGTTGCATACATTCAAGTAGAGAAAATTGCATTTTGCTTATGAGCAAAAAGAAAAGCATCAACAGTATTTTTTTAGCTTCCCTAAGACATTTTGGTAAGAAAACACTAAGTGACTCTCTGATGCAGTTATAGCTAAAAAATATATGAAATACTGATTCCTAAACTATTGAAATATAAAACTTGAAGACATTATTTTATGCTCACAGATGGATTTTCCTGATCTAGAAAGAAAACTATGAAAGTGTTGGCTCTGACTATGAAATAGGAAGCAAAGGCTATTTTCCTTTTCTGTTCAAAGGACCTCAGCTAACAAGCTTTGGAAATGATGGCCACAAACTATTCTAAAGAAAGTTTTCCAAGTCTCTGCCTTCGATGCTCATTGAGTTCAACCACAAACTTACTTGTGTGTACAGTCCTACACACATTTTCCTCTCAGGGAAAATCTGTGGTATACAAATATAAAAATAAATAAATAAATAAATAATAGGGAGAAGCTTATATCAGAGTTATACTGTATATTTATTTTCTAGATGTAAAAATAGAATGCTACACTTGCTATTTACTGGCTTTCTCATTCTGCTGTGTCAATGATGCTGATTTTCCTCAGTTAAATTCAACATATTACAGCACATCAAGTCGGGCATCTTCCCAAAAAGCAAAAAGTTCAAAATTATCTTTGAACTTTTCACCCCTTCAGTCAAAGCATCTTAATGAAATTAAGACAATCAGCTTACTGTTCTATTTGGCATCCAATAACAATAGTTCAGGACCAGATGCCTTGAAATAAGGTAGGTTTGCCAACTACTGTTCTGATCCCTTGATCATGGAGTTTTACATAGTGGATGGCCTCCGGAAGTGACTTAGTGAAATAGATTCTGCTGATATTTTAAGGAGAGAAGAGCTCTGTGTGGCCATTTTGGCAGTGATGTCAACACTTCCTCACTGATCACCTTTCTCCTAGGCTGGGATAGGGCAAATGACTGTCCAGATGTTGTTGGAACTTCAGCATTCATAATATCTCACTATTATCTATGCAGACTAGGGCTGTTGAGAACAGTAGCCCAAAAGCATGTTCTCTAGCTTCATTCTGAGGATGTGTAAACTCTGTTTCCTTACTGCTTTCCATCTTTTTATTTTTTTGCTTGAAAATTTATGAACATTAATAAGAACCATTGAACTACTATATATATGTTCTACAGATGCAACATTAAATCTATGGAAGAGCTATGTATCTCTTATTTATTTTTTTTATTTTTAATAGCCCCTTCAAAATTGTATAAAGCAGCCATGCTGAGAAATACATCGGAATCCATCAGGAAATTAACAACCTGTAGCCTGTAGGAGCTTTTGTCCTTGGTAGAGTATTCAGGGTATAGGCAACAAGATTCAAAATAAATCAAGTTTTCCCAGACAGTTGTGGGTGAATGTGTTATTAACCATACCAAATGTTAGTGCTGAGAAAGGGGACCAGCCTTTTAAAGGAAAAATGTAAAACTAGAATTCTCATTCATCTGATTTACAAAACAGTTTTGAGTTTTGCTTGTGAAAGTTGTAGTTTCACTTAAACCATCCATGTTAAATTTCTAGTTCTGTACAAACAATTCTCTTAGGAGCTGTTTTTAGTAATTTCATTGAGTCCTTCTGCTAACATTATAGAAACCTTAAGTTGCATAAAATATGTGTTCTGATAAGAAACAAAATGAAGAGAAAATAAATCTTAGAAGATGGACATACTTTCCAAGTTGAGTTCCTCTAATAAATAATGGGTGCTCCTTTTGTCCCCAGGATTCTGTGGCTTTAAAGCATAACAGGCAGATTATGCTTGTAACACCAGTATATTACGGAAATGCTTGATAACTGATTATCAGCCTTTCATGCATTTAAAAGGACAGGGATCCGGGAGCGGGGGTGGGGGTGGGGGGCATTGGGAAGCTGGCAAGACTCATCCTGCTTCTTGTGCAGGCTGAGCAGACAGGAATCATACCTTTCCATTTACGAAACAGACCTAATAATGAATATTCTTTAAAGGTGTCACAGCTGCTAAAGGCAAAGGAAAGAAGTTTAAGTGTATTTAGGGTATTTTTACTCCTACATAAGTTGAGTCAAATTAAGAGTACTGTATAATCAATTTGTCTGATAGTGTCATCACAAGCATTCAAAGCTGGCATTAAAGATGAACTTATGTATAATTTCTCCTTGAAAATATTTTATCCTGCTGGTGGTTAGTCTGGTGCTGAACTGTTATTTGTTTTTACAGCATAATGCAATACTTAATGTTATTTCCTGATGTTCCTGATTACTGCTACTGTATTTTATTGTTCTTGATCTCATTTCTGTATCTCTTCATGACTGATAGTGATTGTGTGCATTTCTGTATTTCATGATGATTTATAGTGACTGTTTGTTTATGTTTATCTGCAACAGGCAATATCTTTATAGATCATTTTAAAATTATTATACACTACACAAGCTTTCATAGATCAAAATACCGTTTCCCCAGGTTGTAACAGTGTGAAGACGTAAAGTCCAAAAGTTCATGGCATGATGGATTTAACCAGGTATGTCTTTCTTAGATGAAGTTCAGGAGAGGTGCAGGAAGCAGTGATTGCTGCTTCAGGGTTATAGCCGAGGCAGCAGTGGATTGGATGTCATGCCCCAGTTCTTCATACAAAGAGGCACAGGCCATGTGCACAAACACCTCCCCAATTGCCTCTTCTTTGTAATGGACATTTTTCTGCTTGGCCAGGGATGGGTATGTGTGGCACAGTAAACCTGAGCCCCCACATCTGGGGAATGGGGTGATAATTAGTAAACTGAATAAAAGAAAATGTTTTACCACTCTTGTGTCCCTGAAGAAATTCTGACCATTTATATATCTTCTGCACAGCACTGAAATATTTTCCTCACTAATTTCTCTCCCCTCAGGTAATTAATTATTTTTACATGACTTCTCTAGGAGTTTTGCCCCTTGATTTTAGCATTTAAAATCATCCTAATCTATTAAAAAGTAAATCACTCCACATCTAGTTGGGTTTTTTCAGTTTAGTACCTGCACAATGAAGAACATGGAAAGATAATACTTACATTTATGAATGGTGTTTCTTTCTCAACCAGTTGGCCATCTCCCCCTCAGGTGCCATAGTAGAACTTTGAGGACGTGTATGTCACTGGAAAAATATATATTTAATATTCTATAATTTCTTTATTTGGAGCATGGTGAAACAAAGTGTACCTACCTTATTTGTACACAGCTTATTCAGTCTATGAAATGTAATAATGCAGCTATTATCTCTTCTTTATCTGCTGACTTAGCTGTATTCTGGAATTCATTGGCAAGAATCCTATTGGTATGTGTGTGTAAATTTTATGTAACTGGTTAAGGCTGGAAGAAGGTGCTGGAGTGTGTTTTGGGTGAATGCATGCCAAACTGAAGAAATGAAATGCACCATGGCACTTTATAATTAGCCATAATTAACCATAACAAGTTATGCAAATGTTATGCGAATGTCAGTACTAATTTGGCTATTGTCAGATTAGTGAGACCCCTGCCTTCAAATTGTGTCAAATTCAACAATCCACCAAATGTAGTAAAGGTAACATTAATGCCTGACCTTTCCTGCTTCTCCTGGTCCAATTCACCATACAGGTACTTTAAAGTTCAAAAACAATTCTTGGAGAAGGCAGATTTGAAGAGAAGCTATGCCTGAGGAAGAGGAGTGCAATACAGGAAAGTGCATACTAAAAACAATCTGCTAAATATTACAAGCACCTCAATACTTTTTTTCATTGTTATGTTGTCAGTTGGATTCTGACTTGTGATACCCATATCTTAGATAAAGGAGATGTGTAAGGAACAGTTTTATCATTGTCATCCCCAGTGAATTCCCTGGACAATTAAGAAAGTTGTCAAGGGGGAAAAACTGAACCACTTAAAATGAAGTGCTGGGGAAGAGCTTTGCAGAAACCATGGACTGTCAGAAAGACAAGTAAGTGGGGTTCTAGATCCAGTCAACCAGAACTGTCCCTAGAAACAAACCTGACTAAATTGAGGCTATCATATACTGGGCACTTCATGTGACAACAAGACTCACTGGGAAAGACAAGACTGGCAAAAATGGAAGGCAACAAGAAAAAAGGAGGACCAAATAATAGTGGAACTGATTTAACAAATGAAAAGCACAGCGTTCAGCTGGCAAGAGTTGAGGGGGCCTGTTGACAGTAGGGCTTCTTGGACGTCACTAATTCATTGGATCACCATAACTCAGAAGTAACCTGGTGATCCATAACAGTACAGTACTGTAATTTCCATGGCTGAGTAGGAATTTGAATCCAGATCTTAGTCCCATTCCTATATTCCACTACATTATTGTTGCTTCCACATTTGTTATACTAAGTAACAGCTAGTTCTCAGAACAAGATTTTTATGTTTATCAAAAGAACATGAGTTGAAAAATGTTTAAAATGCACTACCGGTGCTTTATCAGAGAAACCTTCAATAGAAAGAAATCAAGGGTCAGTCAACTGGTATTTACACAGTTGTCATAAAGTCAAAGGAACACTGAAAAAAAAAGACAACCGTACCAGTGAAAAAGCATATGCCCCCTTTAAAAGAAATCTGTCCTATTCTGTTTTCCTGCCAGGGCTCACCTACAAAAATGATGTTGAAGAACACACACATTATAAATAAAAGGCTGTTTTGGTGGCAACCACAACTTTCTCCACACATTTAGAATTAAGGAGCATGAAAGGATCTTCCAGACTTCAAACTCTGGTTTCTCATGTCGAAACAAGAGTCAACCCTGCTCCACATCCCTCCCCCAACTTGGATTTTACAGCACACACACCCCCTTGGTCGATCACTTCTCTTTTGCTCCCCGGTTTTCCGTCCCCGTCTTTCCCCTCGCTTGCCTCTTGCCATGACGGGACGCTTCGTCCTGCTCACCCGCCTGTCCTGCTGCGTGGTTTTGTTTATTTTACAAACAACTCTATAGCCTATAATCCACACTTAGGGCATGGGCGCTACTTCGAGCATCATCATCCCTTCGCTCGACCAGGCAGCGCCACAAGCCCACCAGAGGCCGGTTTGGCTGCTGGTTTTGGCGGCCGGGAGAAGGGAAGGTGAAAACGGGGCCGGGGCGGAGGGGCGACAGCGACGGCGACGGGAGGGCCGGCCGCTCGGTTGCTAAGGCCGCCGCCGGGTGGTTGCTACAGCAACCGCTCGGTTGCCAACGGAGTGAGGTCACGGGCTGGCCGCGCGCCCTTGTCGGTGCTCCCGGGTTGGCTGGAAGAAGAGAGGTCGAAAGGGGCGGGCGTTTCCGGTGAGGAAGAGGCGGAAGCAGCCGCATCTCCTGGAGGGCGAGCAGGTGGCGGGATGGGGCGGAGGGTCCAGGAGTTGGGCTGTGTGGTGGAGCTGCCGCCCCGGGGAGCGCAGGAGCCCAGGGCCGGGGGTGAGTAGTGGAGGAGGCGGGAGGCGGGCGGGTGGGCGGAGGGGCAACTGTCTCGGGCGGGAAGCTCGCGGTGGAGAAGAGGGAAAAGGTCTGGGACTCCGCTTGGGGAACCGAGGAGTAAGGCAAGGGAAGGCTTTCCTTTTATTCGTTAGGCTCTGAGAGCGGTTTCCTTCGGCTTAGTACTGAAAAAAAAACCCGGGGGGGGGGAACTCGGGCGAATCTGTTTCTTATGTAGGAATGATGAAACCCAATCCAGAGACTGCCAAAGTCTCCTCGTCGTCGTCGTCGTCGTCAACCCAGGCAGGGGAGCGCGCGAAGAAAAACGCAGCCGTGCAAAGCAACGGTGGAACATTCTGTTAAAGTCAGAGGCAGACTTTGATCTTTCTGTTTCAGGTGCAAGTGCTGAGCAGGGAGAAAAAGTCAACTTGCCTGTGGTGATACTTCTTGGGTGGGCTGGTTGCAACGATAGGCACTTAGAGAAATACAGCTCCATCTATCTGCAGAAGGTGAGTAGTGTCCGTTCTTCAAAACATTTGGCTTGACTTCAACTCGGTTTTTCCATTCTTGACCCTTCCAGGACCCCACCCAGATGAAAATTGCACTTGGCAATTAGTATTAGTTTTGGATGAAAACGTCTTCACCAGAAGACTTCTAATCAGTCCCAAGGGAAAAAAAATTCAAAATATCTTAAGTGTGGAATTTTGCTGACCCAAGAGATCTAGACCTAGAGGAACATTTTTACTAACCTTATCAACTCTGAAATTGATGTTCAATACATTTGTGAATGCCAGTGCAAGTTTGGAAATGTCCACACATGATTGCCACTCTCCAGTGTTTAAATTTCTTGTTTCTGGGAGAAAACAATGGAAAGTTACAGAAAAATGTGTCTAAAAGTCTTCTGGAGTTTCCTAAAGTAAATGTGTGATATTCAGGTGCAGAAGTTAAAGATGGATTAAATTGGCTCCCTTTTATGTGTTGAAAGGGCATTGTGTCCCTGCCAACATACAGAATGGACCTCTGGAGTTCTTTTTAAGGTGGTGTAATACAAACATTGACTCTGGAAGGTATTCTCAATCTGAAATAAATCTTTAAGTACTGAGGTATGTACAACCTTGCAATAGGAACGTCCTTAACAGCCAGAAATCACCAGACTATATTATGGTACGTGAAATGAACTGATGTGAGAGAAATGACACCTCTATATGTTTATAAGAGCCATATATACAAAAATTAAAAAAAAAAAACACCATAGGCCAGAATCCTCTTGAATAGCTCTGCAAAGGGCATAATTTTTCAAAGCAAATTGCCTCTGATTAAGAAATCCCCACAGACACTATCTATTGTGTGGCTCAGTATGCAGCAGATAATGTTTTTGGAGATATGGTAATGAGGCAGTTTGCTTCCAAAAGTTGCGCTGTTTGTGTTATCCCAGCACAAGTACGTAAGACTGCCTGTGGAGATTCTCAGTCATCCAGATGAGGTTATCTGGGAGTTCAGTCATGGCAGCTGGACTTGTTTTCTTATGGAACTGAAACATTTTGCTACTCATCCCACGGGCTTCTTCAGTCTGAGAATAGTTGGTGGGAGGCTTCCCTCTGAAGGACAAAGGACACTCATTCAAAGGTGAGGATGTATACATGTTAGACAGAGAAGATGTGATTTGAGAGAGGGGTCAGGGAAGCCATTCATGTGTGTATAGAAAATCCCTTTCATCAGGACTTAGGCACAATCTGTCTCTCACTTATCATGCTGCCCTTTCATCAGTTCCCATAAAAATCGGAACCCTTTCACACCTCAACCAGGAAGGCCACTTAATGGGTGTTGGAAAGGGTTGGATAGGTGTGACTTTCACACACCCCAAGGCATTGTTCATCTACGGTAATGAGCCTTTTCAAGCCATTGTCCAACTAAGGGGCCTATTCAGGTCAGGGTGGGGTGAAACCAAGGTGAACTATGCATTGGAAGACTCCCACCAACTTTTCTCAGACTAGCAAAGTTATTTGGATGAGAGTGAAATGTTTCAGTCCTACATGAAAAGAAGTCCAGTTGCCATGACTCAGTTCCCACATAAGTAGGTAAGATAATTTTGCCTGTACCCTTGCATAAACATAAGCTCTTCCATAACTCAGAATTGCATCTGCTTTCTACGGATTCTTTCTGAACTGTTATAGATTAAACTGCCCAGTTCTTAACATGTGTAGGTAAAAATGGGTGCCATTCTGCTGCAAACTTCTGGAAAGAGATATGGTTGTAACTCTTAATCACCGTTGTAATAAGCCATATTAGACTCAATGGGACTTGCTTCCAAGTAGAATTGTATGGGATAGTGCCATCATTAATGCTACAATCTGAAACACAGTAACCTAAGAGGTCAATTGAACAAAATGGAACTCTTAGCTAAAGCATCCATAGGATTGTGCTATAAAGCTCTCACCTGTCCCCCCCACGCCTTTTTATCTTTGTGTAATGCCTGAGACTTGTTGGAATCCCTCAGTAGCTAAAGATTACAGGTACCCAAGTACTGTATAACTTTAATTGCAGTTTCATCCTTGTGGAACGCCTTCTTATGGACAGTATGTCTAGCCAAGTATTGCATGATTCTTCTTTGGCACTCTAGAAAGCCAAAATATGGCTTTCTACAGAGGCCTTTGGTATGAATTGAACCAATGGTATTATCAGTATTTTATCGTTACATCGGTACTGTCATTTTTTGCAGCACAACAAACCTGTAGTAAAATAAAACTACTAAAATCAGAACAATCAATGCATCATTACAACAACAACAACAAAATGATATCACTAAAACACAAATACACTAAAAGTAACAAGAAAATATCAAGTGGTCTCATAAAAACAAGTTTTATTTGCCATAAGCTAGTTCCAGAGTTTTCTCCCGCTTTTTTCAAATGCACTAAAAATTGTTATTTTATTTTCTTGCTTCTGTGAAGGCCTTATATTGCCTTTCTGGATCACTGCTGTTTGGTATTTGTGTTTTTGTTATGGATTTACTTTTAATGCTATATACTCTTCTGATTAGGTTATGAAGAAGAGGGTAGATTTTTAATTAGAAATTTCTCAAGGTAGATTTGTAGCAGTCTTGCAGATCTGACGTACCGTTAGAATATAGCATTTGCTGTTAAATCTTCAAGGAAAATCTAACCTACCATTGACTTGTGTGATATATCTCAGTGCTTGGAGTACAAGATTGTGGTGTTGTGCCACCTAGGAGAGGAGCCAGGTGAGGTCACCTGAAGCCTGTGTGGCTGATGGGATTATGTATCCTGCCATCTATGTGACCTTGGGCAAGCTGTACAATAGGAGTCCAGGAAGACAGAGGGGTACATAACTTTTAAGTTCTTTATATTTAAAAAAACTCTGGGAAACTCATTGTAAGTTGTAACTGACTTGACAGCACATCATTTGGGACACAACACTTTGTTATCTACTCCATTGCAGTGCTAGGGATACAAATTGCACCAGAAATTGCAACAAAGAAGACAAGCTTTAAGTGCCCCTAAGGTACAGGCGTACCTTGGTTTACGAAACCTCCGTTAATGTAATTTTCAGTTCACGAAAGGAGATCCATTGAAGATGATGCCTCTGTTTATAATTTTTTTCACAGTACCCCAGTTTACAGTTTTTTTCATAATGCATTGTGAAAAAAGTATCCAGGATTCATTGCGCCCCCATGCATTTACAGTTTATGAATTTTCTGCAATACAAAATGTACTGGAGAACACATTCATTTTGCAAACCAAGGCGTGCCTGTATACTTATAGATAATAGGCTCCCAAAAGTTGCTTTGTAGTTCAGATTGTCCTAATATCTCTGATTTTGTCAGGCCTAGATATGGATTTCAAAGTAAAAGTTAAGGGAAGATTTTATCATGTTATTCGAGATCTAGCCTGACTTTAAAAAACAAGTGTGTGTTGCATGTATGAATATGTTGTCATTTTTGTCTGTAACTTCACTATGCAAATGAACGATCACTATGTAGTCTCATTGGCCCATTGTATTAACTTAGAATGTGCGCAGAGACAGTTTAAGGATGAAACTATTACCAAAAAGGGGAAAAGACAATGTTCTTAGTATGCAAACTACATGTTTTCGATAAGGCTGAAAGAAAACAGTATACAGCAAATCAGTCACACAGGACAGGATTAACAGGAGAATAATCTGATATGCTGATAGAGAGATGAGTGTGTACATTCTTTTGCAGTTTATATTATTTTATTTACATATACATGAAGGCAATTCTTTAGGAAGGATCTGTTTCAGGCTTTTAGCTGGAGCCTTGAAAAATTCAGTTCTCTTCTTGTTAGAGTTTGCAAGCCTTGCTAATCTATTCAGGAATTATTGCTTCTAAAGTTTTGCCACTTCTTTGAATGAAAGTTGCTGTGATCAGCAATTCATTTAAGTGCTTAATTTATTAGTCCTTTTGCTACATTGGGCCAGTTGCTTGTGGTTTGTGTTATAACCGCACACTAAAATTTATGTATTCCTCACAGGGGTGTGTAGTGATCCGCTATACGGCTCCATGGAGACTGGTGTTTTTTTCAGAATCCTTGGGTTTCAAGTCTCTGCAGGACTTGGCTGAGAAACTGCTGGAAGTTCTCTTTGATTACCAACTGGAGAGGAGGCCTCTGCTTTTTCATGTCTTCAGCAATGGAGGTTTTATGCTCTACCGGTACATTGTGAAACTCCTCCACACTGACCAGCGTTTCCAGCCTCTGAAGGTGGTGGGTACAGTGTTTGACAGTGCTCCTGGCCGGAAGAACCTGAAGGGTGCCCTCCGCGCCCTCTCTGTTGTCTTGAAACCGTATAGTGTATTGGTTAAGTATCCTCTTCTGCTGACATTTGCAGTCATGGTATTGACATTGCGAATCGTGCTGTATCCTCTGACACGCCTTGCACATGAGACTCACTATGATGCCATGTTGAAACAACCCTCCGGGTGGCCGGAGCTCTACCTCTACTCCAAGGCTGATCCTGTCATCCGAGCAAGTGATGTGGAGAACATGATAGATGCTCGGCGTCAGCGTCAGGTCCTTGTTAAGGCTGTGGACTTCACAGACTCTGATCATGTCAGCCATCTGCGGGCATATCCCACCTCATATATGACTCACTGCACTTCATTCATGTACAGTTGCATTGGAAGCACTTAGACTTACTAGAGCGAGTGATCCAAAGGTATCGACATAGCCTTTCTCTTCTATGCACCACTTTTTATTTTAAGCCATTCACATTTGCTCTCAACAAAATTCTCGTCTTCAGTTGTGGAGTTGAACATATTTCTTAGAAACTGAATACTGTATTTGAAATTGTCCTCTTGATGAGTGCCATGAAATGGGGCTTAAGAATAAATGTGAGGAAACCCAAACTGATCTATTTTATGATGAATTCCTTTCTTCTGGCTTTGGAATCAAGCTCTGGAGGGTGCTCTGCACAGGGCTGTGAGTGCTTGCACACCTGAGTGAAGATAGCTTAAGTTCTGAGATCTACATAAATGCACACATATTTGTATATATTTGTTTGTTTTGCATACTGTATTCTCTGCTTGTCAAATAATGTCCTGAAGATCTGCCCAACGGGATAACTCTGCAAAGCACAGGAAGTGTTATTCAACTTTCTGTTTCGTTTCTGAGATTTTAGTTGGAGACCCTATCATCTATGTGCTGTCAGGCCTGCCTATGCATCTGTGAGCATTTTCTTTTGCTGTATCTGTATTTTCTGTCTCATTGCAGTGTTACTTGTGATACTGAAACAAAAGCCATTTCTTTCTTTCTGTGCTGCCATATTCTTCCCAGAAGTTAGTTGATCCTCTACGGACTCAAGGGTTGCTTTTTCATCTCAAGCTTTCCTTGTGAGCATATCTCTTTTTAATAGAGGGTAGGTGGAGGAGTTAATCATCTTGGGGAATTAAAGCAGTCCAAGTGGCACTGTGTTGTTACAGAATACAACATAGAAACTAGAGAAGCAATGTTCTGAAGATAATTACCTAACCCTTTTCTAAAAGTCTGTGTCATGTTGAATCCACAGAATAACTTAGAGGCTATTAATCTGGGATTAATCATTGCATATGTAGATCTTATAGGGACAGGCCAGGATCCAAGCCTGGTCTTATTTTTGTAAAGCTGGGGAGAGATGAACTGCCTACCACTTAGACCTGGACATACAGAACAGAATTTTTGCCAAAAAGCATGAAATGTGAAAAATGCACAGCAGAGAAAACATCCCTCTCTTATCACATTTTTATCAATATCGATGGTTTCATAATAAGTATGGAAAGTTTCATAATATGTATGGAAAGTTTCATTTAATAAGTAATTAACATTTGTCACTTTGTGATTATCATATGCCTATTGTGTGCATTGGAGGACTGGCCAAGCTCATAGTGCAGAATTAGTAGGCATTAAAAGGGTGGGCTAATTCATGTTGCTTCATCTGCCTGGCTTCAGGTATCTCCTTCTAAGCTTTGGGACTTTTCAGCTTGCATCTTAAAGAACTGTATAGCTTGACAAGTTCTTGGTTTTGTTTCTAGGATTTAGTCATTCAGGATATTTTGTTCCTAGTTTAATTGTGCAGTGGAAATAGTTAATAGGGAGGAGGGGGTGGAAATGGGCTGTTTTTACTGTACTAAAATGTTCTGAGATGGTGAGAAATTACATATTTCAAAATAAGTATTTCAAAACCTTAACACTAAAATTTAAAGAATTTGAAGAAATGAATTTAGTTTGCAAAAGAGCTAAGATGTTTGATACTAAATGTTCATGTGATTGCCCTAGCTGTCTATCTGGGACCAGGAGCCTCCCTAAAACCTTATAAAATATATTCTTCTCAGTTAGAGAAACCACACGTTTTATCAGAATATACAGTGAAGCAACCCACTTGTGCAGGAAAAAATGAGACCCACTGCTCTCTAGTGGTTCTATGTTAAAATAGCAAGAGATTCAGGATTTATTCTCAAAGGCTTTCACAGCCGGGATCTGATCGTTGTTGTGAGTTTTCGGGCTGTTTGGCCATGCTCTGGAAGTTTTTTTTTCTTTCTGACCTTTCACCAGATTCTGTGGCTGGCATCTTCAGAGGAACTAGGAGTTTCTCCCTGCGTTCTGGGGTACACGGCCAATCAGCCCGAAAAAGTCACAACAGCTATCAGACTCAGGATTCTCATCATCATCATTATTATTATTTTGAAAGTTTCACGCCAGTACCAGAGATAGGTAATTCCAACCCTTCAGATTCTGCAGTTTCTACTGGTTCCAGACAGCCCTGAAGGATTATGGGAACTGAATAAGTACTTGTTGAGGATAGCAGTTGACCATGGTTGAAATATACCACTGATTTTTTCCCATTGTGTAGATTTTCCACAGCTGAACAGCTACTCTTTAAAAATTTGGTCCACATTAGAAGTGTAGATAATATAACAATAATGATTCTCAAGGTACATAAAGCTGCAGTGCCTATAAATTAACAGTATAGATAGAGAGTTGACGCACACTTAAAAAAGCAACATGTGTCAAAGTTCTTATCTGCAGTCTTGCTACTTAGGATTTTATTTCTGGTAATGAAGAAAGTCAGAAGGGTCAGATAAACAGTATGTGGAGATAAAAGGTCAGTTTTTGAACAGATCTGTTTCATTGGCCAGTCAGAGTTTTTAATATCAGTGCATGTATAATAAAGGAAATACTTTTTGCTGCCTTAGATGCAACAGCTTTGTCTTTGCTTGAAAAAAACTAGTAGGCAGTGTGGCTACATAAGCACAAATTGTACTGTGCAGCTGGAGCAAAAACACTACCACATGTCTAGCATATGGTGACATTTGATTGTATCACATATTTCATTACCATCTACAATATAATCTCTCAACAGATTTGAGTTAGAATTAAATGTAAAAATTCAAACATACATCAGATAGAAAGGAAGAATTTTTGAACAGGGTATATTTGTGGGACTGAATGCTGTACAGTTTAGATCAGTGGTTTTCAACCTGTGGGTCCCCAGATGCTCCTGGACTGCAACTCCCTGAGGTCTTCATCATTAGCTGAGCTTGCCAAGATTTCTGGGAGTTGTAGTCCAGGAACATCTAGGGACCTACAGGTTGAGAACCAATGGTTTACATGATTGAAAAAGCCCAAATAAGAGCATGGCAATTTATGGCACTATAGGAATTCCTTGTCCTTGCCAGTCCCACAGTGAAGAATAGGCTATCAATCATTGCTAAATAATTGTTACGGGAGCTGTATGGGAATACTCAAAGGCAATGAGTAATGCTTTCTGAGGAGTTGCCGTATGGGAGGGCTGTTGCCCTCATACCTTGCTTGTGGGTTTTGCATAGGCATCTGTTTGGACCTCTGGGAAAGAGGATACTGAAATCGATGGACCTTGGGTCTGGTAACAGAGCTTTTATAAAAAGGTTCCTCTGTTTAACCAAACATAGCACAGGAAATAATTTCTTCGTGTTTCAAGTCTACTTAGAACATAAAACATACATCTTGGATGGAAGAAACACAGTTGTGGGATATGGGGAACCAATGGCATAAATTGATAGAAGACTGATATACCAAGGAATAGCCTTGGCTAGGAATACATTTGTCATTTGCAAGTCCACTCTATTCTATGGCATCAAACCAAAGCAGAACTCTGCAAAGCAAAGTAATATGTGAGTGGGAGGAGAATCTTTCAGCCATAAAGGAAATAATGTTAGTTAACATCTACCACAAGAAAATTCTTCAGTGATTTTTCAGTCATTCTACTGGAAATCTGCTGTTAATAATTACTGATATAGTGTGCTATGTGGAGTGCAGGTTTTCTTCATCACTGTCTTAGCAGCTTTATGAGTAGGTGGAAAAATGAGACAGATTCAGTTACTAGCCCAAGGACACCCAGTGAGTCTTTATCAACAGTGGACCTTCAACCATGATCTTAAAGCTCAAATAGGAATTCTGTATCCTCTGGTTCCCAGCCTTCTTAGGATCTTTGCTAATATGATCAGTAATTTCAGGTTTAACTTCATTATATCTGTAGGTAGGTTTTGCTAAATAGGGAAAGCAGAACATTTTAGAACCAGATTGCAAACTATATAGAGAAGGACTTTTTTATGATTTCTCAAAAATGGGTTCTAAGGTATGGTGGTAAAACTAATGTCCATTTCTGTACTGTTTGCACATTGCAATTGCATCTGACCTCTCACTTTGATTAACGAGCTGACAATAGGTTATTGATAAGGAATTAACCTTGAGCCCTTCTTGCTTCAGTGTCAATAGACCAGAATCCAAGTACATGCCTCCAATTGGAAATCTGTGTATATGCATGAGGCTCTTGAGAAGCTGTTGACATGTAAAGATAGACAGCCATGGTCTGAGGGCAAGGAAGCAGGACATGAAATCCAGACAGTCGTGATGAGTGTGCAAATGAAGTCTTGCTTATCCCAACCTCTTCTTTCCAAAAATTTTGCTGTAGTGCCCATCTTTCCTCTTGGTAGATATGCAAGCATGAACTACTTGCATTATCTGCCTAAATTTTAATGGAAATGAATGAACTGGCATGATAAAACCCATTCTGCATGCATGTGTGTGATGACACACTTCAATATTGTCCATGGCTTCATGTACCACATTTCATGGAAATCACACTGTACAAAGGAACCAAACACTCCTCCCTGTGCATCACTTTTCAGCATGAAGATTTGGTTTATGGAACAACAGATCCCCATTAAATTCCAGCCTGAGATCTTCACATATCCTGGTTTGTCTACTGATACTAAATCTGTTCATCTCTTTGAACATATCAGGGAGCTCTGGCATACTGTAGGCTACAGTTATGATGAATCACTGATGGACTGAATATGGTTTATGGATCATACGGAATATATTACATTCTAGCTGGATTACTTGTAACACACTATGTGTGGCAGCCTCTGAAAAGTATTTGGAAACTTCAAAGGGTCCAAAACTCAGCAACCAGATGGCTACCTGGGGTTGAACAAAGGGATCACACAACCTGTGTTACAGTAGCTCCACTGGCTACTGCTCAGAATTCCAAGTAATGATTCTAACTTCTAAACCCCAAAAAGCTTCATCCCAAGTGTTAGATCATCAGGAGAGGACTTTCTCTTGGTTCCACCACCTTCACAGGTGTACTTGATGAGTACATGGGTGAAGGCCTTCTCTGTTGCTGGGACTTCTTTCAACAGGTTATGTTGGCCCCATCTTTGCTGTCCTTCCACAAGCAGATGAAGATGTTTCTTTTCAGGCAAACTTTCCCTGAGTGAATAGCTGCCAAGTAAGGTTTTTAAAATAGGTTGCTGCAGTTTATTTATTTATTTATTTATTTATTTATTTATTTATTTATTTATTTATTTATAAGCTTGTATCCCGCCCATCTTCCCAACGGGAACTCTGGGCGGCTAACAGGAATGAAAACACATAAAAACAACAATGAAGCTGCAAACAATAAGGCAGCAGAAGACAAGATGGCAGCGAGCCCAAGGGGGGGGGAAACGGGGACTATATTCATTGGTCCTTTTAGTAATGCATACTGTATAGAAATACTGTATTGTCTTTCAATTATTGTAAGCAATTAGAGAAATACTGTATTGTCTTTCAATTGTTGTAAGCCACCTTGGGTCCCTTTAAAAGGGAAAGGTGGCTTAAAAATAGCATGAATGAATGGCTGTTATTCTCCAGGCCTTGCTTAACTCCTGTCCCATTGAAGCTGCTGAATATGAGCAATGTGTTTGGTAGTAGACAATCAAGCAGAAGATATGTAAGTTTAATTAACATGAAGAATGGGAAAAGGCAGAATGTCTATCCACTTGGATACTTTCCATTTTTTTTTACTTCTTCCAGTATCATGAAAAAGTTAAAGCATAAACACTATTTTTAAAGGGAGGAGCTGTGATCTCTAACCACAGCCCCCCCCCCCGTGATTGCAGTGCATCTCTTACTTATAAAATCAGTGCATATTTGATCATTTCTGACCAACATGTCCCTCCATTGCATCTTGTTTCCTTTAGGTTTTCTTGCATTGCTATTGCCATATATCTGGGATTTTTAAAAAATTATAAAGCTACATAAATGTAGATTTACATAAATATAAAACAACATTTATGCAAAAAAGAGGGAAAAATAATCAAAACTCAAACAAATATAACAGGACTGACACTGTGCAACCTACCTTCCACTTGGGACTTAACCAAACTTGCAACTCTTAAGATATTGACCAACCCATTTTCCACCAGAAATATTTTGAATCTTCTCCAGGTGCATAACCTTTATCTTTTTGTAATACATGTACCAACAGTTTATCTCATATTCCATTAAAATCTTTAGACTTTCTCAAATCTTTCCTAAAATTCCAAGTAATTTTATCATTAATGACCACATTCCATAAGTCCCTATACTACCATTCCTCCAATATTATTTGGTTGTTAGATTTCCAGTGCTTTGCAAAAATCAACCTTGCCATCGTTATCATTATAATTACCAACTCCACCTCCTCTTTCTTCAGTTGTGTATTCACAACCATATTTGACAATACCATATGTGGGGACATTTGAATCCTTTCCCACAGTATTTCTTATATTTCTTTAAAAACCAATGTCCATTCCATTTTTCTTATATCACACAGCCACCACATGTGTAAAGATATCCCTTTTTATTTTTTACACTTCCAGCATCTTGGAGATATTTCTTTATTTATTAACTTCACAGGTGTTATATACCATCTCCAATATACTTTATAAGTTTTCTTTTACTCTCACTGACATATTTTTCTGTATTCTTTTGTGTATCTGGGATTTAACTGATAATTATCTCTATCTGTTATGCACATTTGCATTTATACCAATGGCAGAAATCCCCTCTTCCACATAGTTGTGCGCTTTGGAATTGGAATTCACTTGCACTTGAAAGAGCTCACTTCCATTTTGTGTTTTTCTGTCATAATTTCTGAATGACATTCTTTTTCTGTGGTGCTTTCTGATGATTAGCTGAAGCCCTGGCTGTTAGGGATGTAGTTCTTATTACAGTATAATCATTGTTGCACATCCTTTCGTTTTGATGGTATTATCATTACCATGTACAATTTAATAAACAGCAACCACTTCCGTGCCTCTTTCTCTTACTGCACCTCATGAAAAATTAGTTTTCAAAGTGGTCTACTGAGTATCATCCTAATCCAGATGGCAACTGACATTCGATCCAGACTAATTCTTGGAGCAGGTGTTTTCATCTGGGTCCATGTGAAGACACGATCCCTTTCTGATAGGTTCAATTATGACAGCTAGTGAGGGCATGTTTTGGCTGTAGCTAAATGAAACCAAAATGGAGATGTTCCAAGTGATTGTCTCTGATGGTTCCTTTGGGATGCAAAGGCCGTGTATGCTGTTGGTCACTAATCTGATGGACTTTGGCTCTATGGGATAGAGAGGCATGGAAGCTGATGGGAGCTTTGATCTGTCAGAATTTGTTCAGATTCTGTGAAGGGTCATTAGGAGTAAAAACATTTATCTTTGGTGGCCTATTTGGAGCTCTTCTTTTGGTGGATCTTGCTAAAGTTCAGCTCGCTCATGCATGTGAATTGGGTGGTGAATCAGGGCATCTGAAAGATATGGCCCTGGTCCAGTGGGCTGGTGGAAGAAGTGGGACAAGCATCCTTTTAGCACCAGGCTTGTTCTCTCATCAGCAAAGAGGAGGCTGGAACAACATGCAGGTGGGTTGCTAGCAGATAAAATTGTCCTGAAATTGGAACTCGGAAGCCAGCTGCCATAGTGGGGACAGTTTGTTTAATTAATTGGTTTGCTGGATTTCCATAACAAACTGGTGGCTAGTTGTCAGTGGGGCTTGCTCATTCATTATCGTTAATTAGATATGGATCTCCCGGAAGGCGGCAGAGAGTGATGGACGAGCCTCCTGACACGTGCTATTACACATTAGCATTTTCTCAATACATTCAATAGATCATCTCTCTCTTCTTTTTTGAAGATATTTTAAATAAAATATTAGCTACCCCTCAGTGAGATTTATGGCCCTCTGCCCAACTCCCATGCCCATGCACGTGCTAGGCTCTCATCAGGATGAGCGGGTGGTATTTAAATACATTTATTTCCAGCACCTCAGTTTGTGAAACTCAAAGCAGTGACCAGAAATGGTCACTGGTTTAACTTCACTTGCTTTTACTTTACTTGCTTATCCAAATCACTATTATTCAGAGATGTCACTACTATCTTTCTGGAACAGTGTGATTTGTCTAAAGACACCTCAGGAGACAAGAGCAGCCTTAGAAACTAGGCACAGCTTTATCTGTGATCTCTTTCCCTGCTCTTCTAGCTGCCTTCAACTTCTTCTGTGGCTTCTTTTGCTAGTTATTCATGTTTAATTGGCAGTGGTATTAAAGAGTGCTGATGCTGGCATCTGCTTGCTTTAAGTCAGTCTTTATTCCAACTGTAAATACTGTGTTAATATCAATACCCAACTCTGGAACAAATAAAAAACTAACACGTGCAATAAGCCAAGGTCCGCTTGTATACTTCTGCATCAAAGGATGGTAGAATAGGGCCTTATTTCCTCTTTCCTTTCTTTTGAACCCTTTGTGGTGCTAAAGGGTGGGATAGAAGGTTTCCAGAAGAGTGAAGGCGTTAGTCCTGATGGAAACAATGATATCTAAGAGATGTACACAACTGGATTTTGACCAATAATGTCCCTGTCAGAGGAATTGCAGCCAGACCTTCCCTCTCTTCCTCTCTCTCTGTTTGGCACTGTTTGCTGGTCTGCCTTTTTCCTTCCTGTTGTGACCGACTCTTTAGGCCCTCAGATTTCATGCTGCAGAACAGGGGGGAATGATACTATAGGTCTAGTAGTGAGACTACTGCTGCAGTTTGGCTCTGATGGAAGCAGTAATTTATTGTATACTTCAGACATTCTGGAACACACATGAAACTAGGCATTACCTTTTTCTTCAAGCCGCTTCGGCATGTGTGTCTGGGCCTGCTTGGGATCGACCTGTCTGCCTGATGTTTACTTGCTTGCCGTAATGGCGCCACCTCCAACTTCCCAAGTCAGCAGAGCTGTTGACCTCCTGTCCCTGATTCCCAGTCTTTCTTTCACTTCATCCTGGGGTGAGGGTAACCCTACACCTGAGGTTGTGGCCTCCTAATGTAAGCCTTTATAGATCTGTTTGGGCTGGACCTATATCTTCCTCTCTCAGGCCAGGAAAATGACAAAATAATGCAGCTGCCCTGACTTCATTACCCGAGTGTTTAACAAACCTGACACCCTCCTCCATTGCACTAAGTGTGACGTTAACCTCTGACCTCCCTGGGCGGCATCGATGGTGTCAGAGGACAGCTGGGACAGGCACACACCAGTCAATCTTAATTGGTTTCTCAGGTGGAATCAGGGAAGCATTAAGAACCGAGCAGGTGGTTTCAGGCACCAAAGAAATAGGAACACAGGTTATGCTTGGGCTGCCTAATCCCAGAATGAGTTAGTTTCTCACAGCAACAACACTCTGTTGCTTCAGGCAGGGATACATCCCAATTTAAAGCCTCTTGGAGGTGATGTGACACTACCTTTGCTGAATTGTGCTAGGGACTCTGAGCCTTTCTCTCTTGCCTCCAAATTGGGAGGCCAATTGTTTCAATCGTGTGCATATTCGTCTTTCGTAAAGAGGGTTGATATTGCCATAAAGCTGAACAAGCATTTATTCTCAGCTCATTCTGGTGACAGCCCTCAAATTGGTTTCATGTAAAGATGTGCCGGGAAAACCAATGCATAGCTACGATCGCAAGAAGTTAATGGCTCCTTCACAGCCGTAGAAAAGATGGAGATGTACATACTGGATGGAGAAGGTGGGTGGGGGAGGACTGAGAAAACAGGACATGTGGTAACAAAACCATTAATGTGCTGAAAGCTGAGAAATGAGAGCTAAATGGCTTCCTCCAAGAAAAGTGGTACACCTAGAGAGGTGGCCTTCCATGCTCACAGCTGGGGCGAGTGCAAATGGGCAGCTATATGGGACGGTTATCTGATTATAATTGAACCAACCGGCAAAATCATTTGATATGGATGGAGGAGCTTATCCCATTTGGAACCGATTGGGGTGTGTTTTGAGAGCTGTGTTACAGACCAAGTGTTTGTTTTTATTTCCTCCCCTTGATAAGCCTCTAGAGGATTTCTAATGAATGGAAAGCTACTAGGCAATGATGCTTAGAGTAGAGTGAATCAAGCAGGAAACTGATAGGTACTCTATCCATAAAGTGAATTTTTAAAGTCCATTGCTGTTCACTACATTTACCAAAATTTGGGAACAGGATTGCCTTAGAAGACACTATCACCGGCATGTACTTGCATAACCTCTTTTTATGGGTGACAAGTGTGGTGTAGGAGATAGCATGATGGTTT